>JAOTRC010000012.1:15277085-15288465 GCA_027497675.1 Cyprinella lutrensis
AATTTAGAATTTGTTTTCATGATAATTAAGCACATTTTCCAAGGAAGAAGTCATTACCGTAAAAAAAAAAAAAATCTAATTTCATTACCGCTAGGACACACTTTTTTTCTTATAACATAATTTCCATTAATTACATGGTGTAAAACAAATACAGTAGTACCACAATGTATAAATACTTTATGTAACAATTATTGTTTAAATACATACTATAAAATGCTGGGTTGTTTTAACCATGAATTTGTGTTTTGGTTCAAATTTGGGTCAAATATGGCCAAATCCTAGCCGTTTTTTTAACCCAACTGTTGGGTTTGTCCATATTTGACCAAAATTTGTGCTGAAACAACCCAGCATTTTTAGAGATTTTCTTTTTCACATTACACAGAAGCATATAGTAAACTTTATTTCTTTATTCAAAATATAATAAAATTTGACATGAAATGTTCCTCTGGAGTGTAATACTGCTCTTATCTGGGATCATGTAGTGTGTTTATGTGTAAACTGGTCTCCTTTCAACAACACACAAGCAAGCGAAGTTACAAAGTGACACAGAACACAAAGTGAACTCGAACAAAATGTCATGTATGGTTTGTTTTGTAAGTTTGCTTAGCGCTACGTGTTGCAAAATCCAGAGAGAAACGGGGACCTGTACGCGATGCCACAGCAGTAACACACACACACACACAATCAAACAATCCCTTTCTGAGAACGCTGGGATATGTGGGAGAAAAAACTGCTGAGAGTTTGCTTGCTCTCACACAAACACACACACACACACACACACACACACACACACACACACACACACACACACACAAACCCACATGTGGGTGCAAAAGATCAGTCTTTAATTATGGAGCACCCAGCGGCTCGCTCCAGAAACTCTGCCTTGAACTTTGCACAGCACAGACAGGAATCGCCTGAACACACACACACACAGGGGCTCATCAGAGCATTGGCAACTACTACAGTCTGTAAAGAGGAAAAAATCTGAATGTTTTATCACCTCCACACACACAGAGAGAGCTGAAAACGCCTGGCAAAGCCTGCACAGTGGTGTAGTTTATGAAGTTTCCCTCGCTGCCCGACCGCAATGACTGTCTACTTAAACAGTGAGAAAGCAAACAGTCTGTTTCATTCGTCTCTGTCAGTATGACTGACTTTCTTCATTTGCAAACAAGCGCACTGAGGAAATCACCAATCATTAGTTATGCATTTGTCTCACTTTTCATTTCTAGCATTATATGCTCTTATTATGTGAATTGAATGTGACTTCCTAAAGGAAACTTCTATTTCTCTGAGATATTGCTCTTTAAATCACGTTTCATTTCTGGTATCATCTTTGTTCCTTCTAAAATTAATTGGGAACAGTAAAATGAAAACCAGTGACATTGTTGATATACAATGGGATCATTTGTTTTTGAAGAATGAAAGGAGAAATGGTCATATGTACCTATTATCATTATTACTGCATACATTAAAGCTGCAGTCTGTAGTTTTTCCTTGTTGTCGCCATCTCTGTTCGAAATCTGCAATTGCAGTTATTCGTGGAGTATTATCAACTGGGTAATCCATTGACCGGAAGTTGAAGCCGGCCGGCTCAAGAACTTCACTTGAGTTAGCATTTCCATTGACTCCCATTCATTTTGGCGTCACTTTGACAGCGAATAACTTTACATCTGAGGCGCAGTATGTATGGACTTATCTAACTCTGAGGGATACGGTGAATAAGCTAAAGTCCCAAAAAGTCTTATCCGTGCACACCATTATTATTTTTAAAATTTATGTTCCCTAATAATCTTAAATCAAAATAACTTTCCCTCCTACTTGCAACGACCTCATAATAGTTTGGATTATACCATATCTCATGAGTCCTAATAAATGCAACTTCAACTATTTCTGAAGTGTTTCTTATATAAAGAACACCGCTTGCTTATGAAGCAACCGCTGCACGAGTGAATAATTGATTCTCGAGTCATTGATATCAACAAATACAGCACCTGGTAACGTCACATGTAAGAAGGTATATCTTAAGCAACTTATTGAGGCATGTGCTAAGAGACAACGTTATTGGGAAATTAAGCCCAGATCAAGTCACTTTCCGCTTCATGATGACTATCAGGACTTTTAATGTAGACTTTTGTTACGTGATTTATTTATCAAGACTTCATTAAGTCAAAACAAGAGCGTAAGATATGGCACCTGCTCACCGGCACTGTGCGCAGAGGCAGCACAACCAAAACAAAGTGTTTTATTTTTTAACCATTAGAAGGCAAACATTTGTAGTGTGGCATTTAATCAAGAAAATAAGCAAGTAAAATAACATCTCACTGTGTATTTGTTGTAAAGACGATGTCCAGGGTTGGGTCTAGGCGGTAGAGCAGGTCCCTTTTTCGAAGCTCTGCGGTTTTGTTGCTGCCATTGTGGTTGCTGTTGCTTTGCTGGGACTATTTGTGAAAGTCCCGGATCTGAGGGCCGACGTTGGGAGCCATCTTTGCGTGGAGGAGGCGGTCTTCCCGGGCCTGTTTTAGCTGGTGGTGGGCGAGGAGGCAGAACCTTTTCTCCACTGGGCCTGAAATATTATTTACACAGAATTTAAGGGCACAGTACCAGAAGTGTTCACAGGTTGTCAGCATTGAAACTCTTTATTCACTGGCTCATACTGCAAATATCAAATATCAATTCAAATATCCATGAAAAGGAAAAATGCATAAAGGCACATTTTTAAGGTTGAGAAACCGATATTAGGACAGTGAATAAATACAGGATTCAGTTACCGTGGTGGAAGAGACATGTCAGATGAGAAACTGAAGGAGTCCTGAGGGGAAAAATCATGATCAAAAAGTTATTATTCAATATTTAAGAGAAGTCACAGTTTTCTTCAAGACATATTTTATACAGTAACAATGTAAATACAGTATAAATCCTAGAATCAAATAATATTGTTATAGATGTAAACATTACTTATAAGATCGAATTTCTTCAGCAAGATTATTGTTGCTTCTTAATGACAATGTAGGAATGACTTGGAGGAAACGTTTTTACGCTTTTGTCCATTATAGAGTCCATATTTGGCAATGAGAGTGTAACACACAATACCCAAAATCAAGCATACACTACATAGCTAGAAGCATCTGTATTCACATACTTGCAAAATATGTTTTAGACAGGAGGAAAAGGTGGACAAGAAAAACAAATAAAAGTCCCAATTATTCCGTTCTGCTCTATTTGACATCTCGGTGACATTTTAAAACATTTTATCCTAATCGCCCACTGCTTTAGTGCTTGTTGCACGACTGTTGTAGGTTTAGAAGGTCTTACTTTGCGAGCGGGTTTAGAAGGTGGAGGTGGGCCACCCACAGGTTTTTGTACAGGTAAAGGAGGAGGAAAATCTGCCATTTCTTCAGGGTCTGAAAAGCAGAAATCCATTCACTTACCATGCAATAACACATCATATTTTTACAGAGAATATTTAGTTTTGATTACTTGATTCAGTACTGTTCAAAAGCTTGGGGTCAGTTAAGACTTTTTTGGGGGGTGCAGGGGTGCTGCACAACTGTTTTCAACATTTATAATAATTAGAGAAATTTCTTGATCACCAAATGAGCATATTAAAACGATCTGCGAAGCATCATGTGACAAAGAATTTGACTTATCATGAAAAATTCACTTTTGTCATCACAGAAATAAATTACATTTTAAACTATTTTTGATTAAACAAAATAAATACAGCCTTAACGAGCGTACAAGACTATTTAAAAGAACCTTGCTTACCAAAACTTATTAGTACAACTACTTAGGCTATAGGCTAATCAAGTAGCCTAGAAATCTAGACGCACCTAGCGGCAGCAAAAAAAATTTTTGCAGCAAAGTGTGCATTTTTGTATGTATTTTTTCCACCATGGAAGTCAATGGGGAATGAAATCTGTTTGATTAAAACATTCTTCCAAATATCTTCCTTTGTGTTTAGCAGAACAAAAAAAACAGAGAGGGTTTGAACAACATGAGGGTGAGTAAATACTGACAGAATTTTCATTTTTGGGTGAACTAACCCTTTAAGAGCTGCAGCAAAGGGGAAGTTTATGACTGTATAGCGAAATTATAATAAATTTAAAACCTTTTAGTCTTTTCCTTACACAAAGCTGTCATGTTTTCAGAAGAGTCAGTATATATGAACTATAAACAGTACAACACAATGAGTTTTGGAGCTTGACAGCCATTGTCACTATGTGGTATAGTTCTTGGCTCATTCATAGATATATAAATATGTATTAAAAGCAATTAGGCACTTTTAAATAGCTCCTCACATATAAATACAATGGCTATTAATGACTCACTTTTTTCTGTTTTACTGGGGACTCTGATGACTGTGGGTCTCCTGGTCACTCCATGCTGCATGCTTGATCCTAAGTAGGTGAATCCCCCTTGATAGGCAGTTTTAGTGGGAGAGTGGTCTGTGACAGGGATATAATAATTATCTGCATTACTCAATTTACTGTATGTATATACACAAATACCTGTATTGTGGTCCTTAAAACTTACTAATGGCAGCATCCACATAGTCATTGTTTATGTTCGCTGTGGATGTGATGTTAGACAGAAGTGCAGTGGAGTTGTGGTTGTTGAGGTTCAGCAGATCTTTGCTGGGCTTGAGTGGCGGGGGAGGGCCTTTCAATACTACTTCCTCATCCTGGGAACTTAGATTTTTAACTCTGACTAATGAAGGTCGCGATGGAGGAATGAGGGCCGTCCTGAACGGAGGCTGAGAGTCAGACTCATCTCTTGAGTTGAAGGAGGGTTTTTTGAAAAGCTGAGGTCTTGGAGCTGGCATAGGTGGTGCATCGACCTCTTCGTATAAGTGACTATCATATTGTAAAATCTCCTCTTCTTTGGGCTTTTTGACAGAAGGGCGAGGGGTAATGGAGGGTTTTGGTGCCAGCACAGGTGGTTTGGAGTAAATGTTTCGAGGACGAGGGGAAGGCGCAAAGGTTTCATTATTCTCTGCACTAGATTGACTTTCAAAGGCCTGGATTCTTGATCGGATGTTACGGTCGCTGTGGAGGGAGGTCATGTTCTCAGTCTCACTTTGGTTCTCTTTAGTTAGGTCCGTCTGCTCTCTTTGAATGTTGACAGGGTTACTCAATTCACTTTGAGGTTCAGAGTTGAAGACATCTAAGAGATCCTTCAGATACTTTCCTGAATGGGAATCAGAATTCTCCTCAGAGGTTATAGGACAAACGTCCCAGCTGTCTTGCAGTGCTATCAGAGGTTGCACATTGACGTGGTTCCTTGGACTCAGGGGTTTAGCTTTGGAGCGAGGCTGAGGAACCGGGCGTGGGGCTGGGGCTATATCAACGACGGGTTGGGAGTTGGGGGTGGATGTTGGGGACCTGGTTTGAGTTTCTGGCGGAATGGGTTTGGGTTTAGGCAATGATGGCCGAGGTGGTTTTATTGGCTGCTTTGCTGAAACAGTAAAGACCAAACATTGAGTATCAGTTTATGGTTCACATTGATTAGTGCACTCTAAATCTTGTCAGTACAGACTAACCTCTACTGGGCTGCAACCGGTTCAGCTGCAGGGACGTGCCAGAATCTGGACTTGTGGCATTCTCCTCCAGTGAGTCAGTCTGTGTGGCAATAGTTGTTGTGTATAAGTGTTGTGGAGGGGGTGAAGGTGTGGCAACCTGCTCCTGGGTCTTCTCCTTGATCACCTGCTCATAGGATGGTGGGAGCTGAAGCACGAAAGAGGGGAATCACTCTTACGCAAGCATCAAACCATGCAAACACGTCACGAGTGTGCAGAAACCATATGTACTAGAGAACAGAGTAGGGATGCATAATATTTCTGGCATGTTGATTTGGCTTTTGTTTGTGTTCATGTCACTTATTTTGAAATTCTCATGGTCATGGTTCCTGCTTGTCATGTGATTCCCTTGTCATCATGTGATCATGTCTTGAGCTTCACTAGTCTTTTGTGTCATGATTTGATTGGTTGTTTGAGGTCATGTGTTTCTCTGTTCTGTAATTGGTTTATTGTTTGAATGTTCACTGGTGTTCCTTGTTTAATGATCAGTCCTTGTGTATAAATAGCCCTCATGTTACCATTGTCTTTTGTCTAGTTTCGTTCAATGTAACCTGCTGTTAATTGAGTTGTTTCATAGATAAGTCTCTGTTTATTTTCCATGCATTCATGTTTTTGGATTTAATTAAACTGCACATGGGTTTTCGCATCCATTGGACATTAGTTACAGTATTGGCACTACATCAGTTTTTGCCAATATTTAATATCTGCATACTGCACATTATAATGTTGGGAAATACAGCACAAACTATTTATTTTAGTTTTAGTGTGTTTTTGATTTAGACCATAGTAAAGATTTAGAATATTTTATGAAAATATATTTATCAGCAATAACATGAAAATAATTGTATTGAATATTGATGCATCTCTAAAATGCCTTCTAATATAACAACCTTTCAAAAAGCCCTTGAATCCTGACTGAAATGTATTTGAACAAAAATGGTAATATTTAAAAATGCTACTTAAGCAAATACCCCCCAGTGTTATTTTTGTATTGTTTTTGTGAAGTTTCTAAATGTAATTTTGGGAGAAGTGAACCCATCTAATCTTTCAATTAACTGCCGGAGCACAAGCAGCCACTCGCCTTGCAGCTGTTTTGGTATTCCTTCACCTCCTCAACTTCACCAACATAATTTAGGCATTTTGCTAACAAACTTATCATCCAAGCATTAGTTGTCCCAGAGGGGTAAGCTATATCTAAGCTTGAGTTGAAGCTGCTTCCTCAAGCCCCTCCATTGCCAACAGCAAGTCACCTTAATAGTTTAACCTTAATAGCTTAAAGATTAAATGGACACATTAACCAGTGAAATACTATAATATTTATTAATTAGCTTTTATTTTTTGATAGCTTTATTTTATTTCAGTTTTGGTTTAAGTAATTGTAGTGCTTCCAATTATTTTTCATCAGCTAGTTCAGCTATATTTCTAATTTTTATTTCTTTTATTTTTATTTAATTTATTTTTTTTCATTTTTATTTCTAATTTTTAGAGCTAGTTTTTCATCAAACCTTTATATTTTATTTCAGTTTTATCGGCACTATTTGTTTTACATTTTTAACAGTTTCAGTTTTAGTTACCATAACACAGATGGCCAGTTCAAACTGCACCGATAGACGCTGACCAACATGTAAAATCACCAGATTACAGTTTGCCCATTCTTAGACATTCCATGACCAGACAAGTGCCAATTCAACTATTTCAATCAGTGAAAATTAGCTCTGACAGATGGTAACAGACGTCAACAGGGGTAAAACAATGATCCAACAAACAAAGCATCTGTTGCCGTCTGTTGGTGAAGTGTGAATTGGCCTATATACTACATTGTTGGACTCGTTCTAGAATGACAATGGTTTATTGGTAAATTAGGAATCCATGTGTTAGTCTGTCAAACACAGGGACAAAGTAGCCATGCTTTGAAAAGTTAAAGTAAAGACATGCTGAGTAAACAAAGAGAATCTACACACCTGTCTGGCACAACTGTCTGTTAATGACAGCAGTTGATTTGGATATAGTGGTATAAATCACTGTACCTGAACAGACGTCAGAACACTCTCATTCCAGATTGGTTGTGTTTTGAAAGATGTGGATGAAAACTGGCCAGACGCCCCTGGATACCAAGAAGTGGCTGCTAACGGCTCTGCTGATAGGATGGTTATCTCTGAACGCCTGAAAACAACAACAGATTCTTCTTAATAGGTATGAATGTAATGTACACCAATTTCAAAGCACAGGTATATATCCGGGCTTGTGGTTAAAACACATGACGAGGTTCATATTGGCATAAATGTTATTGAAATATTCTGTGGTCAGCTTGCCACTATATATCAGCTTGCCACTTTTTTATTATACTGAAGTATTTTTTATAGGAATATTAGGATAATCATCGTAAGACAAAAAAAAATGACTATTTACAAATTTTCTGCAAATACTACTATTTTTATTTAATTTTTTTACTAATATTCTAAATTGGCTTTATGCACAGCTTCACTACTTCCTGAACTTCAGCCAGCTTCTTGTTTCCTGTCTTCCATTATTAGCAAACTTGATTAATTCAGGTGTGTCTGATTATTGTTGCCGTGACAACTGAGGTCAGGCAAACCTGAATTAATCAATTTGTCCAAAGCTGTGCATAAAGCCAGTTGTAACCACATATTCGAATAGATTATTGTCTATCTATGGTGGCAACTGTAACCAGGACAAGAATGTACGAGCAGAGCGGCTGTGTCCGAAATCGCAAACTCTCTTAAGTAGATACTTATTTTGCATAAGTACTTACTTTGTGATTGCTAAAAAAGTATGTTTTATATAGTATGAATGTGTGTAGTATGAATGTAATCTGGACATAATACATTCATGTTGTCATTGTCATGTGACATTCAGCTGCGTCGCTTCACTGCAATTCATAAATCCTCTCCTGTGGCCTTTTGGGATAGTAAAGTGTTCATCGTATGCAAATTTCGCTGGAAGTAGTATGACATCCAGGTACTTTTTGCTTACTCTTTTATGAGTATACTGTGAGTTTGGACACACTACTTTGTCACATACTATTTTTTACCTACTATATAGCAGAGAAGTATGAGATTTCGGATGCAGCCCATATGTGTGTCAGGGTTCTGTCTTGTTTTATCGGTGTTTGAGTTTTCTATGAGTTTCCTTAGTTCCTTTTCCCTGCTTCTAGTTAGTGTCCTAGGTTGCTCATTGTTTGATTATTGTTTGCACCTGATGTTCATTTAGTTGATTGTTTTTTTTAGTGTATTTAGGCACTGTGTTTCCTTCTGTACTGTCAGTTCTCGTCACTCTGTTCATGTTCTTCGTTCATTGTAAATAAAGGTTTTAATTGCTTGCGATCCACCCAACCCACCTAGCACTGCAGTTCACACATATTCTCCCAAATATTGAATGTTGCTCACAAAGAGATGTGAGTTTAAATCTGGCTTTTGGCATATCAGCCTCCAATCACTTCCTTTACAAAAGTCACAAATAAAAGTGTAGAAATGGAAAAAATAGTTACAATAAGTTCACCTTCTTTCCCTGGAGTGGTCTGGTTGAGAGAGAGCTCTTGCAGAAGCTGGAAGATTAGACAGCATTCAGCATTTTATGACACATTTGACCATGTATATATTGTAAAAACATGACATTACTACAATGTGTCCTGTAATTATACATTCTACTATGTATGAAAGTAAAATAAACCAAGATTTACGTCATAACCTACTCACTTCTCTTAAAGGCTGCTTTGATTGAAGAAAGGGGTCCTAAACTAAAAACGGGAACAAAATAAAACAACAAAAAAAAAAGATATTGACAAGATACATCGCATTGGATTATTTTAGCTCACATTAACATATGACACTCACAGAGAGAGTGAACACATTAACAACAAAACGCACATCATTTAAAAGAGTGCAGTCATTCTGATTTATATTTGGGTTGAAAGATATTAAAAGGACAGTTCACCCAAAAATGAAAATTCTATCATTGTTTAATCAACCTCAAGTTGTTCCAGACCTCTATGTGTTTATTTGTTCTGCTGAACACAAAGGAAGATAATTAGAAGAATGTTTTAATCAAACAGATCTCAATCCCCATTGACTTCCATATTATGTATTTTTTCCTACTATGGAAGTCAACAGGGATTGAGATCTGTTTGATTAAAACATTCTTCAAAATATCTTCCTTTGTGTTCAGCAGAACAAATAAACACACAGAGGTTTGAAACAACTTGAAGGTGAGTAAATGATGAAAGAATTTTCATTTTTGGGTGAACTATCCCTTTAATAATGGCTCTTATACAGCTAAGTGCAATCCTGCCATCTAGTGGTGGATCTGCTACTTCCGTCAAACTTCATCTGGGCTCTGGTTTGGTATCAACGTGACTGCTCTTCCTGTTGAAATGTTATCAAACTTTTATAAAGCAGCACATAAAGTGTCCGATAGAAGTAGGAAAAAGGGGCTGCATTATGCGTTCGAAGGTTATATTGAAGACATACAGGTGAAACGCAAGAAACAAGGCATCCAAATAGAGGCAAAAGCAGTCAAATGAACCACCGCACATCCTAATGGAGACGGAGGCTGGGACTAACAATATCAGGGAGCAACACTGTTCATGCAAAGCTGGGTAAGTCTCTATTCATTTCTATAATCGTTATTACAAAGTATTTATTAGCAGCGTGTGCTAGCGTATCAACAACCGGTATGAGAACCGAAATCATAACCTAAAACATTACAAAACGGTCTAACTAACTTCACAGTCAGGTTAGAAGCAAGAAAGATGTGCTTGTTGATCTTTGAGGGGTTTAGCTGACTAATGACGTCCATACAGTTTAATCCAAAGACGACATTTATCAGGATTTGACTTCGGTTTGGGGAAGGGAAAAAACGGACACCACCCCCCTCCAACCTCTCTGGGAAACGCGTATCTGTGTTACAAATGCCCCAGGCACAACGTTTAACCATATTTTTGATAAAACTACGACACTAATAGCCTACCGAGACCAAAAATATGAGACGCCTGCATTGAAAGTCAATGGAGCGCTATGAAAAAGTGTCGGACGTCTGTGGGAGCTCGTTCCTGGATGCGCTGTGATTGGTCAATCTACATTCTAGGGCGTGGCTTAGACAAAGGCGAATTGAGAGGAACAGAAACTAATATTCTGGATGGGATGGTCATATACCTTTTCACCGCAAGATGGGGGTAAAGATCACACAGTGTAGCTGAGGCAGTAGCAAAAACAGCCAGGCTGTATCCAAAAGTATGTAGTACTATATAGTAGGCGAAAAACTGTATGTGAAAATAGTAGTGTCTAAATTTACTCTCTTGCAACATCTCTTCTCTGATGATGCATTTACTGAAGTCAACCTGTCACTCACATGAGATCGTAGCAATAGAAAACCACAACAATCCAGTTCCCGATGGACAAAATCAAGTCCCGCCGTACTTCTTTGAGAAGCCAGACTATTGCAACTTCTGTTTCATGCCAGCTTAATAAAAAAAATGTGATAAAAAATCTACTAACCAAACCATTTCAGCTGCTTCTACAAGTCTGTGAGCCGTTTCATCGAGAATTAAAGCTGCAAGCAACATTTATCGGTGTTCAAGCAGTTCAGACCTTTAAGGCCTTTAAGCACAAAGGCATCAAAAGACATTAAGTTGTATGTAGCAAGCATGATTTATCATGATATACTACATTTCAGTGTGATATTACATAATTAACCATGTTCCAAAATGATTTATCATAATTTACCATGTTAAAATATGATTTACTACAGTTTAGTTCACACACTCATTTTCAACTTCAGGAT
>JAOTRC010000012.1:15425490-15437190 GCA_027497675.1 Cyprinella lutrensis
AAACTCTTTACATTCGATTATCATGAAAACAAATCTCAGAGAACGGTTGACTAGGTACCGATGTTTTATTAGACCAAGGGTTCACCAATCCACCGAGGGGTGCAAATTGGGGCCTCAGAGCTTTTAAATTTCTCTGGTATTTATTTATTTATTTATTTTTTTGGTGTTTGTTCATTTGCAATTGACAGGAGAAATTATTTTGCGCTACAAAAAAAAAAAATCCTCTGTGTCCTTTATCTAAACAGCTTATGAGTCCTCACGTCTCTCCTGTTCCCCTTTCCCCGGGTTCTCTCCTGCCTCTCCTCTCTCTCTCTCTCTCTCTCTCTCTCTCTCACACACACACACACACACACACACACACAAACTCATAGCGCATCTCAAGTGTGTGCATTTGTACACATAAGATATTTGCCACCCTCACCATGGAAATCACAGTGAGACACTGAAGAGGTCTTTTATCAACCACTCTTTGACTCCAGATTCTTTTTAAACAATGTATGTGTGTCAGCCAGTGTCTCCTATCGCTTTCAATTTTTAAAATCAAGATTCAAAATTCATGACATGGCGACAGGCTACGCTGTGCATCATCTAAGTGCATGTGTGTCAGAGGATTCTGTCTCTGTTGTATTTCATTGTAAAGAATTTCTAGAATCTCTCTTTAGATTTAACTCAGTGTCAGATAAGAGAGGAGAGCTGGTGTATGTTCCCATAGCAACCACATCCTACTTCACTGTGTTGCATTCTCTACTAAATCAATTGTTGCTTATATGGAGTCATTTGAAAATGGTTTACTCTTTGTGATTTGTTTAATGCTTGTACAAGGAGGTAGGGAGGAAAATAATACCAACATATTGAAAGTCTACTCATGTGATATCAAACATGGACCTCAGTTAGATCCCCAGTGCAGACATACGCCAAACAATCAGATATGCTATAAATGTTTAAGAACATACGAAACATAAGAAAATCATCATTCAGAATGACATAGTTCCTTGTGCACACACAGCTAAGAAAATATTGTATAGATGATAATCTGCAGCCTTTCAAAATTTCTACCCAGTAGCTGAACATTATAGTCACATTCTTCCTCTTAAACTTTCCCCTGAAACTGTTCAAAAACATAATCATAAGCATAGGGAGGGAAAAGCTGTGGTCCTATTTCAAGGAAGTTTATTTTCCTTGCATGCTCTCTTGAGGATTTTGCTCATCTATACAGTAATTGAACCATGAGTCAAAATGAGACTTTCTCAAGTGCCGGGAATGCAGCAGTCCTATCTTCATCTTAAAACGTGACAAGACATTATTGCTATATTAATCTGCAGGAGGAATCTAACATTAAAGAAGATGAAAAGACAAAAAGAGAGAGAAAAGTAGCCAATTGTTTGTTTGAAGTTGTGGTTGCTAGAATTGTACTGTAATATATATATATTTTACAGTTCCTAGCTGTACATGTCATTACAGTAAATAATATATTGTTAACATGCCACCAATTTGAGCTATTCCAAAAAAGGTGTTTTACTGCAAAAATGTATACAACACAGACTATGTCACATTATAGGCAATGCACAATGTTGCCTACACAAAATCAAAACCATCTAGATTACACATGTGGCACTATAATAATGCAAAAAAAGAGAACTAAACAAAGTATGTTGTAGCATTAAACACTGTAATAGAAAAAAAATCTACCAAATTTCATTTTAAAATTAAAAACAAAAATGCTATGCTTCACACAAGTAATTTTGGTAATGCTCATTTGCCATGGTCCCATAAATTATAAGGTATTTCACATTTTTTACTTTTCTAAAAGCAGAAAAGCAGTACAACTTTAACATATATTTATTTATTCTACCATAAACTTAAATTTCAAAACCATAACTTCAACTGTAAAATAACTTAATTGTAAAAAAAGTTGCTGCCTATACATTTTTTAGTACAATCAAATTTAAGTCATTTAAACTTAAATTACATTAAACAGACTTTTTAAAAATTAGCTGAATCGTTTATAACTTATATAAAAATCTGAAAATTGCACAATTTATGTTGATGAGTTAAAGCAATATAAAAATATATGTTGTCAGTATTTATTGATCTTTTTGTTAATCAAATAACAGGATTTTATTGTAACTTTTTTTACAGTTTTATTTAAACAAAAATATTTTACAAGGCTCAGGGAAGAATGGGAAGGGAACCAGCGAACAGTAAATGTAAATTTGGTATTTATTGACCAAATAAACATAAACAACTAAGTGAAATTTAAGCAGCAGCCACTCACGGATCTCTTACGCATAAACTAAAACAAAACCACAGTATTAAGTCCCAGGCCTGGTTCTCTCTTGTCTTCCCCTCTCGTCACTCCTCCTTTTATCCCTCTGGAGCTCCTCTGGGCTTGCTTGCCAAAATCTTCAATACAAAATGACACAGCAAAGCAAATTGATGATATTGTTAATAACTTTTTTATGTGTATACTTAAAATGGTTAGTTCACCCAAATGTGAAAATTATGTCATTAATGACTCATCCTCATGTCGTGAGTTTTCTGTCCCTCTGGTGAAAATGTATGTAGCCTACAGTACTGTCCTTGTCCAGAAAGGAAATAAAGACATCACCAAAGTTGTCCATGTGACATCAGTGGGTTAGTTATAATGTTTTGAAGATTCGAAAATACAGACTTTATTCAGCATTGTATTATCTTCCAGTCCTGTTGTCAATCCCTGTTCACTGACACTGTGTTTTCTAGTGCGTCCGAGCTTCGTTCACAATTTCACGCTGTAAACAATATTCGCAAACATGTCTCGACATGGTCAAAAGACGTCCCAAGACGTCAGTTATATGATGTCTTGGGATGAGACTGTGTTAAAATAAATGAACTTTTACATGACATTCTAATTTTTTGAGTGTCATCTGTGTACCGTGTATACTGTGTATCACCAGTACCCTCTATCACCTGTATACCGTGTATATGAGAGTATCAGCCCTTTAATACTGTTATTAATGGAACACCAGGGTATGACAACAACACTTCAAAGACCCCATAGATGTGCAGAAATGCTTTACCTATTTCACACAGTTATTTGAAATGCAGCGAGGGCAAAAACTAGTGTGATGACTTCATTATACTGGGTCTGTACAATGTGTTATATGCTAGCATGGACATCACTGCAAGGACATTTACAAAATGAAATTACCACCTCCAATTCCTGCCCTGCCTTTATAATCACACAGCCTGATTATGTAACATTCAATGTGGATGTGCACCACAATGCGTAACATTATTTATATTTACCCCTTGGTAAATATGATCAAAATGGCTGTGAAAATTAAATATGCATTGTTAATCATTTTGATATTTAAAAAAAGCAAAAATCTAATCTTTCATTGAAGTAAAATAATTGAAAGTGTGTGTGTGTGTGTGTGTGTGTGGGTGGGTGGGGGGTGTGCTCAGTGATCCATTTTTGTTTTGATTTTGATGTTTGTTTTTGGATTACTGTCCTGTTGGAAGATCCAAACACAGGCTGTTATGATATTTTTAGCGCAGGCTGTCAGGTTTAGACGTTTTAGGTTTCGCGATCCCGTTTGAAAGGCAAAGGTGATCGGGCTTTCTCTGTTGCGGCTCCTAGGCTCTGGAATGACCTTTCCCTGTCTGTAAAATCTTGTCCTTCTTTGGGTGTTTTTCAGAGCGCGCTTAAAACTTACTTGTTCTCTTTAGCATTTGATAATCCTTTGTAAGTTTTTATGTCATATGTCATGTGTTTGTATTGTTTTTATGTCTGTATTTTACTTTCTATTTTATTCCTTTTGTACAGCACTTTGGTTCCACTTGTGCTCTTGAAAGTGCTTTATAAATAAAGTTGAGTTGAGTTGAGTAGGTATTTGATCGAATCCATGACGCAATGTATCTGAACAAGATGTCCAGGACCTCTGGCAGAAAATTACTCCCACAGCATTAAAGATAAAGCAGAGTATTTCGTTTAACACATGGGATAGTTTTTTTATCCACGCGTGCCCCAAACCCCTCCTAAGTTGTAATTTTTTTTTCATAGAAC
The DNA here is from genome assembly GCA_027497675.1 of Cyprinella lutrensis. Lineage (NCBI taxonomy): Eukaryota > Metazoa > Chordata > Actinopteri > Cypriniformes > Leuciscidae > Cyprinella > Cyprinella lutrensis. The sequence goes on from JAOTRC010000012.1 coordinate 15,429,536, forward strand.
CCATCACGTTTGAAGTTCCAGTAGTGTTAGTTACTTTTCAAACGTTCTATGGTTAGATGAAAAAATAAATAAATAAATAAATAAAAAATAAACAATTTTGCCAGCAAACACTTAATATGGATTTGAGTAATTTTCTGCCTGGACATCATCGTTCAGATTCATGGCATCTTGAGTTCGATCAAATAACAACAGATAAAAAAATTAAAACCTGACCACCTCTTTTAGAAATCTTATAATGGGCCATGATGATTCAATTTTTTTACTTCAATAAAAGGTTCGATTTTTGTATTTTAAAAAATAAAATATCAATAGCTTATTAATGCAGATGAATTTTCTTACAGCCATCTTTGATCATATTTACCAAGGAGGCAAATAATTCTGACCAGCACTCTACTTTGCATAATAATGACCCTCAGTATTACAAAAAAAATATTACCATGGTTGTATAGGCTTTATTCCCTCCAGTGTGTATATAACAGCATACAGTATATGTTGTTCTGAAGTCGTGAAATACAAAAGACACATTTCTCTGTCTTTTCTCTTTCATTATTGATCAAACAACACTGATATGGTTGCTGTTCTATCTGGACCCCTTTGACCTTAAATCATATTAAATATACAGTATAGTTTTATAACACTGACCCACAAATCCTCTATTTTCACACTTACCCAAGCATTTCCAACTTAAAACTAAAGCATTTTGTTTGTGGATGTAATACTGATATAAGGTGATTTAGACCGCCACTCTCAGTCTGTTTGCCTGCCAAAAGAATGATATTGTAAACAGAGAGAGCATGGTTTGGCACAGCAGAGCTTTCACTGACAACAGAAGTCTATCTTAAGCTCTTCAACATAAGCTGTTACAGCTTCAGGTACATTAGCTGATTGTGTGCCATCACTCTAAGGCTGGCTAACAGTGGCTGGCAGGTCAGGTCTAATTGGACAGGACTTAGCACCAGCAGGCACAGCTATGGAATGTGTGCAGCTGTTCTCCCAGCTGTCAAATAGTTGCTCTGATCAACTGATCACTGCTTCGTCTTTCACATTCCCACACGTCTGAACTCGGTGCACTGAAATTGCTATTCATTTATCTCGGTTGTCAGTTCCAACGTGTACAAACTCGCTATCAGTTGTTTGTCAGTTTATCCAAGGTCTGTATTCAGATAATAATAATTACTGTAGTGAAGAATTTCATACCCCAGTTCAAGCCATCCCGTGGTCTAAAGGGCTCCAAAAAGCTGTGGAATCCAAAGCATTCCGAATATTTGTCCCTCTTAATCTGTCTGAGAATGTGAGCTTTGAACGTGAATGGGTAACTACAGAAAAAAACAGACTCCCAAACAACCACTCCAATCTGATAAAACAGATTTACATTTGAAGACCTTTTTATTTTATTTTAGCATGGCTCTCATAAATAATGCCTTTTGTGAATTTCTATTCTGATGGTTAAAAATGTAGCTTCGGGTCGATGAAGCAGGTCTTGGATCAGTATGAAAGGACAGATTTCTCTCAGAGCATGTGACTCAATTCTCTATAATCGCATCTGCTGTATTATGCACTAAACAGCACATTTGCAGCATATATTAGTCAACTGATTTAATTGTGAATGCCAATGAGTGTAAATGCTATTAACTAAAAGCTTACAGTTTTCCAAACAATATATGCTTAGTGATCAAATGAGGTCAAATGATGATTAACTTCTTTATTATCACTGCTTAATGCAAAATCAAGAGTTTATTTTTATTTACAGCAAAAAGGCAATTATTTGCCTAAGCTGTCATTAACTGTAATTAATCATATGTTTTTCTAAATTTGCTGGAAAATGACAACAGCTTGTGGATGTTTCTGTCAGTCGGAGTAAAAGCTATCAAATAAGCCTGATGTTTATATAGAATAATTATGGTATAATATATATCTGTCAGCCTGTAACTGTTGAGGTCTACATGTTTAACCTTATTACTTTCTGAGCTCCTTTCAGAAGTCCAAACACAAACAACAGAAATTTTATATCCAACAATTTTATAAGATCAAAGTGCTGAATAAGTGTGTGTATTGTGAATCATTTTCTATGTCACCACATTTTTCATGACCTTGACGAAATGCTACAGGCCCACACTTCTGGTCTCTTCTGGTTGGCATGCCAACAAACTAAATCCATGCAAGAGCTTTAAGTAAATGTGGCTTTCTTTCCAAGCAACACAGAAATGAATCTAGGCAAGCAAATGTAGTCATTTCCCAGGCTAGTTTGCAACTAGTAGTCGATGAACTATAGTGTTTACAACATCAGAGATGTCTGTAAGTTTAATAACAATTAACGGTAACACTTTAAAACATACGGTTCCTTCGTTAACGAATAAATACACAAGAAATGAAAGCGTAGCGTAAGTTCCGCCAGGAAGACTCAATTGTTATGGCATCATTACCTTCTCATCTATCCAATCGTGTTCTTATATGTGAAGTATAAATGATCCATACTTACACTCGTCTGACTTACACTCGTCTGACTTACTTACACCACCAAGACGGACTTCTCTCATCCTTCCCACCACCACCAGGATGGTCCCCTCCAATACCCCAAGGGGGGTCGGCTGCGCCCCTGCCTTCATGTTCAGACAGGAAATGCAGAATCTCTACCCTCAGATTGCGAGTTATGGATGGGGCCTTCGCCAAAGAACTTTATTGAGCTATTGCTTGCTGGTGTAACGGAGGCCAGCTAGTAGTTGCTGAGTGAGTAAACTTCACTCCCCGATGTCAATAGCCGCTCTAGCGACAGATGCTTGGGGCTGCAGTCTTTAGCCTCCTTGTTAGTGCGCCTGACTCTCATGCCGAAGACCCGGGTTCGAGGCCCACTCGGAGCGGGTCGAGTTGGACCCGGGTGTGAGGGGTTACATTGGTGCCGTGACCCGGATGAGAGTGAGGTTTAGGGGGGTGAGTGTTACAGAGGCCCGCTAGTAGTTGCTGTGCGAGTAAACCTGACTCCCCATTCTCAATAGGCGCTCTAGCGCTAGACGCTGCAATCTTTAGCCTCCTTGTTAGCAGGCCTGACTCTCATGCCGGAGACCGAGGCCCGCTCGGAGCGGGTCGAGTAGGACCCGCTCCGAGTAGTTTAGCTTGTTTCCATATTAGGTAATAGTAGTAGCTAAAGTGTTAACGCTCATTTCTCCTGCATTACTTCATGCATGACAGGCCATTCTATTCTAAAGGGTTACACAATATTTTTAAGCCTGTAAAAAAATGCCTTTTATACCTTTGAGACAATTGAGACATTGAGAATTTGCTTTAAAACGTTTATATTTTCATCAGCCTTTATCCAAATGACAGCTGATTTCAAGTTCATTTTATCTTGTTTGCATCTGCACACAATTTTTTAATACTTTGGCTACAAATGATTGTAATTTTGGCACTGAACAATTCTTTTTTTAATTTATATTTTCCACACGTTTAACCAGATTAACATTGTCGTTATCAACTTAGATTATGACCTCAGGTCAAAATGTTTAAAGATTCAGAGAAGCCAAAGCGTTTTGTTTGCATTGGTTTTAGCTCAGTATTAGGGCCACAGTATAATTACATTATAAGTCACACTATGTCAAACTCCAACGGAAATTCCTCTGGGGCTCTAGCGTATGCCGTTTTCGTAACTTAATTAAGACCTCTCTTTCCCTCCCTTGACGATTTAATTACCTCTACCATTTGCTTGATATGTATTGTATTTTTAGTATGTGATAAATTACAAATGATGACTTTTCCCCTGCAGTTATGTAATCTATGAAATCTATTGTTAGAAAAGTGCTCAGTTCAAACATGTGAGATAACTGGAACAGGAGGAAATTATATGAGAGTATTTTAGACTTCTTATGTGAGAAAAACATTTACCCTCTGCTTAGTCCTGAGAAATAAAACTGAGGAATAAACACTGCTGTGCTTGTTGTATGTTTGTGGAGACTTCATTCAGGCTGCATGGTCGGGATTGAAAATGGGTAAAGTGGGTAGTTGTTGGTTCTAAAAAAAAAAAAAATGAAAATTAAGCTGAATCAGGTTTGTGGTTCTTTTGAACATTTCCATTAAAGTTTAAAAATGCATAATTTTAGGATGGTAGCACTAAACCCCTATATCAATGAATGAATGAACAAAAGAATGAGGAAGGAAGGAAGGAAGGAAGGAAGGAAGGAAGGAAGGAAGGAAGGAAGGAAGGAAGGAAGGAATGATCAAACGGACATCACAGCAGCCTGTATTAGCATGTAGCATCTTCTGCATCAGCCTTTGTTACGCAAGATCTCACTTTATGTGGCGTGAGCGAGGATACTATTTATAAAGGTGTTGCAGCGTTTGCTTCACTGGACATCACACTGCCAGTGTTGTTGGTTGGGGCTCTCTATCATAGATTAAGCCCAACCATTCTTCATTTACATGGAACTTCTGAAGGATCTATATCAGCTTCTTTATATTTCATTGAGGATTTTTAAAGGGTTCTATTGGAAATACTGGTGAGTGTTCAGTTTAAAAAGGTTATAAAAAATAAATGGGTCAGAATATGGTGGCAAACATGTCTCTTGCATTTTCAGATTTATTAAACTGTTATTAAACTTTTTGGCTCTAAATTGTTTTGCATATTTAAAAAAAAAAAATTTGATTGTGAGAAACCTGAAAATGTGAAAAGGGTCCATGGAAGTAGAAGCTGTTCAAAGGGTGTTTTTTTTCCACATGGTGAGTTTTTCCACATTACCACATTAAAAATGTTAATTTATTTGTGTTATATTATGAGAATCTATCACTGGTGTTACAACAGTTGGCCTGTCCTTAAAGGGGTCATATAATGGTACGTGCACTTTTTCAAAGTTGATTGTACTGAAATGTGTGTTGGCAGTACTTGTGCACAACCATCATATGCAAAAATAGAGTTGTCCTTTATCATCAGTAACAATGTGATTTTTAAAAACTTTTTTTTATAACCAAATTTTTTTACTAAGAATTTTTTTATAACCAAACCGTTTTCCCCCTCCTAAAAAGCTAGACTAAATAACTCCTTCAGTAAGACACTTTGACCTTTAAGCAGAGCAGACATCTCAGTACCACATTAAGAACTTCACAATCCATTTACATCCAAGGGACTGGTAATGACTAATAGAATACTCCATGCTTTCATCTCAAATTATTACCTCTAATAAGCAAAACAACACATAATAAAAACAACTGGCAGCAGACTTCTAGCATTGCAATTTGCTATGTATTATCCACCTCAAACTAGATTCAATTTAATCAATATAATCTCATATTAAGATTCTCTTCAACAAACCATTGGTATGATTAAACCAACACACTTTGGCAACATATAGGTGACGCAATATGACACCGTGGGTTCTGCGTGTTATATTGACGCTGTAACAGGACAGAATGTGACTTGTATTTTATTGTTGGATGAGAACAGGCTCAAAGCTGACACATGGCATCACAGCCATCAAACATCAGCGATTAGTCAACATTTCGCCGTCATCGCTCCATTTCATGCACTCCCGACTGATCACTGATTTCCTGTCTGAGACTTCATAACATCCACAGACAGACTTTACTTCACATGCAAGCAGATCAGAATTAATTCAGAATTTAGGTTAGGAAATGAGCAGGAGGCAAAATGACTTATGCCAAATTTGTGCATTAACTGTGGTTTAGACCAATGAGCATAATACGTAAATGACAGTAAATAGAGCTGGTAAGACTAGGTCCCCAAAGAAAGGCAGGGAAAAAAGCAGGAACTAATCCATTTCTAAACTCTTTGTCTTCAAATAATAGTCTAAAGTATGACTCATTTCTTTCATGAATGCAAAAGTGGCCTGAAATCCATTTATTTTGTACAGGAGAGATAATTAAACAGTGCTGTTGTAAGAGTCAGTGACTGCAGGTGCCATTAGTGCTGGTTAGTTTAACATTTAATTATTGTGTTTTGCTTGAATAGATGGATCTCTTCATCCACAGTGGTGGCTTATGCATTCACAGGGTTTCATGCTGTTGCTGTTTCAAAACAGGCTATGCTAGGGGTCAAATGTAATGAAATGTTTTACTTAGTTAGCATCCAGTGAAATGTTTTCTTAAATTAAGGTTTTGTTGCAACTGGGCATAAATCCCAAGAAAATTATCTCTCCATGGCACAATGGTTAAAGTATCACCTCGGGTAAAGTCCAGAAAGCAAGGTTAACTTACCATCAAATAAACCTTGAACTCTTGGTTGATTATACCCCAAACTTGCTTACTCTGGGTTAGACATGTGCCGGTATTCAGTAACGCGATACATCGCGGTAATGAATATGCACGATATTGTTATTGCGGGCTCTTCAAAATACAGTGAAAAATAATAGATTCGAATTTAGACTTTTAGAACGCGCATTAGCTTATTTTCCATCAACCGCTCAAACACTGCGTATATGCTGCGCAAATAGATGAGTCAATAGATGGACCCTCAGCTGTATTGAAATCTCCTGCCATGTTTTGTAAAATGACAGGAGATTTCAATACAGCTGAGGGTCCATCTACCTCCTTACATAATCTTAGCAGTGTAAGAAATGTTCTGCAGTTCTCCTGGTATGTGTATGTATTACAGACTTTTTCAGTCATGTTTAATTATTCTGTCTTTCTAGTTGCCTGCCAAAGAGCTGTGTAAGGTCCACCTTCAAAAGCAAATCAGAAAAAGTGAAATGGAGGTGGACCTTATACAGCTTCAAATGGAGGAGAAAAGGCTAAACCTGAAAAAAAGACTTGAAATTGAATTGCTGGAGCACTAGAGTAAGGTGGGAAACAGTATGTGAACATTAATCTGTCATTTGCTGTTGAATGAAATCTAAAGCAATAAATACAAATGTCCTTTGTTACAGGAAATAAAGAAACAATGAAAAACACTTGACTGTTAACTGGTTTTAATTAAAGTGGTTTTGGTAAATCATGTCTTGTACTACACTGCCATCTCTTTGGTCTACTGGGTTTACTGGGGGTTCCTCTTGCCATCATCAAGAGAAGGGGGGCCCTCTTTCCTCTCAGTGGCAATGTTGTGAAGAACAACACAAGCAGCTATGATGTCACATGACCTTTCTGGGCTGACCCTGAGCCCACGCAGGCACTGAAACCTTGCCTTCAGGATGCCTATGGTAATTTGAACCTTGACCCGTCTTCTGCTTTGGGTCAGGTTGAATTATGCCTGCAGTCCAGGTTCAGGGTAGGGTGTCATCAAATAGGGCAGACAAGGGTAGCCTATTGTCCCCAGCAAGTAACCATTGAAGTGTCCTAAAAAGGAAGTTAAAGTGTGTAATTGCAAAAAAATGTGTAAGGCAAAACATAGCCTGTTGAAATTTGTGGCACAATGATGACTCCCTAAATATTCTGGCAACATGTACAGACGCTGGCCATTTGGCTTCAACATTAGCCATGTAACCCAGTGAGGGCTATCATTAAGTACCTTAACCGTCATTTACTGATTAAACAGGTAATAATAAGTTTTATGATTCAGATGTGTTCATTTGATATATTGGTACTGCTCCTTTAAGAGTTACGTTAAACCATAAAGTTTGATTGGGATGTAGATGCTAAAACGCATAGATATGTATATAAAGGCTAGATGTGTCGTCAGCGCTGCTGGCCAATGGAGGTCGTCGTCTGCACCTGGCGGC
>JAOTRC010000012.1:15471160-15485416 GCA_027497675.1 Cyprinella lutrensis
TCTAAATATTTTCACGTTTTGATCTATGACATAAAACACACCAGTTATAACCTGCTTGTGGTTTTTTAAACTTTATTGTGTCTGTTTGTGTTTTTTAAAAACTTTATATAGGTTTCAAAATGTATAAATTTTGGATTAACATGTAAAGATTATCTTGATAGACAAAACATATAAGGGTCACAACTCTTTGTTAATCACAGATCTTATTTTTTACGATTTTCCAAAAGTCTGTGGGGAAAATGCATAGCTTTTCGATCGAGGGAACCCATGCGCCGCTAGCTTCCGAGTTGCCTTAAAAAGTGATGTCATCACGTAAAACCAGTCAGTATCTGGACTTTTATTGTGGCCAGCCTAAGGCACACCTGTGAAATAATCATGCTCTCTAATCAGCATCCTGATATACCACTCCTCAATGTGGATGCATTACCTCAACAAAGGAGAAGTGCTCACTAACACATATCTGACAGATTTGTGAACAATATTTGTGAGAAATAGGCCTTTTGTATACATATAACAGCTCATGAAAAATAGGGGTAAAACAAAAGTTTTTGTAAAAAACATTGTTATGCCCCATTTATAATTTTATTCAGTGTAAAAAGGTTCACAGTGCACAATGACAAATATGCATTTCTATATTTGGGCCGTTTTTTACAGCAGCATAGCAACCCTGGCTGAGACGCAAATAGAGATAATGTAAAAGTACATGACCTACAGTTAATTGCAGTTGAGATGTGGAGGAACATTCCAGAACAGCCTTTTCAAGTATGGAGAGAATTGGGCAGAGACAATAAATAGCAGAAGAGGGGTGAAGACGACCTTGTTTTCCTCCCCTAAATCTGTCGTCGCCTTAATTTACACAATGCCTAATGAATTCCTATGAAGCGTGAAAAGGTGATCTGATACCACACTACACACACACACACACAAAAGAAAGAAAGGATAACAGCTGGCAGATTGACAGGCAAAAAAAGACACTAAAACTATAAAATATTCAGTGATTCAGGGACTGGGGAAACTTCAAGGCACATGTAGGAGTTTCTTCAGAAGGTATTGTCACACAAACCGGGCGTCCACAGTCCACACGACACAGCCGAGAAAATATAATAAAATATGTGCATTTGTAGATAATGCCAAGGAGACAAACATTTCCTTTGTTTTACACATTAGGTTTAGCATGGATGACGGACGTTGTGAGCCGGCATAAAAGAAGAAGATGGAGGCAAAAAGCAGCGATCAACCAGCACGCCGAGGACAACCGTGTGATTTCTAGCAGCGCTCGTGCCTCTGTACAACTGGCACCTAGGAATAGGAGGTCGGATTGACATCAGGAGCCCGAGGGTTTATAAAATGAACCAACCGTCATATGGAAGCCTTATTCTCATGCTTGTTCCACAATTTAAACTCTTTTCTTTATAAGTATTATCTTATTGTATTATCTTACTAGTCTTGCCCTGCAACAGATGCAGACCCCAAAAAAGAAACATTCCCAAACAACAGCAAAATCTGTTGCTCTGACCTCATCCACACCTCGTGCTGACAGCTGATGTGCGACTTCTGATTTGAAGTGCTAGTTCTGTGTTGAGGTGAACTGCTGGCAGGTGTTAGCTGGTGAATAAAGACGGAGCTGCGGCTATTCCAGTGCTTGTCAATAGCACACTGTGGGGTTTGCTTCCTCGTGGGCTTGTTCTGACTATGTTGTGTTACTTGTTTTGCCAGGTGAGGAGGGGATGATGGGACTGGGTTGTCCCTGAAGCCCTGCGGGCAGCTAAGCTGGCTTTCAGGTCCTATTTAGATAGACTCCACATAAACGGATTTGAACAGGATTGTTGTCCCAGACCGCTTTGCATGTGTGAGGGCTTGATCCATATTCATTGTTAGTTTGTTTGGCATCTGATCACGCTACTGTGGCCTTCACTCCCTCTTTCTCGCATCGGACACGGCAACATGCTAACTCATTCAATGTGGTCTGTCAAAACAGGACAAACTCCTGAGGATTAATGGGACAGTACAGCAAAGAAAAAAACTAATTCTCATGTAGTTACAAACACATATAGGGCTGGATTTACCAAACAGAGTGCAAATTAGCATTAGCTAAGTTCTGTGCGTGATCTAATGACGATGCGCAAATTAAAGAACACAGACGAAGCCAAATCATTTCCATAATTACCAACACTATCCGGTTTAAGACGTGCTTTTTTTTCGGGCCGTGCAAATACCAGTAAATTGACTAGCGCAAACCTTAGTAAATCCCCTTGCGTAATTCATTTAAATACTCTCCTCCCTTAAAATTTTGTCTGAAATGGAAACTCCAACAAATGCACAAGCAATAAGGTCAGCCGCAAAAAAATAACCTTGTCCACGGCTTTTCAGTGTTAATTTTTCACTGCGTGTTTTTAGTAGATCCTGACAATTGTTTTTTTAATGCCAAAAGAGGGTTTGTGCTGCCGCAAGCTGTTAGTAAATCTGGCCCAAACTGTTTTTCTTTTCCTTTGGAAAGCAGACTCACACTCAGCTTTTCCAAATAAAGACAGTTTATTACCCCTCTCAAGCTCCAAAAAGGACAAACAGCTTCACAAAAGGGATCCATATGGCTTAATTGCTAAATTAAGTCAATTATGTTAACAAAAAATAAAATTAAAAAAATGCTAAAACATTTGTGTTACCTGAAATAAAACTAATAAAATCTCACATAATAATAATAATAATAATAATAATAATAATACAAAATTAAAAAAAAAAAAACCTGACATTTCATGATGCCAAAAAACAAACAGTCCAGTAGGTTTTTGGTATAGCAGGGGGAAGGAAAACAAACTTTTTTTTTTTTTTAACAGTGGTTTACTGAACAAACCATGTCTGTCTTTAAAAATAAAAGTCAATATAAGTCAGGAAAAAATAATCTTTTGGATGCAAAATATGTTAGCAGAATATTTTAGAATAAGGTCAGAATCTTTGCACAATTTAAATCCGCTATTTGACACATACAGTACATGCCAACACTCTTCCATTGAAGTCAGCAAAGTTAAATATAGACTCACTTGCTGTCAGGATAATTGAAAACGTGAAATGGAAATACTTCTTTACATTTCCAGGTAAGTATATCTGTAACTGTAAGATCATTGTTGAGCTGAGGAAAAAGGATTTCAAACGCATTAAACAACACCTGCATCTGATAGTAGGTCAAGCTATTATGATTTAGTTTGAAGCGCTTAATATAAAGCATGTCACTTGTTTAAGGCTTAAGATAAGACTTATTCAGCAGCAGCTCACTCTGTGTCTTTCATTATTTATCAGATGTGTTCGAAACATTAAAGTATATCGATATAAACTACAGTATGTTGTCCCCTCAAGGGGGAAACTTGGGAGTTTGAAATTATGTTCTGCTTACAGGAAGTTCCACATGTGCAGTGGTTAAAACAACACTGTAGTCATTCGGTAAACATGCGTACTGAACCAAAAGTTCTGAATATTCGGTAAGGGAGTGTGGGGCACAACCTAATGGGAGGTGAAATTCAACACAGACTTTTTACATAGTTAGTCAGGATCAAGCAGGTTGCGTTTCTGTTCTTTTTCTCTCACTGCCAGAAGACTATCTCCCACGAATTTGAGGAAAGTTTTAATAATATTTCATGCAGATACTGGACAAAGAGTGTTTGACACCATGCAAGTATTTTTTTTTTGTTTTTGTTTTTTGAGTAAGTCACCAAACTGACGATAAATTAGAATAACAGAGGAATGGAGTAATTTAAAAATTCGAAACTTTAAGAACCCAGAAAAGAATGATTTGTTCAGGACTCACTTAACAAAACAATCTCGTTCGGAAATGTAGGCCTACAAGTGATATAACTTTTTTGGGTTAACTGTCCCTTCAAAGAGCTGTTTCTCATTGTAGATGGCACAAAAAACACTGTGAGCTGTCTTTGATAACACGATTTAAATGCAAGCCTCTGAGCTAGTCATGCCTCCAAAGATCCATGCAATCCTGAGTTAGATGCTATTAATGTGACGGATTTACCAAATGTCTGTTCTGCCAAACCACGGATCTGCCTGTTAGAACGGTTAAGGTTGCACAAGAAGAGAGTGAATGTGCAGAACTGGAATATATATATCCATGCTCCAACTCACGATGGTTTACACTGTTCTGAAGTGACGGCCCCTTAAATTAAAGAGCTGGTGTGGAGGTAAAGGTTATTTAAAAGGACTTTGTTTCCAACTCAATGAAATTGTGATCAGGTAGCACAAGGCAGGTGTGGTATGTGGCATAATTAGCCTGAGCGAAACCATGCTCTCTTTGAGTCTATCATTTTAGATGTCCACTTTTATTGTTCCGCCACCTGGGAGGCAGAATTTCAAAGAAATGGACCTGAAAGTTTGCTCTGAGAAAGACCAGTGTGACTACGAATCAAATCCGCCTCTCTCTGAGTCTAACATGGCATTTAAAGTTTGTCTGGCAAAGAGCTCATTCAAGCCCATTTCCAATCTGTCGAAATCAAGGCACCAATCAGAAATGTTGGGCGGGCTTTACACGATGACAACAGCGCTGGGATTTTGAAGCAGATTTTGTAGCCTACATTACAATGGAGGTCGCCGTCGAACATCACTCGTTCGAATCAGCTATCGCATCTGCTTTAAGCGATTTGAACGTTTCCTTTTTGTTAAAACCCGAGCAAAGAACAACACTCGGAGATTTTCTCCGCTGCTCTGCACACGCCATCTCCTTCATCGCTCTGGGGTGTGTTTCCTGAAAGCAACGTTAGCCAACTATGGTCGCAAATTCCGTCATTATCTGCATAGTTCAACGAGTCTGTGTTTCCCGAAATCAGAGTTCCAGCGAACATTCGCAAACAGCATCGCAAATTCGTGTAGTTTGAACGACAGCTCTCGACCTGTGGTAAGAAGCATCGTTTCTATATTGCATGACATTTGGAAGTAATAAATCCTTATCTTGAGCAAAATAAGCAAGCTGACATTCAGTACAACCGGTGCCTTTTATTCAGCATACATACAAACGTAATTTGCGTCTTTTAGTTTGTCAAAAGATTTAAAGTACCGATTTTGAAGAGTGCGCATGTGCGAACATGCTCTACTATGTAAGAACGAGCCAAATATTGAGTTTAGGACTATTTCAACATTTTGACATAGTCCTCAGATGACATGTCTGTAATTTATATTAACAAATGTAGAGTTAATTGGATCTCAAACAGTTAAATTAAAAGTAGTTATTACTCCACCACGTGCGAAACCAACGTGGTTGAACGATACTTTGCGACAGTGGATTTTGGGAAACAGTCGTGACTAGCTAGTTGATTTCTCCAACGATGCATCGTACTATGGTAGTGAAGCAGCAAGTTACATCGTTGTACGGGAACGTACCCCAGTTTAGTTCTACCAGAAATACTTTGGAGGCAAAATTACATAACAAAGCATACATTTATTAACAGCCCAGCAAGCAAGTATTGTGGTATAAAATGATTTGGTGTAGACCCTGTCCATAACTCGCAATCCGAGGGTAACGGATTCTGTATTTCCTACCTGAAGACGATGGCAGGGGCGCAGCCAACCCCCAGAAAGAGGTGGAGGAGACAATACCACCAGGATGTAGCCCACCCCCAAAGAACTGTAAAAGAAAAGTATACCCACCATTATGTATCCTGTGGTTCCTAAAACGTAGAAAGTAAAAATAAGTTAAACGTGAAATAAGCATGACGAAACATGAAATTGTGGAAGGCTTAATTGACCAATAGCCAATAGCAAAGATGGCCTCTTCCATTATTGTGAGAAAACAGTGAAGCTACGAAAGAGTGGCCACAGTAAGTCACAAGGCAATGATAGATTGACTCCACAAACCATGACAGGCCACACAGAACTTTTATATCCGTTTTGAACATAAAAGGCTAAACTTTTTTTATTTATTTTTTTTTTACCTATGAGAGGTAATCAAAGCTGCAAAAAACGGGCAGTTGAAACCCCACCCTCTGTGCTGGAATCAGCGGCTCATTTGCAATTAGAGGGACAGACAAAAGCTGTTTTGATCACCCTCAACATGACAATTTTAAGATGTTGTAAAAATATCTGTGGTGAGCTAAAACTTCACATACATGCTCTTGGGACATCAGAGATTTATTTTAAATCTTGTGAAAAGGGCATTATACCACCTCTTCAATCCTTGTAATATATACAATGTGATTGGCAGGCGCTTATCAAAGGTTTACTAGAGGACTTGGCTAAGCCTTTGAGTAGCAAGCGAACATGGTACCGTCAAAATTATGATTAAAATACTTGAATACGTGAATTTGAATGCCTGCAAGCAATTTACGAATCAAAGAAATATTTAAATTTTCGTAATTGTAGGCTAAATGAGGACAACCGGCCATCATCAGGATGGAAAAATAAAGCAATCTGAAAAGAAAGGCAAAACATCATAAACAAACACCAAGGCAGAACAATAAGCTTTTAAGGTGGAGAGAGCCACACCTTCAGAGCAGATCGACTAATTTAACATTATCTCTGTTAAGAAAGGGCAGGGTGATGGATCCGGGTTTGCTGCAGGGCAAAATTATTTGAAAGCCTGAAAACGAAAGTGTGTAATGCGTTTTTTTTTTTAAATAGTCTTCCTGGCGATCGGAAAGTGATTGGCAAATTACATCTCTGTAAAGGCCGAAGCAATAACAAATTAAGAGAAGGGTGTCATAATATAATATAAACAAGTACAGACAGGCAGAAGGTTCACACACATAGGACGGAGATCGGACAAAGACTGACTGAACAGAATGGAACTATGGGCTTTTCTCAATCTGTGTTCTCGTCTGTTCTTGTGGATGTGTTCTTGACACGCCAATTTTACCGAGGATGCATCGGTTGGTAAATTGTGTGAACTTGCCGGCAGAAATATCCCAACATTCAATACGGCATTCGAGGAAGGAGAGGCAGTAATTTGTTTTTCTACAATTACGTACTCCATCTCATCAATACATTCACTTCTGAAAACATTTGATGCAAGAAATCAACTGTGTAGATTTCAAATATTGGCATTTTTAAGAAAATGTATGCCGAATCGAAAATGTGCTCAAACGTTTTCGGAAGTGAGAATCTCCATAAGCGCCTAAGTTAGCAGGGTAGTTAAGTTAGCTAGCGAGCCAACCAGCCAGTTTGCTCACAGACTCGTTTTCCCCACAGTCAAGAGACAATTGCAGCCTGGCTGGTATTGCCAATAATTCTCGTTATGTTTGGGTAATGCAGATGGTGTCTGTGCGGGGGTATTATTGCGCAATACCAGCACGAACACATTATCTCAAACTGTCAGCAGCGTTCTGTGTGCTCACCACCTTGTGAGTTCATTCTTCCAAGAACAACTAGAAAGAGCGTTCTCCCCAAGAACACACGTCCGTTCTTTGCATTCTTGGTTTTGAGAAACACCCTAAATACACAGATGATAACAAGAAAATGACAGATAGCTGGGAAGATCATTAGTGTCCATGGTGATTGATGATGTGCTGTATAAAATATATTGACAAACTTAATAATGAAGCCAAAAGACATTTAAAAACACTACAACGCTACTTACAATTGAGGATAAGGGTGGAATCGATCCCTGTGAACAAAAGAGTATGGTGTAGTAATTATGAAAGTTTACCAAGCCTCAGTTTCTCCTATGATATTTTCTCCTACCTGGTCTGTGGAGTGAATGCTTACACCTCCAATCAATTTAAAAACTTCAAGTCACTGGAGGCTCACCTGCAGTTCACAAATAGATGGGTGTAAGATATGCAGATATACAAAGTAAATGTGGAGAAAACTGTTGTTCGCACTAAGGTAACGTTAATGCTAATCAAGCATCAGTGGTGACACACACACACTTGACAGATTCTGTGAGCAATGAAGCTTGTCTATGTGGGTTTGTTACACGTCAAGAATAATTACTAAGTGCAATAATCCACTGTTTTTGTCTGGTATTTCTGTAATCCGGAATAATATCAACAAACATTCACCTCAGACACAACCCACCATTCACCAAAATAAGAAGCCTCACTTCCTATTTTGATATCATTCTGAAAACTAACATGATTTTTGAGGCGTTTGTACTGTCGATCGAGAGACTGATTACAGCAATACTGACCCATTTCCTTAAAATAACCTAAATTTAACCTAATATTATTAAATGGCCAAAGTTACAATTTTAATTACCTACTGCCTACTGTACAGTACATCTACTTCCATACTGTGATTCCCTCAATGCATTGCGACGTGACGAAACAATCCCCAACTCTATAGCTAGCATAGTAAAGCCTGGCCCTGTTTAATATTTCTGTTGCTTATATGCTTGTTTTTTTTTACTATTCAGTAACGCAGTTGTGTATTTGTAAACTGCCCGTGTGTGCCTGGGATCACCGACGCTGAAAATAAATCACTGCACTGTGGATTAGCCTATTACATGTCGGTTTCTGCAAACTGAATGTTGGGTGCAGCATCTGCAAACTCGTCTATGTACCGATCTTTTATACTGCGATTTTAGAACACAATTGGTTAGATGAGAACGTAAAGAGTGAAGTAACAATTGAGACTTCCTGGCAGAACTTACGCTAAAGCTTCCATTTCTCATCCAATAGTGTCAGTGCAGTCAAGTTCTTTAAGATTGTAGTTTGCGTTATTATTGAATACTATAACTAAAACTATTCAAAATATACAGTTAATTGAAATAAATGTGAAATAAAATATAAATATTAGATGGAAACTCTTAAACAAAAATTTGCTTTGGCTGTCAGGGAACACAGACTTGAGGAAACAGTGTGTAACTTCAGTAGAAATGCTTTATTGACAATACTGATGTACAGTATGCACCTTATATGGAGAAATGATGTTGAACTTCCAAAAAAGAGAAAGAGAAACATGACAGTCTGTAATGGAATGTGTCACCAAACACACTTTTAGATATCAGATGCTTTGAAGAAACTCAATGAAATGAGTCTTGCAGGGAGGAACAGGTGAAGATGGATACCAGTTGGAATACACAGGAGAACACAAATCACACAAAGGTAGGTAATCACAAGTAAGTAAGCGCTGGCAAAGCGATGACTAACCAAGGCGAAGCCGTAGGAATGATGATCCCAGGTGGAGCTGAGAGCAAGGATCCAAGGTGGATACATCAATACAGGAGCCATCAATACATCTCATTGAATCACCCAGGGAGATCTTTCACTCACATAAAAAAAGAATGGCTTATTGAGAACCTTAAAAATACACAGTAAGGCAAAAGGAGATCATGAACCGAGGTCTGCAAGGAAAAGTTTCTTGAATTCAGAAACAAATATTACAGAAAACAATTATCTCTCTGCTGTGGCATAAGGGGCCAGCTGAATTAAAAACTAATATGATTTGTTCTGCATTGACCACATCTGAGCCAGTGTTGTGAATCTGAAATTGAGTCAAAGAGAGTTTAACATTCAAGGCAGACACCTGAACATACACACAATTGTTTGTACTGTATGATCAAAAGACATCTGATCAGCGGATTCATTGATCTGGGGTGTGTATAATTTTACAGTTATTCTGCTAAGACATCACAGTCATAATTTGCAATGCATTTTCATCCTAGGGTGTCATATAGGTAATGCTTGAGGGTACCAGGAAGCATTGTTATGGAGATTTGCTTTAAATGCGAGTGAACAAAATTAAGAAAGAAATAGAAAACAGTAAATTGATAAAAAAATATATATGTTGTCTTTTAAGGAAAAATTAAACATAAAAACAATTTTTCCCAGGTTTCCTATCTTTTGAAATAACAGGCGAGCCTCAATAAAACAGACATAGAGATAAAGACAAATTGCTCCAAGTTAGCTGAGGGACACCTGAACAGATTTCTATGACAAAATACAAATTATGCTATAACACTATATACCAGTACAAATATTTCATATTCATACTTCATATTCTTTTATTAAACATAGGCCTATTCAAAGACATTTTAAAGATATCCTGGGTTGACTATTCAGAATATTGTTTTAATATTCCTTTCTTCCTGTTTTAAAATGGATGGGTGCTGGGTATGAATAGTGACAAAAAGACCAAAATGATTATTTTGGGAGGAAATCAACAAAAGCTTTGCTAGGCTGCAGTATTTTCTTGAGCACATGAATTCTGATTGAAAGCAAAGGTGGGTCTTTTTTCAGCTAGGCCTCTTCAGATTCTTCAAAGAAATCTGTTCCCCCCACTTGCCCTCAGGTTTCTCAGCCAAACCAATGCAAAGGTTTTTCGCTATAAAAAAGTCCAAGTTGGGACACATTTATCTTTCTCTGAACTCATAGTCAATCTGAAGTATTTGTTTTTGTACAATGTTTTTTGTACAATATCAGTTGTAAAGTAGCTATATGATATCTAGATTATCATTTTTGAAGGTCCTTGTGTAGCTGGTGTGAATCATTCTTTGATTTGTTTTTATATATTGTATTATTTTCTTTTATTTACTGTTTACACTATTTGTATAAGGTCTTTGTTGAAATAAGAATTTGATGCATGAGAGCATTCCATTTTATTACAATATTGTTTTTCTTTTAAGTTGTAAGGTATCTGGGGTCTGAGATGTTTTTGGTGTCCTTGAGATGTTTTGACATGCCCTGACATTTGTGCTTTTTTCAGTTGCTCAAATATATTAATGGCAAAGGTGAAATTGCACTCTATTTAGCACAAACAGGGCTACATTTTAAGTCATTTTAAGTTTAATGTCACAGCTCGTGTGCATTTGTGCCATCCATTCATTCACACACAGACACGCATTTCATATTTAAACAGTCTTTGTGCAGTTTACAGACACTATTCAATAACACAATTAGAATAAAGCACTTAATATTACATAACTTACTACATCAGCTGAATCTGTGCTCCTCGAAATGAAACCAGCACTTCTTAGGTAACTTTTCCAGGATTAGTATAATTCCTCACAGCGCAGCAAGACGAGCTAAAGTACAAGACTCTTTGTTAAACTGGATTTTTTATCCAGCTGATGTGGGCGTTTTCATTAGCATTAACATTAGCGTTTGAATAGTGCGCTCTCAGTGGGCGTGGTCACATTACGCTATAATTAGGTGAAAGGAAAAAGACTGACATCTTTTTCTTTTCATACAGATTACATCAACTCAGAATATTTGTTTTTAAATAAATTACTTTACTTAAAAGAAGAACATTTCAGTTTCATAAAGATAAATATTTTGTCTCTATAACTAGTATTTACTTAGTTACAGTTCATTTATCAGATGCATTTCAGAATGAACTTCAGTGACAGAGAAAAGGCAAAATGTGCATCATGTTTATTTTTCTTTATTTGACAACAAGCAGAACACTTTGTTTTTATTGTAAGTATGAACAAAAAAATAGACACTTAACAGGGTGGTTTTTTCTAATGGTGTATAACACATATAATTTGAGTCTCTTTTGCACTTATAAGAAAAAATCGATAGCCGATTCCAGAGGGTTAAGCCTCTGTGAGTCAGGTTCAGGGGGTAGAATGTAGCTGGTGTGAATTATTCTTTGATTTGTTTTTGTTTTTTTAATGTATATATATTGTATTGTTTTCTTTAATTTATTGTTTATAATAAGTTTTTCTACTTTTGTTATTAGAGTGGATTGATTAACCTCACGAAAATTTGTTTGTATTATTGTTCATGTTAAAGTTGAGGAACTTTTCTCTCAGGTATTTGTTTGGGGTGGGAGCGTCATGGGTGGAACATCCCTGGGGTTTCCTCTTGCACAGCATGAGATTGCGCATGCACATCGCTACTCTCATGAATGTTCTCTGTGTCTACAAGAGAGAGTGAAGCCTTTTCCCTGAGTTATCTGCTGATGAACTGTCTGTTTACAGAATAAAACATTGGATCTCATCGTTGAGTGGTCGTGTGGTCCTTGTGTGTGGAGGTGTCCAGTCCAGATATGCTACATAATTTGGTGCCGTGACCCGGATGCACCAGATCTGCTGCAGCTGATCGCTGGGGTTTGACAACATGGGATCACAATGGTTAAGAAATCAATGGCCAAAGAATCATTATTGTTGACGGGTTTGTGGTAGTGTCTGGACATTGACAGTGACTGAACTATCTCAGACAACACGCATGCACATTGGACTGTTTTCCTTTTTTTCTATCCTGTTTTATTATTATTATTTTCATCTTTACTTGTTGAGGCGAGCGATAGCTTTTTGACAGCTATTCTGTGACTGTTCCAACAGCATTTCACAATAATGAGCCGTGTAAACCACTCTTTCCAATACTGGTTGTGACAATGTTACATAGCAGCTACGCAACCTTATTGGTGAGCATGTAAGCCAGATAAGTGATTCCATTGTCACATGGTTGATAACAAACCATACTTCAGCATTACCTGGTTCCTCTCCATTATCTGAGAAGCAGCCCTCTAGGACAGTGCCTCCAAATCTCCAAATATTGATCTGTCCAAATTAAATCTCATAATCAAAGCTGACATTAAGGAACCGCAAGTGTTCAGAGGGTATGGTAGTGACAAGTTCACCATCCTGAATTGAACAAATGGGGGTGTATTTGTCCAAAAAGGGTTGTGACAAAGCCGACAATGTGTAAGAGATATTGAGTCATCTCTGCAGTTGGGCAAAGAGCATTGTTACGGTCAAGCTGAAAAGTAGCCCGGCTGCATAGAAAAACTCATAGAAAAACTCCCCTCATAGAAAAACTCTGTCCTGAGGTTTTCTATGAGGTACTAAGGCGTTATTTAAGCCCTGCCTCTTGCCAGCCTTTAGCCGACTTTATGCAACACAGCCAAAGCCTAAGGAGCACCCTGTTGATTATTGGGTCAGGTTGAATGAGGGAGCCGAGCTAGCAGATGCTCATTTGCAAAGATGCGTCAGAAAGATGGAAAATATGAGCTCAGAGATTGCAATGATGTTTATCAGGAACTGTCCCAATCGTGATCTTCCAATGTTTTTAGGAGCAAGCCCATTAGCAAATTGTCATTTATCAACGAGCATGAGAGAGATTTTAAATTTCAGGGACCAATTCCATCTGCGCTTATAGTTGCTGTGAATCAGGCTGTTGTTGCTGAAAAAAATGGTCAGCACTCAGGAAGCAGTGGGAAGTGAAAGTATGGGCGTAATCTCTGCATCACATACTGCAGTTCCGAACCCTAAACTGAGTGAAGTCACAGAATGGGGCACTTTGGAGCTTGTGTTGAAAATGCTAGAAAGGGTGTTGGAGCGCACAACCTTACCTGCTTCTGAACCAAGGCCTCGAACGTCACAGTGGTATCGATCCTCTTCATGTGAAGTCTGTGGAGACAGATCTCACTCGACTTGTTCTCACTGTATGAGAGAAAAAAGGGTGCCTTGCTTGCCTGGAGGTTGGGCATCAGCGCAAGGAGTGTCGCAAGGTCCCTTGCCAAGCTATGGCCCAGACCAGTGACGATCTGGGAAACTAGTTCACTCACATTGAGGAGAGGGTGATGTGAGTGTATTAGGTCAGCCTCTCACTAGTGAAGACGATCCTATGGTCATCTATAGCAGCCAGTGTCAGGTTGAGTCAAGTAACAGTATCGTTTTGATCCAGAACATTGTGTTGGTGAATGATATGGTCACTTGCCAAGGCCTGTTAGACACTGGTTCTATGGAATGTACTATTAATGAGGAAACTGAGTGCAAGTTGTTGGATGCACATGGGACCCTTGAGTCTGAGCAACCCCTGCCAATGTTTTGTGTAACCCATGTTGAAATATGACATAAATAAAAATAAATAGTTTAACAGCTGCATAAATAAGTCAATTCATCAGAGTTAATTAAAAATGTCAATAAAATAATTTAATGTTTAAGAGTAAAAGTATTATGAAAAATTCATGTAATTACCCTTTAAGATATTAGTGACGTTTGACGCAGCACGTCAATGACGTTGCAGCATAAGCGCGATTGAGAAAGCAGAGAGGAGATTGAGAGATCCGAGGAGAGAACGTAGGAGAACAAACCGTGATTAATAAAAGAGTGAAAAGTTTTGCAGTTGAAAGAAATCATAATTTGCCTGGTCGGGAACTGACAGGGATTTTATGTCAATTGATCCACACCAGTTTTGGTGAGTTTGTACTTTATTTTTTGCAATTTTGTGATCTTGCATTTTTTTCCCTTTCTTCTGTGGTGAAATACTGAAACGTAGTTGTTTCAAACTGTATACCAGTTAACAATTTGTTTATGGGAACTTTGAATGTTATAAAAAGAGAATTAATGTTTTGCAAATGAAGGATGCGTGCAGTAGTTGT
>JAOTRC010000012.1:15523774-15535416 GCA_027497675.1 Cyprinella lutrensis
CTACTTGCAGACAATATTACTGAAATAAAAGGCCACACCGTAAAAGAAAATCGCTGCCTGAAAGGTTTAATGGTGCGTTCTATTATAGCCAACGAACCGACTTGGACCTCGGATATGATGTCACGTCCACAGACTACCAGGCACTTACATTAAAAAAAAAAAAATCTTCTGTTAGCAACACTAGCAACGTTAGTAATTGCACTCACAACAACCGATTCCCATACCAACAGGGGACGCAGTAATACGAGTGATTATAATCGTCATTTAAAATACCAAAGCGGTTCAAAAACAATAAAAACGATTCATATTTACAAGTCACACAGGGCGCAGCCATCTTGAATTCCGAAACGGAATTCTTGCTCTGTGTCCTCACGGTTGTCTGACGTCCGAGAGGAGAAATCCGAGGAAAGGGGGAGTGTTGCTAGGCAACGTCTGTCTTCCGATTCGGATCACCGAGACGGATAAATGATAGAACACACCATAAGCACATATCTTCATTTTGATTGTTTCTTGACACTCTTGAGAACACTTAAAAAGTGAGGATCATAATTTTGTGTTGTTTAAAATAGATCACGATTCTGAATAGACAACTAAAAAAAAATAGCTTATTTATAAGAGGTTCTAAAAAAGTCATTGCTGCACTCTCTTTTGAAAAAAAAAATAATTTAAATTTATTAGAGGTTGTTTTTTGTTTGAACGAATGATCTAATGACTTGTTTCATTACTGGATGAATCAGTATTTTTGAATGAATCTCCGTAATGAATGATTCAAAGACAAAAAGCCTACATTTTTTAACAGTCACTTGCCGCCACCTACTAATGTAATTTAATTGATACAATCTTTAAAGCATCAAGTTACTTTCAAAAGTTGATTTGCTCTAATTTGATCGCTACTATAGATAGTGTTTATGTCAGAAACACAAACTTTTATCCCAGTACTTCTGTGATAATATAAATTATTGTAACAGAAATAATGTTCCTGTATGTTTAAAAAAAAAAAAAAAACGTTTCATACAAAACAACTGCTCTCTCAGGCTCTTTCGCAGCCGATGCAGATTTGAATGTTCGGTTGTGATCGCAGCTACTTGTCAAAGGTTTATGGTTGTGTGGGTGTTTGAATAAAGATTGCAATCTTTTTAACAATTAATCATTCAGCTCTATTTGTAATAATGTCAAATTAAACATTTTACTCTAAAGTAAATTTATTTATATCCTACTTGTATTGACCAAATAAGCACTCTTAAAAAGTACAATATGTAGGATTTTAGCTATTAAATATCCAGAAACCACTAGGCCAATGTTATATATTTTGTTTAGTTGTTTACTTACAATATCCCCAATGTTTCCAACTATTTGTAAATCGTGAGAAAATTGTGATTTTAACCAAGATAATGGGATGTGTCAGCAAGGGCGAAGAGTGAGAACCCCTTGGTTTCCGCTCGTACTGCCATAGTAACCATGGAGACAGACGTGGACGAGTGGGTTATGCCTAGAGGCACGCTCACGCTGTTGTTGTTTTATTTTTGTTGTTTTTTGGACCATGGCAAGCAGACTTGAGGCAAAAAGAGGACCAGAACGAAGATCTAAATCTTTAGAGATGCCGAGAGCTCCACATCTGCTAACTTCGACTTGACAGAGACGCGAGTGCTGACAGTGCGCGAATGTATATGAAACTAATCAATGCTAAATAGTTCAATATGATGAAATGTTAGAATATGATCTGTATGTTATTCTAATGTTGATCTAGCTCACCGCTAGTCTCATACAGCCAGCAAACAACCTAACCGACAACATTCACAACACCGACAGCTGTTTAGTGTGATAGTGTAACTTGTTAGAGCAAGTGAAACAGTGCTGTGTTACCTCAAGTGTCATTCGTCTAATAAACTGACCTGTGAGTAACTTATTAATTCAGCACTTGCGTGCATTTTGGTAGAATGAAATGTCCTTATTCCTTTATATCCGCGGGATTCGCATTGCATCGCGCCCTGCTTCACACCACAATGATGTTAAAAACATCACTGTATTCACTCATTCCATAAAAGATCCGTCAGCTTGACGACAAGATCCATAATTCCGCTTGATGCTTTGCGTCATCGGTATACGCCTTTGTTATTGTAAGAGATTAGCGACCCCTGGTGGCCAAAAATTACATACTGCAGGTTAAGTTCAAATAATTGCATTAATATAAATTTCAACTAAAAAATAGCATGCATTTAACCGTCAAAACAAGTACATTCAATTTGCACCTAGGTCTATTCTTTTAAAGTATATTATTTCCCTAAGAAGTACTCTTTTTGAAGAGTACAAGGGATTCCAGATGAAGAGACTCATCACACACACCGCAAACGCTGAAAGCCCGATAGACAGGAAATCGACCTGCAGCTACTTGCCACAACGGAGAAATCGGAGAGAGGATGTGTAACTATGGTTACGGGAAATACTGTGGCATTAATGGCTTTGATTCTATGCCCTTGAGGTATTGAATTGAGCCAGCCTTTCTGATAGGCCAAGGAACATCTGAGTCTAAACAAAAGTGCTTAGACTGCTGTCAGCGAGGCATATAAAGCGAAAAAAGAGATGTGCTACAGTACACTGGTTCCTGTTACTGCAGAGGGGTGTGGTGAGCTATTACAGGCAATCTGTAGTCAAATACTGAAAATCATGTTATCAAACACCTAGACCTGAGAACAAAGACAGATTGAAGTTCATCAGTGAATGAAAACTCCAAATATCCATTTCAAACGGCATGAATTTGCTCATGAATACCCATTAGTAGAGCGCTAAGTCAACTGTGTGAATGTAAATGAGATGGCCGCTCTCTATTGATGTGCAAGACACTACACAGAGTGACACAATAGACCCTTTTCCTTTAATGAGTGACTCTGTCTATGAGCATTCGCACTTCAAAGCTCAGCAGTTGAGTTGAGCATCTTGTCTGGGGTCAAATGTGTGTTTTTGTGTATTATGTCAAACGAGTGCCATTAAGTGATAACAGGAAATGCTCAATGACCTAATTAAATGACCTACAAACTGATATATGGTCTCCGTCTTACCCTCTGGGCAGCCCCAACAAGACCACATCCCCCTCCAATTCCTTTCATCATGTCATCTATTCCTCACCCTTCCAGAAGATTAAAGCTCAAGATGCTAAGAGAGGCTGGGAATCATCAATTATACATCTTTGGTAACAAATGTAAATCAAATGTATTTCTTTAGCCTAAAGACGGAGTAAAAATGTTGTCTGAGGTTAAAATGCAATGGATAAAGCTCTTAAAGGAACAGTTCACCAAATACAATATGTATACTTTCCCCCTCCCCCCAGCGAAATAAAAGTAGAAAATGAAAAATATTTTTCATTCAACTACTTCACAGTGGCTGTCAAGCTACACAAAGGACAATCATTGTGAGCCACACGAGACGTGTACTAAATCCCAAGTCTTCTAATGATTGCTTTGTTTGAGGAAGAGACTGAAATTTAAGTCATTAAGTAATAAAATTCCCCTACACAATTTTTACAATTATTCTACATCCACATTCAGGTTTAAAGAATTCTGCATTTAAATTCCGTATAAAAACAATGCAAACTGATTTGATTCCCTATTGTGCCATATACCAAAGTAAAATGGCTTTGATGAAACCTCGTTTTGTACATGTGAGTGACAAGTTATTGGAGGAAAGTTGTTGAAACGTGAGCGGAATTTATCTGTTTATTTCTTCACAAATTTACTTTTGTGAGGCATATGACAATAGAGACAACGCCAGGGTGAGTTATTTATGACATCATTTAGACTTTAGGGTGAACTATCCCTTTAAGTCACTGATCCATCCCTTTAAGTCCGTGTCATTTTTAGGTGAACTATTTCTTTGACAGTGGCAATCAGTCATACTCTCTCTGCCCACCTTGCAGTGTCTGTAGGCACTGGCCGGTCTTGATGTCCCAGATCTTGACGGTAGAGTCGGCGTTCCCAGAGACGAGGATGTTATCTTTGAGCTCCATGCCGCTGGTGAGAGACTGATGACCTGTGAGCGTGTGAATACAGTTTCCCGTTTCTACATCCCACACCCGAATTGACGTGTCCAACGAGCCACTCACTACGTGGATGCCATCGAACTGTAGAAAGAGCAGATTCAATAAATCATTGTTCTGTAATTAATAAATTACATTATGTAAGAAAACTGTGGCTTAGCACCCAGAGTAGTCATTTGGCTAATTCTGTGTCTAGAATAAAAACCCAAGAATTCAATAAAAGCTGTATTGAGCAGGGAAGGGATTTGATTCATTTCACAATGTGATGCAGCACAAGCTGAATTCCAAATATTTCCCATTCCATTGTCATTGCATTAAATGGCACTATGTTTGATTAACTCATGTAATTACTGCAAAGCTCTTAAAATGATGGATATATGAACAAATGAGGACAAATGCAGATTAGTATGGACTACAGCCCAAATGTTTTGTCCCACAGTTGCAGTGTCAAAGACAAAATAGACTGTCCAAGATACAAAAGTAAATGAAAATCTTTACAGTAACGTTGGTTTACAATAGTTTAACAATTTTGTGTTATGCAGTCTAGCCATTAAAAACTGATTTCCTTGACCCTTAATCTATGAACCAAAATTAAATATAATTATGCTTTTTTTACGGTTACACCTAATATCACTCATGATTGGTTAATCCTTAGTCACTGAAGGTGTGTGGTTAAGATAAACTTCTTGCACAGTTAGCAGTAGGTCATGAAAGCTTTTTAAGAGGACAGACAGAATAACAGTGCTTCTTATTCAGGCCAAATATGTCTTTAACCCATGCTTCTTTAGAGCACTGAGTGCCATACTGCTCAAGAAAACCTAGCAATGACTCGCAAAAACGAGGATGGCTTGATACTTTTTCTTGCTTTAAAAGACTATGAATCCATCAGGCATTAATCTGAGACTTCTTGAGAGACAGGTAAAGTGGCCGGGCGTTAGTCAGGGCACGCGTGTCAGGTGTAGGTAAATGTCTATGTTTACCTGTAGGGAGTAGACTCTGTTGGTGTGACCCTGGAGTGTGTGTAGGCAGGTCTCGGTTTCAGGATCCCACACTTTCACCATGAAGTCATAGGCACCGCTGACAACCCTACGGCCGTCATACTGCACGCAGCGAACCGCTGCCACGTGACCCATGAGCACGTGCAAACACTGACCCGTCTCTATGTCCCAAACCCGCAGCGTAGCGTCCCGAGAACCGCTCACCACCCTGAGAGAGAAAAACAAACTGATTTAATTTACAACATCTTAAAAAAGTGTGTGCTCACATTAAAAGTTTTTTAAATAATAATGTTGGAATGGTTTCTTTCAACTTATGATGGTAGAATTTAATCAGGCAAAAATTCAGCAGTCTATGCTTGTACCTTCAAGGGTTGTATTTGTTTACAGCATTACACGAATCAAAGGGAAAACATACTTTAATAAAACCAGACCCCTAGGAAACAAGTTTGATATATGTTTTTATTAAGCGAACAAAACGAACATTAAAATGGGTTCTGCTGAAGCAAAGAGTAACAAACAAACTACTATTGTTGTTGCTGAATGAAGCCCGTGGTCACTGAACAAAATAAGCAATCAAGCTTGACACAAAGGAAAATATGCACACCAATTAGCCCAAAGGCATTGAAAACAGAGAACGTTGTCAGGCGAGCAATTGTGTAGTTCACAAAGAAAGCATAAAGAAGCAACTCTCTATATGACGGTTGTGCACGGTTAATGAGTACAGCTGAAATCAGATGAGAAATGTGCGGTTTAACCAGTACTGTGTGTTGCTATTGAATGCTATTGTGTTTAAAGAAGTATTATATAATGTATTTTACTATATATAACACTAATGCAAGGTAGTTTTTTATCCAAAGCTGATACTCTACATCAGTGTTTCTTTTTCAATTTCTTTAAACCATTAATGAGTAAATTCAATACCATTAATATGTCGGTTAATATTAACATTTAAATAATATATTTTTAATTTTTAATATAATTTAACAGTTTTAACATATGCTTAATATTAAATATTCTTAAAAAAACATTGATACTGTGAGTGAAAAATGTAAGAGTGCAGTCAACACAAAATGTATTAATCATTCACTTTTTTTGCTTTCCAATAAAAAGCTGGGGTAATTTTAATATATCTAATACAAGTATTTAATTCATGTAAATCTGGAGGAAAACGCAAAAAAGGCCGCAAACAAAAGTGGGAAAACTAATAAATCATATTAGCACCAAATCAGCATATTAGAATGATTTCTGAAGGATCATGTGACACTGAATATGATAGTAATGGCTGCTGTAAATGCAACTTTGCTATCATAAGAATTAACTACATTTGAATAATCAAATGGAAAATTACAAAATATTTCACAATATTACTGCCTTTAATGAAAACGCTTGAATAACCTCAGTGGAGCAATCTGCAATGCATCTGGATGTAAAGTGCCTTTTGTGAGGTGGTAGACGTTACCTTTTCTCATGCAAGTGCATACAGCGCACTGTTGAGGTATGACCATACAGCGTGTGGATACATTCTCCTGTCTCTGCATTCCAGACTTTCAGTGTTCGGTCTGTGGAGCCACTGATAATGATGTTGTCTCGCATCTGAGAGGACCAGACCCCTCCGGTGTGGCCGACTAACGTCCGCAAACACTAGTGACAAAGAGAGAAAGAATACAAGTTGAAATCCATTGACTTCCAATAGCATGCGTTCAAACTGCAACTCAAAGAATGGCCGACAAAAAAAGCCAACAAATTAATTACCCACTAATTTAAAGCACTCATATCCATCACTTTGACCTTTACCCAAGACATCCCTTATGCTTATCAGCATATCAAATAACTCTACAGTCCATTTGAAGCAGGAAGCAGAGTTACTGGAAAAAGAAACTCCTCATTTCATATCACATATTAGATATCGACTGGTATGACGAGAGAAATCCCATAGAATAATCCATAAGGCGATAGGCCATTTCCTCGAAATCTAATTAAACCAAATTCAATTTCATGAAATCATGAAATCAAAGGTGCCTGCGGTCATTTCGTTGTGTTATGAGGCGAGTGGAAAGCTTTGCAAGTGTCAAAGGCGTAACCTCTGAACCATGACTGATAAAAGAAGGGGTGATAAACCCAGGAGATGTGAAAGAGGAGGTCTCAAGGCCTTTAATTCATAATGCAGCTGCTCCTATTTCTGTCTCCATCTCGATTCATGATCAACCGCAATGCATCATTAATCTTTAGAAGCGGAGAGCAACCTCCACGCCACCGAGTGCTTTCGAGCGTTTTAAAGCGCCTTGCTTTGTTCTATCGCCATATGTGGCAATTGATGGAACAAAAGATGAACTACTGAGGAAATCAAACCAATTAGCAATCATTTCAAACCATTACTGTACCTGCAAAAATGACAAATGGGAACAAAGGGGTTAAAAGCAGAACGGCTTTTCACGGGGAACCGGATGAACGACGGGGAAGTCGTCTCCAAACAATCCCGTGTTAAAATGCGCCCAAAGCCAATTTCTTATCTTGTGATCAAAAGCTACTCCACTCAAATTTGTAGTGTCCATAACATGCCAGAGAGAAAAAGGGAGGGAGGTTAAATCATGAATATTAATGTACTACTGACTGCATTATGCATGAGGCGTTGTGTTCCATAATGAGTATGTGTTACTAAGGCGATGGATCTTTCCCATGGAATGCTGGGGTTTAAATAATGCCGTGTTCTCGGGCGATTACAGCCTGCTCAGGCTGTCTCTGGAAGAGGACCTTTGAAACCAAATGGCTTAGGTGTCTGTTTATCTGCCCGTTGAGAAAGCATAAAAGAGCGAGTCTGTGGCACCCACGAGGCATGGAGATTAGCATTCCGTTTGAGTGTCTGGTGGGAAACGTTTGACGCCAAGGATCGAGGTTTAAATCCTTTCGAGAAACCCCTTCCAAATTCCACTCATTTTACAGTCCACATCTAATCTTAGGGAAGAAGATACCGTGCAAATTGTGGCTAGGGTGGTAAAGTGCCAGTGCATATTTTGTTTAGTCTCCGTCGGACTGAAGTGGGTCCCATTTCGACACCCTCGTTCTCGTGTTCAAAACCCACCATATTCATGAACAGCCAGGATTGGCGCACAAATTCCATGTTTCAGATGGTGAGCAGACTGTTTAGAGCAGCTGTTTTCATTGCTAACCCTCCTATTTTCTTACTAAACAAGTCCTCTTCCATCTGGAAGGGCGCTATTATTAAAGCTTTTCATCACCAAACCACAGACTACAATGGTTTGTGAAACTGTTTGAAGAACATCTGTCTGTTAAACACTGCTCGGCTATTGAGCCTGTGCATTGTAAATGAGTTAAAGCAGGGTATACAAGGTAAACAGAAGAAATTATTGAGCATGGTCTGGTTCTCGTAAGCACAAAATCTCTTCTAGGGCCAATAGATGGATAATAACTGTTTGCATGAATAGAAGGGTAAACAGTCTTTGCATACAAAACAATACTGTCACTGCCACATTACATTAATTCTAAGCTTTCTGGGAGAGATTGACCATTCAAAAGGTCAACACAGGTTAGATCAGTGTTGTTATTGTTAGAACAAACAACAAAAAAGCGTTTTCGTTAATTGAAAATAATTCCACCGAGTTCTCTCATTTCATACCTTGTTATCCTGTTTTTGGTGCATAGTATACATTTTTTTTTCTAATTACTTCATGAATACAGCCATGACCTGCCCTAAAAATTCGTCACATTATTTGACAATTTTCACAGGCCTTTCATTAAACTAAAAAGCTGAAAAATAATAAAATTTAAATATAGAAATAAACCAAAATTGAAATAAAATTCAGCAACTGAAATAAAATTCACTGAAGCACTAAAATTACTTAAACCTAAATAGATTTTTAGAATTGAACTATATATAATTACCAAAATAAAATAAAAATTACAAAAACAAAATTACTAAAGTTAAATGAAAACCAAAACTTCCAAATAAAAGCTTATTCAACACTAGTAAATACTATAATGATTTACAAATAATACAAAAATAACGGCGGGTTAGACGATTTTAACCTCATTACATATGAATGGTATGGAGCTAATTATCCATCTACAGCTACATTTAACAACCTTTAGTTGGGGAGTTAAGCCCATCAGGCCTCAAACAAGCAGCTTGTTCCAGAACAGGTTTAGACATCTCGTAATATAGAATATGCAAGATCAGCATATATGAAGGTAATCTCCGACTGGGTGTGTTTGTTTCTCTGATGCAGGAGTGGGTGGATGGTTTGGGCAGGAGTGCTGCAGTCTGCATGTTAAGGAGTTGGTGGTCAGCCAAAGGTGCAGTCTGAGTCATGGCTGGAGCGAGGGAGGGGGAGGACAGTCGCAGGAAATTAAAAGCCGAATAAAGCAGCGAAAACGAGGGGAGAGAGCGTGAAATGGAGCCAAAGGTTTTAGGATTGAGTGAAAGATGCGATGAAAGCAATAAGTAAACAGGAGAATGGAGGCTGGGGGGCTGTTTTCACAGTGAGAGACACAGATGCATATGCTCATACACTCCCTGTGACCTTCTCACTCCTCTCTACAGTACGTCATGTCACACCCAGATCTCCTGCGCTACCGTAAACACATCTCCACGAAAGGTGACCTCCAGCAGCAGAGAGCAGCTTTGAACACATCGCATAAACAGTCTCAAGGGCTTATGGGTTTTAATTTGGCAATCTAAACCCAGGGTTTCACACAGTTCATACTGTACCCTGGGTTAGTAATTAATGCAATATCACACTGTAAATTTGTAAAAAAAAAAAAAAAAAAAACGGGTTAATGGTCTTTATTTGCATATTCATGAGGCGATAGCAAGCAAGTAGAAGCTTTAACAGTTGACTCGTCAATGGAAATTGTCAAATTTGCTTTGGCGTCTTAAATCTTCTTAAATCTAGAACAAACATAATACAGCTGCTGGTTTATTCCAGTTAACGTATTTGTCGTTGCTGTTCAAGATTTTTTCCCCTCAGGTGCTTAAACTAAATGGTACAAAAAGCTCATGAAATTTTAATGAGGTAAGCACTGAGGCTTATGACCACTTATTTTTTTTCCAAATATTTTGCTGTAACTTTCCATCATAGGTTCTCACATCTTCAGATATATCAATTTAAATAATTTTTCCAAGAAAAAATGTATGTATATTTAATTATAGAATATAACAAGAAAATATCTATTGACCACAGAAATTTCCATGACTTTATTTATTTCCATGACTTTTTCAGGACAGAAAAATCACACTTTTGAAAGATAAGCAAACTAAAGATTGGCAGTTTTGAATCGGTTAGATTTTTAGCCAATACTGGTCACCACTAAATGAAGAACGTTTTTTATCATACACTTACATAACTTTTTTTTTTACCAAATACATATTTTATAATAGAGCAAAAGGAAAATTCCTATTGACTACAGCATTTTCCATGATTTCTCTATGATTTTATTCATTTCAGATTCTTCTAAGCCTAAAAATCGCACTTTTGTCAATCGTGGCTAGCCAGGCCGGGGTTTCGCTTTCAAAATAACAATTGCGAAATGCTGCTTTAAGCACAGTGTGAAAGCCCTTTAGTATTTTATTTTCTCCTTTTTTCAAGGCATCCACATACCTTTTGTGGTCACCAACTTTCTTCGCCACTCATCCCTGAACAGGTGAAAAAGCTATGGTTAAATCCTGTCGACACATCTCGGAAAAGCCAGATTATATACGTCTTAGCCTGGGCTGGTTGTGATGTGACAGAAAGAGAGAGATGTTGCCGAGAGTCTGGTTGTTGGCTGCAAGATGTCATACGTGTCTATGCTGCTGGAATAGAGGAAACTTCCAATGCTTCAGAGTGCTGGTGATTGTCTCTGAAGTTTTAGGATAAACCCTTCTCAACTCGGGAGACTGTGGACGAGTCCGACAGCTCCCAGTGAGATGGAGAGAGAGTGCTACATATAATCTGTGAAGTGGTTCAGTCGATAAAATGCCTCTATTCTATTCAGGTAATCTGAGCAAAGTAGTTTGTTTTGTTGGTTATGCCATGGAGACAACATTAAAACCAAAGTCCATCGAAGCCCCTGTTCTTATCTTGATCCTAATCCAAAGCTGCTCATCTGCTTGCTTATGTTTCTGTCACATTTCATCCCTCATCAGATGCTTATCGGGCTGTACACATCCTCAAGCGTGGCACACATTCAAATGAGCAGGATGCCTAATCTTCCCTCAAAATCACTTTCCTATTACACACAGCATGAGGCCCATTCATTTACTATGGAAGGGGGCCAGTAATAGCATTATCATGCAAGTGCGGGTGAAGATGGTCTGTAAGCCACGGCACGCCTATCAGATCTTTATCTTCCATTCGCATCAGGCGTCGCTCAGACATTTACTTATTTCCATGTTGGGCTAATGATACAAGGGGACAGGTATAAATCTAATTATATACCTAATAATAATATAGTATAAATTTGTAAACCTGTATGCTAACATAGTTGCCTGTGTTTCCTAAGCAGCTTTCCTGATTCAGCTGAAATTAAAGATATGTAGCCACTAAATCTATCTATCTATCTATCTATCTATCTATCTATCTATCTATCTATCTATCTATCTATCTATCTATCTATCT
>JAOTRC010000012.1:15551347-15573496 GCA_027497675.1 Cyprinella lutrensis
GGCACTTAGAGGCTTTTGCATCTGAACTCTTCATATATACATACATACATACATACATACATACATACATATACTGTATGTGTATTTACATACATATCTGTGTATATATATATATATATATATATATACACACACACACACACACATACGTATTTTATATATATATGGTACTATCTGGTAGTTTAATGCAACAATTTCTGGTAAGATGATGAGTTTACCTAGGACAGGGCTTTTTTCCTGAAGGGAAAGGTCGAACCTCAGGGCCATGGTCCAACTTCCTCTTCATCTGCAACAAAGATATGGAGGGGAGCTGTTAGTTTGGCTTTGTAGAAGGCAACAAAATAACAGCATAAACAACCAACAAAGCAACTTGACAGGAATGAGAGGGAGCATTCCTCAACCTGTTTAAAACCACATGCTTAAGATCCACCTGTGTTCCTCCCTATGTAAGCGGTTACTGGGGGAGTCTGGGTTTTGTACTAGAGTGTGTTGGGTATTGTGCTAGTTCCCTCATTACCAAATGTAGGCCAGGGGAAGGAAGGTCATGTCCACTTTATAGTGACACGGCACAGAAAGATAAAGTCTGACAGCTGATGCTAGCGCTTGTCATGTGAGTCTTCAAAGAGGTGTATGGTATAAACGTGCAAACCCCACAGAGGAGTTAGAAAGGGGGCACATACACACACACAAAAAAAAACACATCTGTGTGGGCGTGACAGGCTGTGCTTTCACAACAGCCTACATTTATATGGGCTTAAAAGGAGAAAAAAAGACTAACCCTATGCTTCACTGTCTCTTTCTATGTCACCCACCCCCCGCACGGGCTGAAATGGCCCTGGTTTTGCTGCATAGTTGGTGCCTGGCTACGGAGCATCTACTCTGGAAAAACAAGGGTTCAGTGTCCTCAACACAATGAGGTCCTAAAGCACATTTGAATAAAACTATTTTAGGAGGGTACAGAGCTGCCAGTGAATCTGTGCAGTTCACTTTCAGGAGGAGCTCAGTGATAGACTCCAAATTATGAATCATTGTGCTGCGCCAAACGCTTAAGAGTCATTAAGGAGGTGAGCAGAAATTAAGAGTAATGCGTAAAGGTTTTCACTACTGAAACAAGTACACACAGTGCATTTACAATGTTATGTACCACGCCACTGGTAAATAACAGGTCTGAAACAACTAAAATCAACTTCCATTCAGTGTGTATGCCTTCACAACAATTAACTAATGGCTATGGAAAAAAAAAAAATCACATTTAAACTCTGCAATGGATGCATTCAATTGACCTAAAGTGACAGTAAATTCTGATTCAAATAAATAGTTCTCCTATTCCTAATCTTGAAAAAAAATGTGTTTCCAAAAATCTTAATAGCACTATTTTCAAAATCGATCACTGACAATAAAAAAAAAAAAAATATTTCACAACTATTTAATTTTGATGTAATAAATTCAGCTTCGGTGGAAATAAGAAACTATTATAACTACTATTCTTTGTAACAATTGAAATCTACAGCAAATATCTAAATTAATATTACATTTTCATTCCGTATTACATGTAGCATTCAAAACCATTGATTTTAGATGGATTTCTGAAGAGACCACATGCTATGAGATTCCAGACCTTGCACAGTCAGGGACACATGACTTGAGGGGACATTTACATTTCTAAAAACTATTTTTAAATTTTCAGAATGCAAATTTTGCTTTTAGGGCATGGCAAGGATCAGTTTAGACCCACCCGCAGCTGATTCCTCAGTCAGTGATCTCACCACAAAGGTAGTCAAACAGATAGGACAGGCAGGGTGTATGAGCCAATTTGCATGTATATAAGATGACATGACACTGAAGATGTATGAAAGTATGAAAGTGCATGCCTGTAACTGCTTAAGTGCCGGTGTGTTCTCGAAAGTGTTAAAACACTCTCAGGTTACTCCATGAAAATGTGTAAACACAAAACATGTAGAGAATGCCACATTTGATAATCACTATACCTAAACCTGTCAAGCCTACTTGGTAAAAAGCACTTAAGACAAAATAATGAACAATGTGAAAGCATTCATTTTCTATAGTTATACATTTATTTCACTGAGCGGATTAGACTGTCGCTTTTCTCCAGGGTTCACAGTGGGAGCCATCTGATTTTAGATGAGTCACTGTGTAATCATTCTCTGTGTCTGACACCACAGAGCAAAAATGGCTTGGTCTGTGGTTAACAGGAATGCTTGCGTTCGTGGAAACCAAATAACCTGTTTTGGTGAATAAATCCTGTGATTTATGAATGAATAACCTAGCTTTTTATTTTGAGAACTACTTTGATTGGTCACGACTGCACATATAGTTAAAACTCTCGCATTTTAGACTATAAAAGTATGCTTCACTTCACAAATGTAACCCTAACAATCATAAAAACTGATGAAACAGAAACTATGAGAATGTCAGAAACTGAGCATATTTGCATGATCTATTTTAATTTTTTTTCTAAGACCATCAAATATCCTTAATGAGTTTCGTTTTTATAACCAAACAATTACAGTAACAAGATTGCCGGGAGCATCCGTCAACGTCACTGCAGTTTACTCGATGTGGTTCTGATCAGAGGACACTCTGAAAACTGCAGCGACTGCAAGCTTCCGATAAGCTCTCGGATTTAAAACATTAGTTTCACTCAAATTCAAAATCATAAAGTGTGGGCTGTGCACCAGATGTGGCTCGGTTTCCTCAGTCAAAAGCAATGACACAGTGACCCAATCACTGTAGGGTGGTCTGATGCCGCCAGCCAGTGGAGGATACACACCCTTCAACAGGCAGCGCAGAAGCTGACACGACCCCTTTACAAAATCATTCACACATCGCGACTGTACGTTACATATGGCTACAATAACAGTAAAGGAGTCCAAATAGGGTTTCTGCAGCATATCAGGCTACATTCTGCAAAGCAAAAATAATATCACCAACAGGTTTACTCTGAATGGTGCAGGATTATACACCAAAAAGCGGTTAACTCTTATATAAGATCCAATAAATCTGACTTACAAATAATGCTAAGAATGATGCAGTGCTTCTTAAGATCTAGTATAGGGAATAGATAGATATGTAGCCTAATGATGGGAGCGCAGGTGCAGTATGTATATGTTAGGATGGGCAGATGGTGTAGAAATAGTGATGGAGCCTATGTTCCCCAAACCCAGCCCATAATCAAGTGCATCACATCAATTTCTACATATGAGCTTCTTGTAAAGGAGACTTAAAGTAGGTTCAAGTGAATGAATATCGCGGAAGGTGATTCTCTATGTCAGCTGGAGATTTTTCCGCAGTGGCCGTAAGAACAGTCGCATATTTCACCGACGCACCCTTAAAGACGCGCACCGCACGGATCTAGCGGTGTACGCGGTCAGAACGCGACGCGACGAACCCGAACGCGGACATTATAAATCAATGAAGCTGTGTACATTGTACGCGCGCGCGTACTATTTGAATATTACAAAGAGCTGAGCGAATCCTACATCGCTCGCTTGCAGTGTAAACCGCTTCTTTGATTTATAATGCGAGCGTTCCTGTCGCGTCGCGTCAGCGTTGATGGGGTAACGCTATTAAAGCGAGCCCGCCGAGAGAAGGCGGATGGCTGTATCGATATAAAAAGCCGCAGTGCATCCAACACTAGGCGTTTACTCACTTTATAGAAGATCATCTTTAAAGTGCCGTAGAAACCCATGGTGATGGTGGTGACGATAATCCGACTGTGATTCACTGAGAGACGATGAGGAATTTATGGAAATATGTCTGCGCGATAAGGGCTCTATTAATCCCGGATAGATCCGACAGGGACATACTCATCCACGGACGGATGCATAGAAAGCCGAAAGGAAGAATCCAACGACCCGCCCGTCTGTCTCTTTGACCGTCCTCTGAGCGGACTGACTGAGCGAGCAGAAGGAGAGAGACGGGAGGGGAGGAGAGAGAGAGAGAGACAGAGAGAGAGAGAGAGAGAGAGAGAGAGAGAGAGAGAGAGAGAGAGAGAGAGACCCTGCCCTCTTCAAAGAACCTGTCATCCAGCACAGAAACCTGAACTTTATCTCACTCTTTATTATAGACCTAGAAGGTTTGGTCATATACATATCAATTTGTATTTTATTATATCACAAGTCTATAAAACACAGGGCTACCATATATTTTATTTAATTATACATTTTTTTTTAATATTTTCTTAATAATCAACAGCAATATTGATCTGACTGTACTGACAATGCTATATGAGAACTGAGCAGGATGATTTTTTTTTTTTTTTTTTTTTGCAGAACTGCTTTATAGGTGAAATTAACTATTTAATAATTGATCTTTACAGTGGAACTGAATCGTGTTGAAACTGTTGAAATGCATGCTCTTATCACTGTAAAGCTGCTTTGAAGCTATCTGTCTTGTATAAAGCCCTATATAAATAAAGGTGACACGACTAATTACATCAAATCTTATGACCAAAAAACCTAAGATAAACAAGGACACACCAGGTTTAAACACTGGGATGGAAGGGGGAAAAACATAAGCCATGTGATCAGGGCCACGTAAAAATGAAGAGAGTTTGGAATCACTTCCAAGTGTGTTATTCTGCTGTATCATGGTTCAACAGTCCCATAATTATAATGCTGCTTCTGAAATGAACATGCATGAAGTAGTATTATTTTATTACGTGGGAAAAGATGTCATTCAAATTCTCAGCTTTGCATCAGCATCCTGATCAACTTGGTGTTTATTTTCTGAAAATGGCTGGCTGCAATACATTATCCTGCTTATGCGGCTGATGGCAAATGGACATACAATATTGATTTGAGCAGAAATTAATTTATTAACTTGCTTGTAGAGACAACAGAGAGAAAGGACACAGCTAAGATATCTCCCAAATGAACGGTCAGTTACACAGAATTGCCCTCATAATATGACATCTGCTACAATTGAGAAACTAGATTAAAGTGTTCAAGAGAGCCCTGTAATAAATAAACATTATGTAATTATCAAAAGAAAAACGGACAGAAATGAATTGCTGGTCCTCAGGAGTATACACTGGCTAAACACAGGGATCAGATGACAGATTTTCTGCAGATGAGGAAGTGAATGGTGCTGTACATGCAGCCAGACGGCGAAAGTGGAAGAGCCTGCAGAGATTATATTCAACCGAAACCAGGTGGTGCACCTGAACCCGCCCCTCAGCCACTGAAGAGGACTGCCGGCCCCTCCTCTTGTTATTTCCGTCAGACTAAGCAGGTGGTATTTGGTACTCGCTGTGGTTTAGTGTGGACTGCATGATTAAATATCGCCTAACACAGACACACAAGGGTTGTTAAACTACGTTTCAAATAATACCAACACTAAACTAGAACCAGAACACTAAAACCAGAATCAATAGGCATGCAAATAATCTCTGATAACTCACCGAAAATTCTACAACATTTTAGAGTAAGGTTCTATTTGTTAATGGCCCACTGAAGTGCCTTGAAAAACACAGCATTATTCAATGTGTTGACATAATTTTTTTTTAATATTGTGACTGATTTTAGCCGCAGATTCAGCGTCTATTTATAACGTAGGGGGTTAGACGCTTGAGATTCTAGAGAACATTGATTTGACAGGAAATCTGAAAGTGCAGAGTAATGTAATCAAAATCATTGATCCATATTGGTGGAAGTGAATGATTTCTTGTAAACAATTTTGACATTGATTTGGAGCACACTAGTTTATAGATTACAGTAAGGCTAACATATTTATACTAAAAGCCAAAATAAATAAATAAATGATTTCATGGGGACTAACGTGAAATAACAATAAAACGTTTCTTAATGTCAATTGCACCATTTACTAATACATAATTAAAATCAAAGTGGTGTCTGTTAATATTTTATTGACCTGAACTAAAATTAACTAAATGACCATCATCATTTTAATTAATGTTAATAAAGATTAATACACACTATAACAGATGTACGTATTGCTGCAAATTCATCTTTGCCGTAAAGACAAAAAACAAAAACTTTTAAGCTGGCTGATTAAACGGCTTTTAATAAAACTATAACTATTAAAGGGATACTCCACTTCTTTTGGAAATAGGCTCATTTTACAACTCCCCCAGAGTTAAATGGAGTATTCCTTTAAAAAACATATACATAAACTTTTTTTCCCATTCAATGCTTGCACCTTGGAACCTATTGGTTTGCATTCTCGAGTCTCGAGGCACTGTTGTTGCCCACGTTAAGGGTTTTCTAAGGCCCCTAAGTTACTAACTAATGATCTTTGATGAACAAACTAATGATCTTTGATGAATCGATAAAAAACTAAATTTAGCTGGACAATAAATTTATTCTAGAGTTGCTGTAAAGCCAAAACAATCTGTTACTTTTATTTCCTATTATCACTGTAAAGCTGCTTTGAATCAGCCCATAGTTAAAAGCACTATATAAATGAAGGTGACTTGATTGCTCATTTTTAGTTAATGATAGTTTTTGTAATAACTAACGTTAACTAATTGAAACACTGTAGTGTTACCTACAAAGAAGCATGTGACCAAAAAAGGGTTCCCTTAAAATCAGACACCTGGTTGTGGCTCTGTTTAGATGCCAGAATAAGTTTGAGCAATTTAAAAAAAAATGATAAAGAGGTGACATAAGGAGGTGACTGCTTGTTGTCTGTTGTGTTCCTGTGACTCACTGAACAAGCCTAGACATGTCCCACAGACACCTCAGTGATGCCAAAACTGAACCACCCTGACTGCCTTTAAGAACAGAGAGCCATGAGAAATGCTTAATTGTGTTCTTTAGCACTCATAATTATATTTTCATGACACAAATTCAGATTTCCCCATTTAATAGCACTAAATTTAGTATGACTGACTTTAGTTACCTCCCTGGCATACTGTAACTGTACTCATGATGTACAATACAAGTAGTTTTTGCAAATAAATTAATTACCAATTAACTAAGTCTAATTACTCATCTTGCAGTTTCAGTAAGTCAACCAGTCTAACACTCAGACAACAGACAGATCCATAGCATCATTGACAAACTAAGAACAGTCACTGCAACAGCACCAAAACCCCAAAGTTTCTGTATCATGTGTTTTGTTTACAGCTAACAAGCCATATCTTCCATCTACCAACACTGGAGCACAGAATGGCTACGTTAAATAAATCAATGGTTACCATGCTTCCACCCCAACCATTTCCCCAAAAAGCGTTCAGATCAAACAAACCGGCAAGTGTGATGAAGCCAGACTAAACAAATCTCAAAAGGACTGTGGTGTTGGTGTTACAATGCTCATTAAAGTCTAATCAAGGCAAATGAAAAAAAGAGAAGTGTTAGCAAATGTGATCTCTGCCATTTGTCTGACATTCATTACAAAGGAAACAGCACAGGATTAATAGGGCATCTATTTGTGAAACAATCAGCATGGCACCAAGTACCTTCTATTGACTGCCAAGGGCTAGGTGATCCAAATAACACCAAACTGAGTTAAAGCTACAAGTAACCATGTCGTTAGTTGAGTTAGCAGTTTTAGCAACCACTTTCGACTCAATGTCCTAATTTGCCCCACTGAGACTCCACTGAGATTCTCAGAGAAAGCCATTTTCGAGAATCCATTTGAAAATATGCTTGAAAAGAGGGCAAGTACTGGAAAACAAACCTTGTGGGTTTAGACTTTTTAATAGGACTGCCCCCAAACGCTCAACTAATTAGTCGACCAAAATTTGTATTAGTTAGTAGCAAAAAACTTGTGGCAAAGTCACACAGTTTGTTAACCGCGGGTCCTTGAGGTAATTACAGTATGTCGTTCAGGGAATCCAAATCAATCAACCTCAAATATTTCTTCTCATTTGAAACATGTAAGCAGCAGCAACCTTACATGGCCGCTCTAACGTAACTCTGGATAAATGTGCGCTATTATTAGGCGCATATCAAAGTGTTTGTGCGGAGTAACAAAGCTGATGTGTAGCGCATTTACTGACGGAGGCACCAGTGCAATTAAGTGCATTTTTTTTTCCTGACAGCAGCAGAAACAACTTAAAATACTCAATTTTTGGTCATACAAATTAATCATTAAAAACCGTAAAAGGTCTATTTATTTGTATAAAATCACAATACGTTCCTTTGTAAAATAAAGAAAACAAACAGGATGTGCTGTCTGCCTTCTCTGTGTCTATGAACTTAAGCTCATAAAAAAGTGTATACTTGTGTATACCAGCCATATCTATAGAAAGCTTGAAATGCCAATCGACTGTAAACCAATTCAAGTAGAAATCAAATAATCTCCGATCATGTAGTCTGTATGAAACGTGTATAAAGGCCCATCCATTACTGCAGAGATGACGAGTTAACCTCATCGACGATCTCTGCGGTCGATAAAAGACAAAACATTATCAATATATGATTGTAATGTTTAGACAGCCTCCTTGTGTTTTTTACCACACATTCATAATCATTACTTTTGCCAGTGTGCTGTGGCAAACTTTATGCATGCACTTGAGTGCTGTCGCTGATTGGGCTATGTATTATATAAGGCTCATTATTATGATTTATATTACTAACACCTGGATTAGTCGACTAATTGCTTGAACTAGATGGCTAGAAAAAAAAAACCTAGATGCCCCTTTGGTTGAGGGCAGCCCTATTTCATACAAAAATGCATATTTGGAAGAGGTCCCTTGGTTTGTTCTATTAGCACTTAACAATACAAATAAAAATAAAAGTTAATATTTTCAGGTGCAGTGATACTGTGTGCAGAGAGAGATAGGAACACATTTACTGCAACCCAGCGATAGGGACAAAATTGCACCTGTCAAAAGTTTCCAAGCAATTTGTTGATAAATTGCTGGAAAAAAAACCCACTTCATCTTACACAAGTTCCAATGAATCTGTGTCCTGAAGCCAATGAAACTGG
This sequence comes from Cyprinella lutrensis, assembly GCA_027497675.1. Classification (NCBI taxonomy): domain Eukaryota; kingdom Metazoa; phylum Chordata; class Actinopteri; order Cypriniformes; family Leuciscidae; genus Cyprinella; species Cyprinella lutrensis. Next base: position 15,560,264 of record JAOTRC010000012.1, read on the forward strand.
AGAGCGAGTGAGCAGCTATAAAGGGCCGTTACGGCAATAAATTTGGGAATAAAGTCTGAACAAAATGGAGAAGAAATGTATTAAGATAAACTTGGTAACAGTTTTCTCTGTCCTTCAAAAATGGCAAAGTAAACATTGTATTTTGTTGGAATTAATCTAAGACACAGGTGGGATGTCCCATTTCATGGCTGTTAGAACATCACCATGGCAATCTCTAAACAAACTGGAGCGAGTATGCATGCTAGGGGGGTGTTGGGGTGTCACAGAACTGGAAGTTTGTGTGTATAAAGCTCTTTCTCTTGCCTTCGCAGACAAAAACCCTCCTAAACTTTACACAGCGGATAGGAATGCATGGCATGTGAGAAGGTCCTGCCCGTGTCTTTTGAAGAGACTCTGACCCCTCCATGTTCAGAGTGGAAAATTAACAAACTCCATGGCGAGAGGCTTTCCCTGACATGCAACCGCAAAAAAACAGGTGCTTTCCCAGGGAACGCTTGCGTTGTAAAGTCCAATTTCACAGATTTTAGAATGATATTGATATGCTTAAAGCAACAAGACCTGCCAGACACATGATAGATGGCCCAGGAAAATGTTACACTGTTTTTAGTAAAGCAGCAATACAGGTTCCAAGAAAATTGCTTAATTGCTTAAGACACTATCACAAATCAAGCAGGCAAAATGCCAAGAACATTCTGCAAATATGAGGACAGCTTGTGAAAATATGTGAACGGTAAAAGAGCTAGGATTTGTCTATGACAAAGTAAATTTTTTTCCTTGATAAATCAAATTGAATTATATTTGGGACAAAGAGAGAGCAGAGAGGTACAATAATCCTAAAAAAGAATAATGAAATTCTTGAAAAAAATATCCTTGTTAGGTACTTTGGCTTCTTTCTTTCTTTTATTTTCTTCAATTGAGGGTCAATTTTCATGATTTTATTTAATTGTGAATGAGTCACCCTGAACGTGAAATCAAAAATGAAAATTCACGAACCTTTAAATGTCAGTTAAGAAACTTGAAATTAAACGCTAAAGTTTCAAAGCATTCCAAAACATCATTTAGACATTTTGTATTTTCCCTTTTTGAAAATAAAATGAATGGACAACCGGTGCAAAGCGAGCAAACATACATTCCAATCGCCCAGATGACATGGAGGTTAATGAATTCGCCTGCGGACTGCTACATTCTACGAAGCACAATGACACCATCTGCTCCTGACCCGGGCATTTAGCCTCTAACTTGACAATAAGACCCAGATCCATCACGTTTGATTGGATCATGACGAATGACGTTCAGACAGCATCATGGGTGGGTGAATGATGAGAGGGAATGATATACAGAGGCAACGTAGGGTCACTGTCCAATTTAGGATTTGAATAAACAATGCAAATCATAGCGCAAGGCACAGAAGAGTAGAGGGAATTAACCTCTGTGATTTTACCAAAAATCAATTAACCTGAGATGGAGATGAAATACAAATGCAATGCAAATATAACTAAATATTCCCCAAACAGGATCCAGAAACTGCAGCAACATTCAATTTTAAAATGACAGAATCAGAATGGATAAAAAAATGGTCTCGAGTCTCTAAACTCTTCAAGTCCTTTAAGAGATGGGACAATATCATGGTCTAATGCACAGGTATTTCTCAATTAGCACACTACCATTTAGAATGGCATGTGCACCCTACATAGGCAGTATAAATAGGCAGAAAAAAATACGTTTCTGGAGTCAAATGTTGCTCCAAGATCTAAAATACATATACATGCTCCAACAACGAGCATACATGCTCAATGACCTTTGCACTAATCTTATCTTGCAATATAACTGTCATAAATTCTTTGCAAACATACTGACTCATATGTGGTTTATCATGCTGTAAAATCTAAATAGAGATTTTTGTTTGTTAGTAACAGAGAAGGGAAGGTATTTTCTGCTAAGCCACAAAGAGTTGTTCCACGTCTACAATCAACAGCAGAACTGTAGTCTTAAGGCAAAATAAATGTCCTTTAGTTTGTGAAGGGAGGTTGTGGCCAATCCTTTTAAAACACCAGGAAAGAGAACTACAAAAAAAAACCCTCCAGGTGTTGTTTTCCTATATGGGGACTGTAATTTTACCCTAATGTTGGGTAATTAGTGGGGACAGTGGCTACAGCTTTATTTTTCCAGCTGTTTCTGAAACGAAGCTCTACATGATTTCAGTAATAGTAACTGTTACAGACTGGTCACCGACTGGTTTGTCAACATTCTGTAGGATAGAGAACAGCAATAGATTTTGATTCTAGAGCAGGGGGTTGCAATCCAGCTCGTAGAGGACCTCTTTCCAGCAAAGTGTATTTGAAATCCTAATTAAACACATCTGAATGAACCAATAACGGCCTTCAGGATCACTAGAATATTCCAAGCAAACTTGTTGGGTCATGTTGGAGGTAACTTCTGCAGGACACTTGCCCTCCAGGAGAAGAATTGGACACCCTCAATGTGACAAAACAGAGGTGCTGACCTTAGAGTAATTCAGTGAGCAGATATGATAAGTGAACATCTGAATGAACTAATAACGGCCTTCAGGATCACTAGAAAATCCCAAGCAAACTTGTTGGGGCATGTAGGAGCTGACCTCTGCAGGACACTGGCCCTTCAGGAGAAGAATTGGACACCCTATTCTAGAGGACCTCAATGTGACAAAACAAAGGTGCTGACCTTAGAGTAATTCAGTGAGCAGATATGATAAGTGAACCCCTCCCCTGATAGCTTGAAGTGAACCATAACAGTAGGGCAGCAGCCAGTCCTGCACAACATGAAAGAACAAACTGTTAAAAGCTCCACTTTTGACCCTCTGTGTTGCATTGAAAGACAGGATTCTTCAAAGGTGCAGTGACCTTTAACATAACAGATTCCAACAGAAAGTCTGTCTGGTTTCATATGATTTTCAGTCCACTCAAAGAGTGTTAAACCGTAGGTAACGAGAGGAAAGAGACATGTGAAGAGCCACTAGCAATGTCCTCTGGAAACACTAAATTCTTACCTTTTTCCTTTTTGAATAAAGTTTAAAGACCAAATTGTATTACTTACCATTACCACTAAACCAAGGCAGCGAAACTTTAAATTTTCAAAGACAGAGAGGCAAGTATCTTGTAGCCAACACAATTAGTGAAGAAATGTCAAAGCATGACAGGGAAACTCCACATAATGAATACAGTTTGATGTTTTATCTGAAGACAGTTGCCTACGGTCTGCTCAGAGGCATATGTCTGCGTATGGATTTGTAAACCGATGCAATCTAGTGCCACTGCAGTTGTTGATTTTCTTCCTACTTTGATGAGTCACATGGTGCAGATACTGCAGACAAGTCCGCATATAACATCTCTGACCATCTTCCTTATTAAAAAAAAAAAGTCTCATTAAAAGCTGACCTTTCGTGGGCTGTTTGTTTTTGAAGCTACACACTTGAGAAGCGACCATTTTTTTAGAATCTGTGACTAACTGTGTGTGTTTGTGTAAATGAGAAAGTATTGGGCTATGGAAGGGCAACTACTGTAACACTGTAGAAGATGATGATTACCACTAACAGACAAAAATAGACCCAGATTACAGTCCTGGAACTCCACTAACAATGTTTTGTACTCTCATGAATGCATTTAAAACTGAAGAAAGGAGACATGAAGTCTGTGGGGTGAGAGACCGCTGTGGTCTTGAAACCTCTGTGAGAACCAAACAGCTCCACGCTCACAGCTTAAGAAAAAAAATACCCCCTATAGCAGCTACCTCTAGATGTAACCTCTCCTACAGATATCCAGCTCTCTCTATGAAGATGATGAACATAATGGAAGGTGAAATATTCACATTCCTTGTACTTCGGTTGCACTTTGTCTTCTCTAATGGAAACTCTTGGGATGGATTAAGTGTATCCAGAGTTGGAAATACCTGAGCAAAATTAGATTTTGAAAAGTGGAAAAACTGATGGAGCAAAGGTCTGGACTGGAAAAGCCAGAACCTCAGGAAAGTAATCTCAGGATTTAGAAGTAAACAGCATGTGCTCAATGCCGCACATTTTAATGTGATATATTGTCACTAAGGTGAATCAGAGATGCTCTCATGAGGAAGGAATGCAAGTGGAACATCTTGTCAGTAGAACAAGTGCAAAACATTTGCTAAAGATGTTTGCAGTCGTCAAATTGACAGAATGAAGTCAAACTTCACAATTCCGACCATCAGGGTGAAACTGACATTCAAATCTATGTTTTTAGATGTACCTCATGCCAATGCAGCACATTAGCTTGAACCACGTGAACATGCATTGCTGCATGGGGCATGTTCAGGCTTGTTGCAGCAGTCATTAGGTGTTTCCTCGTACACCAGCTCCTGTTCCAGACACTCCAGTTGGGCTGGTAAAACACATTTTTTATTTATTTTTGCCACTGAGGGAGGATCTTAATGTGGTTTAACCACAATTGCAGCTCTTTAATATCCATGCAGGCTGACGCTGCCTCTGAACCAGTTTCACCTCTTCAAATCTTACTCCTCCACAAAACACCAAAGCTGATCAGGTTGTGTCAAACGTCAACCATGAGGTGCTTTTCAAAAGAACAATGGCTTTGAAAATGAAGAATGGAGAAAAACCTGTAAAAATCAATCTCAACTAAATGTACTACTGGTTGCTGTCTACTAGACAAGAAAAAAAAAAATAATGCCGGCAAAGAAAAACTGTTCCTGATTTTTGTTTTGGATGGCATGTCAGTTGAAGTGTGATGATGTAACACAACGGCAACACTGGCCTGTTATTAAGTGAAAGACATTGCAACTTTAAACAAGCGATTAAAAGAGCAATACACTCGTGATTATTTTTCTTATTTTGAATAGAACCATGTTCTTGCTCTGACTAGTAGGACAAATATTGACAAAATGGTTTTCTACTGACTCAAGTCTAGTCAATTTAGCTATGGACTGCTGTCAGAGCTTAAATCAGTTCATAAAAAAACCTACTATACCAACAAACAAAACCCATTACAAAGCACACCAGATAGAGAAGGCGTGGCTCCAAAATAATGGTAAGGATCAGATTTAGCTCAATTATGGAGCAGTGCCTGTGGGAAAGGTTTAAAACGCCAACCACACACAAACAGACAGAGTAAACATAAGCAGTCTCCTCAAGAGCCTAAGGACAGGCCTCAGGGGTTGGAGGAGCTCTCACTCACTCCATTGTCTCATACAGTTTTCCAAGTCGGTAAGCACATGTTAAAAAATCGGTGTAACCTACTAGAAAGATGGTATCTGAAAGGTGCAAACTCTTCAATTGCACATCCAGGAGTTAATTATATGATTTTTGAATATGGAGCAAGATTAATCACTTGAGGCACAGAGACACAAACCACTCTTCCCTTGAGATATAAGACAGAGCCGTGACTCTGGGTCAAGATGTGAGAGTGTGATGAAGTAATTACTCTAAGTCAGGCCTTGTAGGACAAAGAGTGACAGCCGCTAACGGGATGATATCAAGTGTTTGGTTACATCTCCAGAGGGTTGAGGGAGCAGTCAGTCATGAGCAGAGACACAATCCTCTCCGCTCCTGCTGTCTGTGCGAACTGCAAAACAACAAGCGGTTTCTCCCAATCTAATACCGTAGGTGATGGCGTAGATGGAGGAACACAATGTGGCAATCAAAGAGACAGAATGAGGCACTGAGAAAAAAATCAGGATGAGAATAAGTAATGGAGAATAAAGAATCATTGACAAGACACAGTCTTGAGTGCTATGTAAACAACAAGGTACGAGAGGCTGTAGTACTTACTGTATTCACGATACAGTCTTGAGAACCTTATTGCTTTTATAAAATGGTTACCACATTTAAAAAACATTTCACATTTCACTTTCATGAAGTAAAATCGCCAAAAGCCTTCCTTCCGCAAGAAAAAAAATAGTCCCTGACCGTGACCAGCAACAACATTCCAATGTGTAATATGCATGAAAGCTCAAATAAAAAAAACATAGGAACTGCAGTGTTGCGCAGTGATAAATAATAACGTTGGATGAAGCGGTCATAGCTTTGTTTTATCATGAATAAAGCAGAGCTATTGACCAATCAGAATCAAGGATTGGAACTAACCGTTTTATTAACTGTTTTAATACTTAAACTAGTATAAGTGTGCTTGTTGTTTCCACAAAACTGAAGTATAATCACCTATTCCACATCCAGGCTTAGAATAAAAAAGTAAACAAAATATTTTGGGGGTCATGAAAATAGTCAAAATTATCTTTTTTTTTAAGCTGACGGGAAACTAGTTAGTTGTACAGAAGGTTGAGGACAAATTTTCAAGTGTCTTCCTAGAGAGGTTGCTTGGCCTTAGGTCGGTGCTTTACTCTGCCTCAAAAGTACAGATGACTCATCTACTTGACCAAACTTCCTTTGAGTTTGTCCAGCAGGATTGACGTTTGCAGAAGCAATGCACACTTCTATAAGAGCCTCAATGACATCACTTGCACATAGACCCTTGCATAAACCAGGTTTAGCAAGGATGGGGAAAGAGGGCAATGTGGGCCTCTGAGACTTAAAAAAATAAAGAGAGGAAAAAAGCGTATGGAAAAAAGCTCCATCACACCCTCCTTCAGGGTGTTTTTGGTACTTGATTATAATTTCTGTTGAATTTTATGCTCAAGGAAACAGCTGGACCACAGGCATGGAAATTCACTAATTAAGACTGTTGTGATATCCATCTAAACAGTCCCTAAAACCACCCGGGATAGACAGTTTGTTACATATAATGTTAGAGAGGGAAAAAAACACCATAACTACAATTAAATGAGAAGCTCTACATTGTTTGGAGAAAACAAGTGAGACAACTTGGTTTTATATTTAATGATCTCAAAAATGTAACAAACAGCTAAGTGGGTGCAATAGTTTTCTCCTCAAAGTTGAACGGGTCAAGATTTGACCCGCATTAACACCTCCAAAGACAGGCTTCATGGTCCACAACAACACAAGAGTTCTATATTATTCAAGGGAGCAATCTGCCAGTCATCAATAATAGATGTCTGCCAGTGGCAGCAGAACGTTAAGTGCTCATGTATTCTTAATGACTCTTTGGTTGTAGAGGAACTGCGTGCCACCTCGTGTTCTAAACGGCCGGCCATGGGGAATCGTGGTTATATATCCGTTTTAACATGGATGAATTCACCAGAACTGCCCATCAACCTCCCCTCCCAAGAATCCAAAAGCTCTGAGAAACACTCGTCCAGAGAGACCACACAGAGCGTTGGAAGACTGCAATGCCCACAGTGTTTAACACCGTTTTGAGTTCCTGCAATGAATGAAATAAAAGGAATGTATTGATCATTAAGGATGCAAGTCTCTGTTTATTCAGTAATTGGTCTTTTACCATGTCTTGTGGTTTCTAAAAGTTCCTTTGTGGCGGTGGCATTCAAAAACCAACTGAAGAATGTAGGTATGAGCTCAAGTTTTCTATAGTCTGCTGGCAAGAAGAGACCAGAATAAACACAAATGGCCATTTTGAGTGAGAGCTGGGATATAATGAACTGCTTCCATTGTCTTGGGTCAGTTTGCTGAGGTCTTGAAAAATCGTGACTCGAATGCAAACCAATTGTGGCCGTCTCCTCTGTCGTGACTTAAATTAGCAAGAATTAAAAAGTACAGCCGATTCATAAGAGTAATTGGGCTCACCAACAATTAAATCATTTAATTCTATTTTACTGAAAAACATGTTTATATTTACCAAGACAATTATTTTTTTTTAATTATGTTGTCTTACAGCATTTCCTCTTTGTTGTTGCATGTCAACATGTAAAGCACACAAACATTTGTAAATATTCAAATGTAAAATAATGTGAAGCCAGTCACAATGCAAGATATCCACAGTTCAGGCAATTATGTAAAAACTGAAATAGGCCTGTTGACACTAAATCAAATTCCCAATTTAATCGTATTTATTCACATTGAGATTAAAATGGAATCGAGAGAGTGTGATTCAGAATCAAATTGGGAGGTCTGCCTTAGAACCTGTCCTCCTACATTCCTACTACTGAAGTGCTAAATTATTTTGGGTATTCCAGTATTGTAATGGGATTCTGGATAAGTTTATTGTGAGGAATTGGTAAAGTAACAGTTGACATGTTTTACTGGGGAAGTTAGAACGATACAGGTAAATTAGCAAATGAAACGTATCTGTTGCTTAGAATAGAAGAATAAAGAGTAAAAGTTACAGCCACAGGTTGTCTTACATTTCTCCTCTGGGTGAAGACATGGCACACAATATCTTAAAAGTCTCTGTTTCTTCAGAAGAAATATTATGAATATAAATTTAATTAAGATCTATGTTCACTTAAGGATGGATAACTTTGATTATTCATAATATTTGAATAACCACAAGCTACCACGCAAAGGTCAGGTGACGGTAAGCAGATAGAAAATGATTTTAATAATCCGGTTGCGTTGAAATGCTTATAACTATTTAAATATATCCATTTAATAGTTGTGTATGTCTATTTAAATAAAAGTGTATGTGCAAGATTATTTTGTCAAAAGAACTTTGTTTTTTTCCGTTTTTAAATCACTACCTCAAAGTGTAAATAATGATAAAATAAATTAGATTGTATATTTGAATCATGATTTAATATCCATTTTTATATATAAAAAATATTTAAATATTACAAATTATTCAGATTCGGTGAATGTACGTGTACTTATCCAAGAAATTACTGGTTAATACAAGGTAACTTCATGGGTTAAAGTTAGGTTAAGGTATCTAATTATTACCCACTTATTGTAACGACTATAATAAATAAAAAGTATGTACATTAGGGAACAGGATTTTAAAATAAGGTGCTATCATTCATATTAAATTACAAAAAAATAATTCTAAAAAAATGTTTTTCATCAACCAGAATTTTATCAATATTTAATGCCTGCCTCCATCCTCCACCCCTATAAGTGACACTACAAAACATCAGAATAGCACTCACATAGATGCTGGGCAGCAGGCCTGAATTAGAGATGCTGATTAAGGAGTTTGTCTTGGGCCGGCCGCACCCCTCTACAGCACACGCTGAGAAATGCAAACTGAACGTGGTGCTCTACATGATGAGAGATGCTAGACCAGTGACGCAGCCAATGCACCAGCAACTCAAGCGCCTTCTCCCACTTCTCCCTCAGTTTGGTGTTGGATATAGAGTTGATTAAAGTCCAATAGGACTCAACAAAGGCAAGAATTGTCAATAAAAGTGTGCATAGAAAGACTTGAGCAAGTTCATGAATCCCCTTCCTTCCATCAGCCTCGTCACAAAGATAGACCATCTTTCACGCCAGCTGGCCATCCTCCTCTGAGGATAAGACACTACATGATCCAGAGAGCCAGAAAGAGAGGTTAGCACATCTTCTTAAAAATAGATGCTCTGTCGACTGCTCATCTTGCTTTCATACCACAACGGCAGTCAATTTTCCGTAGGAGGATTCCTTTAATTTTTATACCAAAGCCATGCTGCTTTTTCCAGCGATCACTGGACAGATTCTGTTTTAAAAACAGCTAGGTACGATCCACTGAATGAAAGGAGATAAATCTTCTATAACACTGAGGCGGATCTCTCGGTTTCACAGACATTTGCATATTCTCATTTTATAACCATTGCTCCACACCTCCGTCTTGGGGCCGGGTAGATAAGGGTTGAATCAATGGGCTTGTTCATGTACCATGCATTGCTAAATCAATCATGAACACTCAGAATATAAGGGAAAACTGTTACATTAAAGAAATAGTTCACCTACAAATGAAACTTATTTACTTATCCTCATGTTGTTAAACATTTAATTTACCATCTTGCAACATAAACAAATCATACTTTCAGATCAGATCTTTTAAACGAATTGGTTGATCTGTTTCAACCAACCTGAACTAAACTACTCTGGATGCATCCAAAACAGACTAATACAACTTCATACACAATTCCCTACTTTACTGCACTAATATAGTCCACTGAATGAGTGAATGAAAAGAGTAATTTAATTTCGGACACATTTTCCTCACAAAAATTCATTTAGTGTAATGCTCAGTGCATTTTTTACGCTATATTGACTATATTGGTTGTACAATATGGTCAATATTGTGTTGACTATACTGGTTGTCCACTTGTTATTAAGGTCCATTATGCGATTGAATGAGTGCACTCGATAATGTCCACTAATGGTTTCGTAAACCACTTAAATTTAGGCAAAGAGCACACTCTAAAAAGTATTTCAGGGGACCTGTTACCATTACTGAAATAAAATGCATTGCTGCAAGTTAAAAATTCTATTTTTTTGTTAAAATTAAAACTTTTAAGTTGCAAACATTATTTCTGACCTAATAATGTTGATTACATCAACTTAATACCGTATGCAATTTAAACTCAAATTTCTGCGTTAATTGGCTTTTTTTATTTGGTTGTAGAAACTTAATGAAATTGTCATTATAACATTGGAAATTAGGCAGTGGATTTCTAGTTCCCAGCATGCTTTGTTTTTAGTGAAGGAAAGACCTGTTAGTGTTTAATGCAGTTATGTTAGACATTTATTTCTGAAATGTTGAAGTTTTTGTGGTTACCATTGTGCTGAAGAGCTGTGCTGTTGATCTGAACTCAAATAGATATGATTTATTGGTATGATTTATTAAAAGTGTATGATAAAAGAAAACAATAACGTGATTTTAGACACAGCCAGTGAATTAAACCAGAGAAGCAGATCAGTCTTGAATCATTCTGACTGTTTTTGTGAACCGATTGATACATTGAAAACACCCAACTCATATTATTTGTTCAAGAATTAGATTATTCTCATGAACGCATAAGAGTTATGATATGTATCAAGACTTTTAGTGAATAGTGACTTAAATTATGACTATTTCTCATCATACATCTAATACAACTGTATGGTGCTTTCACCACTGTTTTGTTTAATGGAAGAAAGTTGGTAATACTTGTTTGGAAGAACTTGAATTTTGTCAGAATTTCCATCTTTCGTTACACTTCCTTTATAAATTCAACATCTGAGAGTTGATTTAAGATTTAAGACTGTAAATTGTAGGTTATATACATCATGACATTTTACTTGGTGTTCATCTACAATGCTACAATGAATGTACCCACAATCCCTTACAGTCGGCATGAAATCAAATTTGACAAAACTTCTTTTTCTAAAATATCTCAAATCTTCTTTTTCATAAATGATTTATCAGTGCACTTCATTATTTTTTGAATTCATGTACCCTTATAATCTTTAATGAAATACATTACGCCTCCCCCCTCGATACGACCTCTCTTCTCTTTCAGTCACGTCCCATGGCGAAAGGGTGCGGCTAGAGTCGACGAGGATGCGGCTATCGGAGCACCGCCGAAAACTTGCATTCAAACCTGCCTCCATTTTGTTTGCAACACCCAATCACCAACGATCCAATCAACTCCCGAATGACTAAATCAAGCCCCTTCCTAAACTTTTTTCTAATTTCAGAAGCCGTTTCACTCGGATCTACGTCACAACAAGGAAAAAATGACAATCTCAACTTCCGTTTCATGGCAACTTTAATCGAAGTGTTGATTCGCTCATGTACAGCATAGTACAATAACGTGTGGAAACATGAAAGGTAACAGCTTTTCACTTGTGCTGGCATATCTGCACTGAGACCTGCCCACCAGGACAGCTGTATGGAAATTAGAGAGCTTGGGCTGCACCATTACATGGCCCGCCCTGGCAGCGCTCAGAACAACGGCTCTCTCAGCAGCGCTGCTTCAGGCATGAACTTGGCAGATTAGCCATTCAGGAAACAAATAAGCCCTCTAACACAGACGGCCCCCTGAAAAGGGAGAAATGAAAACAACCTGAATGCTACGAACCGGACACAAGAGGCCTAAAAAACACCAAGTTTCCTCCCTCTAAAGACATTGTGTCTGAGGGATGGGAAAACCCTCTGTCGGTGAGCTTGTTTTCCATCTCGCTTGCCTCTCTCTCTCTCGATGCACAAGCAGGGATATTTAACAAGGTTGCAAATAAGCAGCCCAGGGGCATTTGTATTACAACAGGATATGTGCACCCTAAAGTGCTGAACAACAGAGGGTACACATCTCTGAAAGAGCAGTACAAAATTCTGAACGAGAGAAATCGTAAAAAGTATGGAGCCCACCGCCCACTCTTCTACTACTTGTGATACTCATCTGCTGGAACGTGTTGGTGTGAGATCTAACATGTAGCAAATACCACTAAGGTTGCGCTGCTCTATTGATTGGTCCATAGCATATGTTTCTTGCTGAAGAGGCTGGCTGAATACTTCGCTCATTGTCGGTAAAACTCTGATCAGCAGAGAGAGAGAGAGCGGGCGGGCTGTGGATCTCACTCCATCGCCACTGACGGTGGGCGGCAGCGAGAAGGACGCCGTCCACCTCCCTCTATCTGTACATGGTTGCCAAGCAACACGGAGAGGTCTGGCCAACCGGAGGGTTGTAGTGCTCTCCTTCTGGCCACTCGTGAGTAAACTCTAGCACTTTTATGAATATGTATTAGAGGTGAAGGGGAAAATGAAATGCAAACTGCAATAAGTTATTGTGATTGTCATTAAGACACTGAGTCAACACTTAAGCATCACTTAAGGCTGTCAATCAATTTAATCAAAATAATTACATATAATTCAACAATAGTGACTGACAATAAAAAAAAAAACTGGCTTTAGAAGTCAGTTTATAGTATGATCGTTAAATGTATTTAAAGGGACAGTTCATATCTATATCTCCATATCTATATCTATATATATGTATGTCAGAGAACAATATGTCAAGTAATAAAATGCAAATTATTTAATTAAAAATCATACATGTAATCATCATGTAATTTTGTGGATTTTTGTTTAAGATTCCACCAGTCACAGTTGAAGCATACCTATGATAAAAATTACAGACTGAAAACTGCAAAATTGGCAGAAATACTTGTTCTCCCACTGTATATAGATAAGAACATTTCAATTTAGGCATAGAGCCCATCAAATAAGTTAAAAACGAAGCTCTAACATATGCCTGATGGGCAAGAACAAACCTCAATGGCTAGAGCTATTTATTATGTTATGTTCGTTATGTACATGTGTTGGAATTTTTTCCGTAGATTAAAAAACAATAACATGAGGGTGAGTAAATGGCAGAGTTTTCATTTTTGTTAGAACTAACCCTTTAAACTTTTTTAATCATTTCAGTCCAACTATAATATTCCAG
>JAOTRC010000012.1:15616637-15626726 GCA_027497675.1 Cyprinella lutrensis
TCATGCTTGCTACATACAACTTAATGTCTTTTGATGCCTTTGTGCTTAAAGGCCTTAAAGGTCTGAACTGCTTGAACCCCGATAAATGCTGCTTGCAGCTTTAATTAATATTAAACTCAGATTGTGTTTGGCTGAAAGAAGAAAGTCATATACACCTTGGACGGCTTATCGAAAGATTTTCATATTTGGGTGAACTATCCCTTTAAGAAAATAAACAGGGTCAAATTTGATTTTGAAGTGTGTGTGAAATGCCTAAACACACACACACACCCAAGTGCTTCCACTAAACTGCTCAATCTAATGACTCCAGCTACTCACAGAAGACGGCAGCCTCTCGGATCCAGACCCGGTCCTCACCCTCCTCTTCTTTTTCAGCATCTCTCGCTGCACCTTCTGTCGGTTCTGTACGTCGATGAGAACCGAGATGAAGCTGTTCTTCACCTCCTTCTCGAACTCCAGCTCGTCCCTCGTGGCCAGATGCTGGACCAGCTCCTCTGAATATCCCCGTATGAGCGTCTGCACGTCCTCCAGCTCATCGCTCAGCTCCTCGACACACATCAGCTTCACTCCTGCACAGAGAACACACACTCGACACTTCAACATCACGATTATATCTAAACCGCTTTTCTCAATACACATCGTTTCAAAGCAGCTTTGAGTCCACATTACAATCTAGAGAGATCTGTTATCAGAGCCATCATTTCACCGTCCAGGTGAACCATAGACCCAATATAGTCCGGCTATGAGTCTCACTTCTACCCAAAATAACCTTGAATATGGATACATGTCGTTTTTTTGCCAGAATAACTTACCAAATGTAAGATATTTCATCACGTAAGCAAATTAAACAGTGATTACAAGGTGTTTGATGTCATTTCTTCACTCATTTCATTTTATTGTTATCCAATTGATGACTGTAGTCTATTCTTGGGAAATGGTTTAGACGTCTATTAAATTTTCTCTGACAATCCAAATTTTGCATTGTTTTAGCCTAGGCTGTTTGGACGCTATTAGACGTCTAAATAACGAAAAATAGTAGGGATGCATATGGGATGCAAAAATAGTAGGGGCGATATGACAATTTTGGCCGATACCGATAATTCTTATAGTTGAAAGCCGATAACCGATATATTGGCCGATAAATCTAAATCCAAATTTTTAGACAATTTTTGAGAGCCTGATTATAAAAAAGTCTCATTAAAAGTCAAGATACAAACACAATTATGTTCTTATTTTAATGTTGTGTAACCGATGACAGACTTGCGCTGCACATTTTGCACTTTTAGTAGATTTTCCTTTTTTAAAGTCATTTCAATCATATTTCAAGCAATTTAAAAGCTTCATGTTAAACAGTGCACATCTAAAGTGCCTCAGCTGAAGGAAATAATACATTATTTATCAGCTTTTAGATATCGGCTAAATGTTCTTGTTGGGCCGATAACGATGACATTAAAAATGATCATTTATCGGCCGATACCGATAATTTTATTTTTATGGAGGTGTGTGGGTGTTTGTAGTGTTGTGTGGTGTTCTAATGGACCTTCAGTCTGGCAATAAAGATGGAATGAAATGAATGAAATTAAATGAATGTGGCCTAAATATGGTGCATCCCTAAAAAAAATATGTGGTTGGATAGTTTTAAGTGGGTTCTTCTCCCTCACTGTATTATGGATTTGCTATGTGGGGAGAAATGTGCAGGTTATGTTCGTGAGACAATCAGCTGCTTACTATTATTACATCACATATCAAGACCCTTGATCCTCACCTGACTACGGCTTTGTAAACTTTATCCATTATGTGGTTTATAAAGGACTGTGGCACAGAAACTTGGCTTACTCTGGCTGGCTATTCTCTAGTTGTCTCAGACGACGATATGTTTGTCCCGTTTTAGTAACCATAGCTTCTTCGAAATGGGGTGAGCAGTGGGCGGAGCAATTAGTGCAACTCGCAACCGAACCGCTAGATGCCGCTAAAATCTACAAACTGCACATTTAATGTGGTTGACCAATGCGGACAGTCTTCAAACAATCATACCACCTTTAGCCAAGTGTGTATTTCTACATGCTAGTCTATACAAGTCATTGAATACACAAGCTAACATCAACATTTTTAGCTGAATGTCTCTCCTTCTCCAACAAACGCACATCAGTTGCTGTACTCTATTGGTTTGTCATCAGACAGCTTTTGTAGTTATATTGCAGGACTGTGGTCTAAAATGACACCGCAAGAACTTCAGAGAGTAGGATTTTACCAATTAATTTAAAGCCAATAATCATCCGTCGTTAAAATTCATTGAATTAGTCTCAGAGGCAACCGCTTTAAGGAGAAAATGTGAGTGAAAGCAGCTTGTTTTAGCCATACTGAAATTAAACCGTGTTGCACACTTTAAAATCATCAATTTACTCTGGGACATGCACAGAAAAATCCTCAATGATACCAGCTTCTTGAAAAGGAGATGAAGAAAAGTTTTGTTTTTTTCTTGTGGGAGGTAAAGGAAAATATATTTTTCCAATCAGTTCATGTTTAATTAATGACTTAATTTAAGGAATGTCTTTTGGGCATTGACTTCTAGCATGTTCCTTTTTCAGATTGTTTAGGAATTTTCTTCCAGCTTGTTCATTTTGCAGATTGTTTATCTATTGCCTGATTCAATATTCTGTTTGAATCTATAAAACCCATGGCTAGGGTTCAGTACATATCTGAAGAGACTCGCCGTTCACATAACACATAAAAGGCTTGAGCTAATTACACCTTACATAAACCATGAACAATGACCACAAGGGAACAACTGGCACTCACCAGATTGCTGCATAATTATCAAATATTTCTCTAAAGCACAAAAATTCCATAACATTTGAGCAGATAGATGGGAGTATGGAGAAATCACAAGACAGGAGACCAACTGAATTATGGAACTGAGTGAAACCTGTGAAAAACTCAGTTGTAAAAATAAAATATAAATTCCTTAATTTCCTGACATATTAAAAAGTTTAATTTTGGAGCCTTTCTACATTTGTCAAAAGGAATGCCAAACATTTTAAAGCGCTTAGTAAGGCAGCCATTTCAACACAGGTGCTCAGAAACATTTTCTAACCAGCTAAGCAATTTCCAAAATGCAGTCACTTGTTAAAGACAAGCTTTCACAGCTGTTTTTATCACTGAACTTAAAAGAAAACATGCTTCTATCAAAACAAATCACGTTTGGCTAGATAACAGAGATCATAGCTATATAAAAACAAAACTACTGTTCCTTCTGTCTGTCATCCATCCATCCATCCATCATGTTGAAATATAAATTTACACAGTACAAATGAAAAGTCTTCTTGAGAAAAATTCTTGAGTCTTTCAGAATGACAAAACCGACTTTACGCTGTCTACAAAGGATCTTTGAAAATGTAGCTAACCAGGAACTAAACAGCAAAGCAAGACATTTTTGAGGTCAGGTTTCATCTCCTATCATTAAAAGTTTGTTTATAACTGCTTTCCAAGATTATTTATTCAGTCCTGCTAAATTCAACCCTGAGGTCAAGACTGACTTGAGGAACTTACGTCAGATGAGAAAGTGCTTCAAACGTACACTTCTTTTTTTCTGTTGTCTAAGACTGCATGAGGGAATTTAATCATCACTGAGCTTAACGCAAACACAATCAGTTACAGGAGTTTGCTTTCGAATATAAATTTGACATTAAAACCCAGTTACTTCTACCCAGCATTTTCAAGAGCTCAACATTAGCATACTATTGAAAAGCCCTGAATGCATAATTACCAAACAGGGATAAAACATGCTGAAACCTTATTTCCTCAAGGAAAATATTTTAGATTGATCTCATTTACAACGTTTCATCATTCGTATTCACGTTCTTAATGAAATCTTGATCTAGCCAAGGGAGGTAAAAAAACAGCCACAGATGTGCACTGTACCATTGAGTCTACAAGGCCACCTTTACACTGCAGTTTGTGATCCCAATTAATTTGTTGACAATGTCTGATTTTTATTTTTGGACAACCATCTTAAATCTTTTAAAAGTGATCCCTTTCCAATATCTGCTTTCCACTTGGCAAAACAACCCAAGGTAGACGTACTGACCAAGACCAAAAAGGAAGTAAAAAGTTGCGATTTGCAATGGACACAGACAAAATAATTCAAGCTTTAGCTTGAATCAGCAAAACATTTGTCTCTTAAGAGGGAAAAAACGAGACTTATTATCGCTGTCGTTGATTGTCCACCTTAGTTGACATCATTCGCCATCATCGTTTACTTTTGATGACGTACAGTATGTCTTGCATTGACGGGGTATTATCAAATTTGTCTGCTAGCAGAAGAAAATACACTCATCCGATTCATTTCCACATATGAATGAGCCCTGAAACTGATCTGAGAATATCGAAATCCATTGGGGGATCCATTTGTAAAATTGGGAAAGAGTTGTTGACTCGTTTGTTTTTTGAATGCAAAATTATCCTAAATTTCTGGAAGGAATTGGCAGAATATATCTTTAATTTACTAAAAATTAAATACTACTATTTTACCTCAAAGTATATTATTGTATGTTATGAAAACAATGTTAACAAAGGTCTTGAATACATAGTTAATGCATTTATACTGTTGGCAAAATATTATATCCATTAGCAAAAAAATTAAATTCATCCCCAACTTAAAAGGTGAAACTAATATATAGACTCATTACATTATTCACAAACAGTTCAACACAATCTAATCTACACCGTGATTATCAACTGTTAACACATAACATACGTTTACATTTTTTAGTTCTTGTAAATTTGAATTCTTTGCAGTGTACTTAAGTTCTTTATACTTAAATATATTTATTTTGATTTATTTTATACATTATTTAATGGTAAAATATAGACCATTTTGCCAGATGAAAATAACACTGCTCCAGAAACACTTCCTGTTTCAGTTTGTAACCGTTTTCTTTATTTCACACGTAAAAAGAACATCTTAAAGACGTTTGTTTAACTTTTTTGATTCAGTTTTATATGTTCTGTTGGTTGTATTTTATCCCAGCTTCTGTTTATCCCGGCACAACAGGAAGTGCTTCTGGACCAGTGTTGTTTACATCTTGCAAAATGGTCTATAATCTGAAAAATATTGACATTTTATAATCTGAAATTATAAATTGAAATATTAGTTAACTAAAGACATTAAAGATTGTCGATAATAAACTATAAATAAAAAAATAGTCAAATAATTGCTTTCTTAATATTTCTTATAAGTACTTAAAATGAAACATTTTAAAATTTAATACATTTTCTCTCCAAACTTTTCTGTGGAACCCATAACACCCTCTTGCTGCCCCCTAGTGTGCCCAGAGACCAGATTTGAAACCCACTGTGCTTTCAGCATATTGTCAGTAGGCTAGTTAAAACACCACTACTACTACTACTACACTACGGTTTGCAATCTTAATACTTAGCAAGGTCAGCTAGTCGACCATCTTGACCCCATCCCTATAGACAGGCAGTGTACTAGATTGAGCCAATATACTGTTAAAAAAACCCTGACAAAACATTGGCATCCTTCTGAAAAGGCACACTCCACACATCACTGTTCTGCGAACTTCAGCCTTGCTGTGACTGCCTCAATCAGATAAACAGTGTTCTCATCCAAAACACAAGGCGGATGAGACGCTCTCCACACACAGATGTGATAAGATGTTCTCTGGAGATTCACTCACCAGTAACAGTGCGACCTTCTTCATACTGCGGTTCCCCATGGCAAGTCAGACAGACTCCGCTCAGTCACAGAAACAAACGGTGAAAGGATTTGCGGGTCGTCTTCTGTCAGTGCGATGACAAGCGTGTCGACATCATGAGGATGAGGAGGGTCTGCGTGCTCTTGCATTCCCTCCCCTCGCTCTTTATAGCCACTCATTTGCATTTCCTCTTTGCTCAAAAACAGACCCAATCTCTCTATTTCGATTCCATCTGACTAATACACAATATTTGAATGAAGCTGCTTATGTATACAACATGACTCGCCAAAATACACATTACTGGAGAAAATGTTTATGGCCTTGGAGGTTTACAATTGGTGATCAAACACTGCAGCCAACAAAAAAAAGAAAAAAAAGGCCAGACGTCTCAGACCATTCCAGACACATGTATCATTCAATAGTCAGTTCACCCAAAAATTAAAATTATGTCATTAATGACTCACCCTCATGTCGTCCCAAGCCCGTAAAACCTCTGTTCATCTTCGAAACACAGTTTAAGATATTTTAGATTTAGTCCGAGAGATTTCTGTCCCTCCATTGAAAATGTATGTACGGTACTGAAGACATCAATGTGATATCAGTGGGTTAGTTAGAATGTTTTGAAGTGTTGAAAATACATTTTGGTCCTAAAATAACAAAAACTACGACTTTATTTAGAATTGTATTCACTTTCGGTTCTGTTTTCTCTGCTCTCAGAGTCAGACTAAATCTAAAATATCTCAAACTGTGTTCCGAAGATGAACTGAGGTCTAACGGGCTAGGACATGAGGGTGAGTCATTAATTAATGACATAATTTTCAATTTTGGGTGAACTGACCCTTTAATTATGGTGATTGGAGAATGATAAACATTGGCTAGAGAGTCAGTCTCCACGTCAGAGATGATCCTTAACCAATCAGACTGGAATTATAGTTCACTTATGTCTGACCCAATAAACATCAAAACACATCTCTATGCAGATGTTGCATTTGACAGTATGTTCAAACTTTAAGCATATAGAAACAACCAGTCTAATCAAATAGTCCAAAACGCTTTCCTTTGCAGGTCAATGACGAGTAATAACAGGCAGCTAGCTGTTTAAAACCTCAGAAGTGGACGAGTCCAGACATGACTTTTTCCCACAGAACACTATTAAGTAATAATTTTCCTGGCAGCTACAAGAAATTAATGTTCATCTCATACTGGGATTTGACAAGATAATCATAAATGTAAGTTTTGGACTAAAGTAAATCAATAATTTTAAAATAAAACACTTAAAGATTAAAATATTATGTGTTTACTGCATCTCAATGTGATCATTAACTGACATCAGAGAACTGTGTGAACATTAAATATTTGAAATAATAAATTAAAATCTCAGGGTTATTGAGATTTTTATTTATTTATTTATTTTTACATCAAAGGAGTTCGGCTAGAAAAAAAAACCCTAGCTTTAACTTCCATCAGCCAAGTAATCCGAGAATGTGAAGAAAAAAAAAAAAGAGCAATTTCCTTTTAAAATGAAATCATCGAGCTAATCCAGAAGCACCTGAGCACATTCAAAATAAACCAATTATTGACATCAGCAAACCAACCTTTGAAGCATAATCCTTCATTTAGTCAGGGATGTGATGTTCGGGTTATGAAAGACAGTTTATCACTCTATAAAATGAATCAATTCACAACAAGATGATTGCCAAAAACGACCAGTAGAGGGAAACAAACACAATGACTGCAAAAGCAAAAGCCTTGACTCAATCCCACGCATCTGCACACATTAGATACTTATGATTAACTCTCACATAGTGAGAAGAATATTTCCATTTGAATTAAGAACCAATTGAGAAAGTGAACTTCAGTCGCTTACCTTATTCTTGAAGACAGAGGGTGAGCTTTGGTGCTGTCGTCCAGAGGACTGGTCCGTGTTATCATTAGGGTCCGAAACACTGGTCCTGAGGGAGGGAGAGTGGAGGCCATCCTCTCCTTCCTCCTCCTCTTCAGCCTCCTCCTCCTCCTCCTCTTTCCCACTGTCTTCTGAATGCTCAGACTCATCGCTGTCCTGGTCCATTTCCTCCTCATCGCCATTCTCCTCGTCCTCCGGCCGGTCGTCGTCTTCCTCTGAACGAAGTCCCTGCCCATCCCGTCCGCCGTTATTATTCTCCTCCTCCTCCTCGTTCTCCTCCTCGTCGTTGCGATGCCGTCTCCGCCGCCGGCGCTGCTCATGCTCCCACATCCACTGGGCGCCCTTCTCAGCTCCGTTCACCTCGCTCCTCCGTCCTTCCTCCACCAGTTCGCCTCCGGAAGGCCATGGCTCCTCCTCCCCTTCCCGTCTGCCCTCTTCCTCCTCGCCCGGTTCTCTCCTCTGCCCCTGCTCCTCCAGCACCTGGTTGACGTGCTCCGCCTGGGGCTGGGGTGTGCGGCCGGAGGAGCTGTTACCTTCCCCGGGCCTCTGCTGCTGGGCCGCCCTGCTGCCGCTGCCCCCCGACAGCAGATCCTGGTTCATTTCCAAAAGCCAGCTTGCTACCTCCTGCACCTTCGCTAGGCTGTCTGAAGAGGACAAGGACTTGGCATTCTGAAAGAGAGATGGAGGTAGAAATGTTTAAAATTAACCATGAAATCAACATAAAAAGGCAATAAAAGGCATGTGTTGGGGCTGGTTATACAAAAATGAAAACGCAGTTCTCCTGTTTGCATCCAGGATTTAATTTTTAAATCTTTTATTCATGCCTGTGATATAAAACAATAGACATTTGCATCTATGCCGGGAAAGACGCATGAGGATCCCGCAAACAATGGGCACATCTCCTGCTTGGCAGTTGATCATCTACACCAGGCTTGGCCTGGAAACCACGGCAACAGTATCACTTCAACATGCAAACAAACATTCAGTTTCATTCAGACATTCAAGTTTTTGTTTTTACTCTAATCCATTTCAATACATGTTTATATTGATTGTAAAATAAACACAAGGTAACGTTCAAAAGATTGGGGTCTATTTTCCGCATTTATTTAAGTGTCGGTAAAACATTTATGATGTTTCAAAATATCATAAAACTGCTGTTCGTTTGAACTTTCTTTTCAGTTTCTAAAGTTACTTGTATTTAAAGCTATTAATTTTCACCTGTGATTAGATTTTTCGTGAGCACCAAATCAGCATGTCAGAATGATTTTTGAAGGACACTGAAGACTGGAGTCACAGGAATAAATTACATTTCATTATATATCTAAAATAGAAAACAATTATTTCAAATTACATTACTTCACAATTGTACGCTTTTAACTATTTTATCGTCAAACAACTCTTCAAAAATGAATGAATTGATACTTAATGCACAGCTATGTGGAGGAAGATTACGGACCATTCACATTTTGCCGTTGGGGGCAGAAAGTCTAGACAAAAAGTGGAACACAGATTCACTATTCAAGCTAAATGTAGATAATAGAAACTCCAATCACTGCTATAGCAGATCAAATACACTCACTGACAACCATAAAAAGCCAGCAGAGGGCATCACTGCCAAATAAGTGCAGTTCATGCACAAAGGTTTGGTCTCCAGACGTATAATGCCACGTCTTGCAGCAGGATGTACACAGCAATATCATGTTACAGTAAGGATGGCTCACAAGTGTGAGTGAGTTTCTGGCTCATTGGCGGAGATGTTTGCCCCTGAACCATGTTTTTACTTGTAGATGTTTCTAATGTACATACATTACGCTTTTGTTTTGCAGATTGTGGTTTTAGGACTACTGAAATGTTAGCTTGGCAAGTAAAAAAAGAAAAGAAAAAAAAAAGAAAAAAAAAGAATGGGAATACTTATTAAACATTTAAATTAAACCCTGTACTAGTACTAACTTCACAGAAAGAGACGCCAGCAAAATGATAGATAACGGTACAAGTGAAAGCAGGGATGAGCAGAGTAATCCAACCAGGAGTGTGAAAGAATGTGACTTTGATAGAGACTTGATTAAGGTAATTGGGCGTGCACAGATGGTCCGAGACGATAAGAGAGGTTGACTGACTGCATAAATGCTGTTGTGTGCGCATAAATAAAATATTTAACAAGACCTCAACACCATGAAAAGGGTACCTGTCAATTAAGACATGATTAACAATTATTCTCGGTGTCGGTTGCCATGTTCTTGTCCAAAATTAATTAATGCAAGTTGTCAATCTCATAAAATTAATGATAACTAAACTATAAAGTTTGAAAAATCATTCTAATTCTATGGGAGTAGGGAATTCTATCCAATAACTATAATGATAGTGACACAGGCATGATGTTGTTGGAATCTCTTTTAAAGGGTTAGTTCACCCAAAAATGAAAATTCTGTCAGTATTTACTCACCCTCATGTTGTTCCAAACCTCCATGT
>JAOTRC010000012.1:15659087-15671619 GCA_027497675.1 Cyprinella lutrensis
TGCGATTTCCTGTATATCTAAATATGTTTAGATCTTCACAGTGAAAGGTAAAACTTCCGAAATCTCTGTGTAAACAATGAGTGATGTACAAGCGCAAGCGATCACTTCCGGCACATGTGCAGACCGAAGCGTCTTGCCTTCAGATCACTTGGACGTGGCTGTGCGTACAAGAGGTAAAAACAATATAAATTCTGTTTGTTTTCTCACACAAACTGCTCGTTTCGTGTCTTAGGCCATCAATGTGTACTTTTACGAGTCATTAAATCATTTTTAATTTTGACTTCTCTGTGCATGCTCTCTGAGGTGAACCGAGGGTGTACCCCCTAAACCTGCATTATATGACTGATAGACAACAACGGTTTGACCGAAATATATAAAAATTGAAAATACTGTGGAAACAAAGACACGTACATCTTGGATGCCCTTGAGGTAAGCTAAAACATATCAAAAAATAATTTCAAAGTGAACTATCCCTTTAACAGTCATTCTCAAATAAAACCTTTAGGTCCTAGGTATAAGGCATAGGTCACTATTGGATATGCGAACATTATTGATGGGCTGCTCAATTTGACAGCTTATTAGTCAATGTTGGTAAATAAATAAACATGCATAGAATAATGCATTTTTTAAATTGCTACTATTTAAAAACATTACAAAAAAATGTTAACATGCATGATATTGAACATATTGTGAAGGATTAATCCATGCATTTATATTTTTTTAACTTAGCACTTACCAATTTACAAAGTCACAATTTACTTTGTAAATTAGTGATGTGCTGAATTTCTCCAATCATTTAACCCCACCTCTTACAATCATCTTCAAGCTCACAAGCTCACATGTTATTTTTTGATACGTACAGCACAATAGATAGAAAAGATCAGTTGCTACTTCCAGTACACTGTGACATTAACATTCCACAGGGAAGGTTTATATATAAATAATATATAAACCAGGCCTAATACATATGGAAGAGTTGAATAACCAACACAATGAAGAAAAACACTCAGAATAGTGACCATTTTCTACAATGAAGACAGCCAAAAATAAAAATAAAAAATGATTAGTGTGATGGCAAACATGAGGATTTTTCAGCTGACTTGAAAGATAAACAATTGTTATTAAAGGGAGAGTTTACACAAAACTGAAAATTGTCATCATTTACTCACCCTCAAGTGTTTTCAAACCAGTATGAACTGATTTCATCTGCTGAACAAGGAAGATATTTAAAAGAAAGTTTGTATCCAAAAAGTTGATGGTAGCCATTGACGTCCATAATATGGAAACAAAATACAATGGCAGTCAATGGCTACCGTTCAGCTGTTTGGTTGCTCACGTCATTTATGAGTAACAGAACAAAGAAACTCATACTACTCATACTAGAGTATTTCTTGATGAATTCACATACAGTTCAACCCAGTAGCAAGCAGCACCCTGATTGCCTCAACAACCCAAAATGATTTTTCTATTGGCTTCTGGATTGCAGAAAAGTTTTGCAGTATATTTTGTACGAGGGGGTATTAGAGCATTATTTTATGTCGTAGAATGAAACATGAAAATATCTTGAGTTTTTGATATTGAAAACCATTGAAAAAACACTGGTTTTGGGACGATGGAACCGAAAGTGCTAAAATGTTTGTTTTCATGTTTTGGCCTACAAAAATATTCAGCACTCTGCATACATCCTCCAGACTACATAGAAAATAAGAATGACCCGAAATGCACTCCATGATGCTGTTCAATAACACACGGAAGGCGTGACCCGAGAATACAGAGGCCACCGAGAGGAAACCAGCTCATACACACCATTCATTGTAACTTACACCAAAAAGAACTGTTTTCATACCCAAACTTCTTTTACTCTGATCCCAGAGGTAACATGAGGACAGGCAAATTCCTTCAGGCTTAATACATGAGAAACACACTTGGGGGGTCTAGCACTGCAAAACTGGATATGTGACAATCAACAGTCACCTAAAAGAGGTGTCTCATATTGAAACTACAGCAACTTCCCAGGATTTTTCTCAAGAACATTTTACAAAATCGACAACAGGGGCGTTGAGACCACATTGGGATGAGTGATGAATATTAGATGAGACAAACAAAAGAACAGTCTTTGGATAACAGCCTGCTTTTAGAATGAGTTCAGTACAGCTGCCATCTCAGTATGCACCACATGAGTTCTCTAACTGGACAAACTAGACATTTTCTTTATTTTTCCTTTAATATTCACAAGTAAATATATATATACATTTTGTTTGTTATTTTTTTACAGTTGTTTTTAATTCAGTCAAATTGATAGTGTTCGAAATTGATAGTGAAAAAAAGAGCCATAAAGTGCTTTATTTTAAGCTCAAGTCCATAACTTTTTGGGGATAAAAATTATCCAAAGTAAATTTGAGCAAGTACACAACCAGTGTGTGTTTGAACCAGTGTTCAAAACTATTAGCTTGACTTAGCTCAATTGAAAACAGTAAGCTTGTAATAATGTTTTTTAATCCCAATGGTACAGGTGGATTTCTGCGGGAGGTTAGAGCATGTTTTTGCATTATTACGTCACATCTGTACACATAAAGGAGGTGTCTCAGCTAGTAGGCTATATTAACTAAAATACTGAAATAATAAAATATATATATACAGACTCACACACATATACATACATACAGTGGAAATGACTATTCTGTGGACACAATTACAAACAATATTCACTCAAATCCACATAAGGTCTTTCTAACAATAAACACACCAGTTCAGGTGCAAACAAGATGTGATTGACAATCCCAAAAACTGACAGTGTGAACAGTCAGACATAGTCTTGGATGAGAAGTACATCTTTACATTCACTTACAGGTGTGAGTCTCTTTCAAACAGCAACTCACATTAGCTTCTTGAATATTGTCTGTATGAACGTGACGGGAGTCAATCCCCTATTTCCTCTTACCAGTGTACAAAGTAATATCAAAGATGGTGACGTCCATAAAACGAAAGTCTTATGATCACTTGTGATACAACAAGACAAGAGTCCAATCGAGCTGCGAGTTCATCTGTCAAATCTTCAGTAACCAACAGCAGCTTTTATATCTGGCTGGAGACCGGAGCATTTGAGTTGCACGTAGAACACAAAACAGATGGGAGAAGCTCTGGTAGAGAACAGTGACTGGATTTACAACCTTCAGGTGAGACATAGCTCAGCCTCATATCTTTGTCGCTGCAACTAGAGGTCGAACTGAAGTGAATATTACCGATATCAAAATTTAGGTTTGACCGTACATGCCAATTTTAAAATGGATACTGGGTTTAAAACAAACATAACACTACAAGAAAAACAGTCTGAAACTGAAATGTGCTGCATAAAATAAATATGAATATTTTAAAATGATAAGTTTTGTGGAGTTTGGGTTTTTTTTTATTACCCTTTTAGCTATAAACAAAAAACATAGCCTTTGTAAATTTTAGGTAACACTTTGTAAGTTCCATTTGTTAAGGATGTATTAGCTATAGCTTTTATGAACCTGTTAGTTCATAGAACATTAAGGTAAAAGATACAATTATTTAAACTCAATTCCAAATGTATATGTGAATTTTTTTTTTCATTAAATATGGTTAATAAACGTTGAAGGATCATTCATTGTTAATCTTATTGTAAAGTGTTATGATTCATGCTTAAAAAAGATAGCCATAGCCAATTTAAATATCTGCAAAAGACTGAGCATTAAAGTGAGAGAGTGTATTTAAATATCTATATAGGATAACTGACCCGACGTGACGTCACATCAAATGAAGGGCGCTTGCGTCTACACAGCGTCATAGCCCGCCAATATGGGTGCGGCTTAACGTATATAACCAGGGCTTGGAGGCCCTTTCTCTTGTTTTCATCGACTGAAGCGAAAGTCGCTCGTTACGTGAGCACAGCAGGTTACGCAATACTCGTTCTCTCTCTTCTAGAGAGAAGATTGACTACATTGACTACACACTATATTGACAATGTATACAAAAATAAAGGATTTTTTTTTCTTCAATATCTTTAAAAGATTAATCTTTCCCATAGCGCAAGCTAACTTACGCAGTACGAGAGAACCTTTCATATGAACTAGTTGTCCAGTCCATTTACGTTACGAAGAGCAGATTTTCTGAGAATGCATCCTGAAAATGTACGGGTGCGGTTAAAAGATGGCAGTTGTAACTCCCGGAAATAAACAGTGTGTGAACAACAAAGGAATCATGTAGCCTATTTGCACAGCAAAAAACTGAGTAAAGCAAACCCAATTCGTTTAAATAAAGGCATGCTGCTGTTAACATTAGCCTTCAAGACCCTGACAACTGACTCTTGCTGTGAACAAATTACATTTCAATTTGGCTGAAACTGTCACTTTCATACATGCAGAGTTTTGCCAACTCTAATCAAAGAGGGAAACAGAACCCTCCAGTGGTGCCACTGCACCCATCTGATCTTGGGCCAGTGATATTATGTTGTGTCCCCATGCATAGTCTCAAACAAAAGGGCAAAAGAGGGTCATGTTCTTTGAAAGCAGCTATGCAACACTCTTTCCAACTACTTGCAGAGATCAGTTTAGCACAAAGCAATCCTGTAAACTGAAAACAAATGCCATTAACATAATTGAGATAACTTCTACAGAGGAACTTCATGGTACCAGAGTTTTTGGAGACATGGGCCAACAGGGTCTCCTGACAACCCCAGATGGAAGTCATCTGGAAAACCACATGGTGTTACAAAAGGTTAGTTTTAGCTGCCAAATTTCTTACCTTGAATATAAATGAAAGCTCTTACACTAATTTCCAATTGAACACTCATGTTTCATAGATGAACAAAAATATACACAAGAAAAAACAAGGTTTGTGTTCTGTATTCCCAATGTCATTTGAAATACTTAAATCAATATTAGAGAAATCAATGTACCTACTTTTTAACTGCACTATAATTCAATCCATTTTAAAAAATGACTATCAGAAATTATAAAAAAAATTAAAATCTACAAAAAGATTGTACCTCCAGAATACAACATTGAGCATTAAGCATTAACAAATTAACAAATAGCCTAAATAAATAAATTATTTAAAAAAAAAAACTAAAAGAACCAAAACGCGGGACAATAATGCTAAGCAGTTACGTCAATGTCATTTACCACAGATATTGAAAGTGTTTTTGAACATGTTAACATCAAGTCGGACAGCATTACTAACTGATATGCAACCAATCAGTTCTGCACATAGGGTAACCTGTAGGTTACAAACACTACTCATTCAGAAAAACAAGCTCATGAATGCAAGAGGGTGCAAGTGTACTATTCAGAAAACATTTTGTACCCTAAAAAAACTTGAGCTCAGTAGAAGTTCCATCATTATGAGTAAATATGCTGAGAAAAAAAGATAAGAAAAAAAACATCAGGAGATAAAATATGAATTTATAAGGGAAAAAATGGAATAACATTAAAATACAAATAACTGTAGATTTTAGTCAAGTATAACAAATCGCATTGGCTAGAAATGTAATGCATTCCTAATTGGAAAAGAAAAAAATCAAATGCAGTGAAATGCATGAAGGGCAGAACATGACCTGCAATCTTTTAAAAGTATGTTTTGTTTTGTTTTTCCCCCAACTATGAAGGATTTGGTGTCCCAAATGTAACTTGAGCATGCTCCTCCCTAAAATGTACAGGTCTATGAGAAATAGCCTTAAGTCCAAAATAATCTATATGTGCAAGAGCAGCAAAAAGTGCTACACAATCACAACCATGACACCCCGGTAGGGGTTCTCAATGAGTAACCAACACTTGGTGTCTGGGTCAAGTACATCTGACACTATGCTTTTCCCCAAATAATTCACACCTCTCTCTGCCAAAAACCTAAAAAATCCAGATGTGATGGCAGGATCTGATTTGTGTGCCAGTTTTATATGGAATCAAATCCAAGACTCAAGTTCAAGTCCAAAGGTTAGTAGTGAAGGTTAAAGAAATATGTAAGAGATCTAAAGAAAACAGGTCCACAAGAGGTCAATTTAATGGAAAAAGCTATGTTATGTCTTTCCTTAAAACACAGGGATTCAACTCCCTCACTATCAGTTTCACACTCTGCACACTCAACTCAGTTTAGTTCACATTCTTCTTTTAATCGAACAAACCCTTAACAGGTAGTGCGAGTGCAGCAGATGGATGGGAAAAGTGTTGTCAAAGACTTCCTGTAAGGGTATGAAATCTGTAACACATAAGATGTGTTATCACAGTCCTCTGTAAGGGAGCACATCTTTGTGCTCCTATATCAAGTGAATACACATGACATAGATGGATACAAAATGTATTACACAGGGTGTCAAGTCTTTGCTTGAATAGCTGAGAATGTGGAGCGTTAGGGAAGCTACGTAGTGAGTAGCTTGGCAAGCAACAGTTTCGTAATAGTTTGTCTTTGCTGAAGCTAATTGAGAGGACAAAATAAGATTACAAAGATTAGAGTTAACTTTCCTAGCTCATACAATGTAATGTGAATAGATTAACATTAAATAAAAATATAGACACATAGCTACATTCTTGCATTTACATCCATCAATATATCCATCCATTTATCTTTCACTGTTTTTCTTTTTTACGTACATATTTGTATATCATGTAGATTAAGTCATTGTGCCATTTGTGATCTCATTCAAGATTATTCAGTCTCAGGTGAAACTGTGTCACCAAAACCTTAATATGTCAATCTATTTGGTGGAATAATAAGAGAAACATTACTCATGACTTGTCTCTCACAATTAAAAGGGAAAAAATTCTAAAAAAAAAATTTTTTGCTGCAGTTAGCAGCTGTAAGACATGTGATGTGAGAACATAGTAGTTATTTCTGCTGCAAATAAGTTTGTTACAATGGTGAAATGCTAGATGACATTGAAAATCCACTAGTCTTGATACATCAGTAAAACTAATACTGGCTTTACTAATGAAAGTAAAGTTCAAGCTTATTGAAGAGAAGTAAAATGTCAAGATCTAAGAAACCAAATAAAACTTGTAGAACAAATATACAAATTAAATAAACCATTCTATTTTCTCAGGTAAGTTTTTCTAAACAAAAAAAAAAGATTATCAAAAAGTGTCAAAATACCAAGCTTGGCGAGTCTTCACATAAACTTAGTCTTAGGTTAGTCTCAACAGTTGAGAGTTAGTTGGATCCGTGCATTCAGTCCTAAGTGACGCATCCTAAAAAACTTTTTCCAGTCTACAGACAAAAAAAGAAATGAGGAAAAAAAAAATAACTCAATGCTCTTGATTGAATTACAAGTAGCTTTACATAGAATTCCAAGCAAGATTAATTCTTAAAGTGAGGACTATGCTGCGTTTTATTTTATATTTGATTATTCAATTTCTGTAGTATGCTGTTAGCTGATTACTTACTTGCATGAACAACTTAAAGCACCTTTTCTTTTATTTGAATATGTTTTCTACAGTGTTTGTCCAATTTCTTGCTCTTTGCTTTATTGTATTATTGACCGTTTCCTTGTTCTCAATAATTTGAGGACTTTTTTACTTGGTAATTATCCTGGTATTTTGCTGTTGTATAGAAATATGGCCTGCTCATAAAAGTTTTAAATAATCATAATTACAGCATTGACCAAAATAATCGTAAGGATTGTTGCGATTATCGAGCAGCCCTACTTTAAACTATTTAGTTTGGCAGGATTTTTGTATGAATCAAAATCCTGGGGCTAACAGTTTTCAACTAATTATAAACTTATTAAATGCAGGTATGTTGAATTTCAACACAGTGGGCTTTGAGACAGTGGGCCAAGACTTGAACCAAACATCTGGAGACCACACAGATCAAAAGCATGTCTTCCACAGAAAAGAAAAAAAAAAAGTACAAAAGCACAATATTTCATTACTAGAAAAAAAAACTACCATATTCTTAAACTGTACACGTCTTTAAAAAAAGTCTAAATTTGATTTAAAACTAATTTAAAAACCTGCCAGAGGACCAAGACAAAGTGCACTTACAAGCCCTAGTGCTTTTTAATTACACCAGGAAATAACAAATATCATACTGCAAGACATAAAACAACAAAAGAGCAAACCCAAATTCATTACAAGAATTTGAAACCACACAATACCATGTGTCTGACAATGTGTCACTGTACAGATCAAACTTGTTCCCCGATCAGAAGAACAGAAGGAGTGCTGGCTCGCTGCACCTGGAAGTGAATCAGGAGAAGCGAGAGGAGAACAGCATTCATAAATCATAGAAAGAATGTGCTCTCGTTTCCTCCACCCGTCCATGCTCCTCTTCATAGAGGTGTTGGTTCTCTGGTTCAAGGCAGCCAGGACATGTTTTTCTCATAAGATTGCTGGGTTAGGGTGGGGTACCTGATCTGAAATCGGCACAGTAGGGGAGTTTTTATTAGGAGCAGGCTAAACCTGACAAATAATGATACAAAGTCAAGCAATATGGTCCATGGCATAGCTCCACCATGAGGCCCACCACAAAGATCCACGGCTAGGCTCAGGTTACAGTGCTTTCAGGTTCAGATAGTGTTGGGTTGGGCTAGCAAGTGTCTACTCCAGTTACGGAGAAAAAATGTGGAACAAAGTGAGAGAGACAAAAGAGGGAGGGAGGAATTCCAAAGATGATACAACTTCTCCCTTGTGGTGAAACACTAATAATAAAATCCATCATAATTCAATGTATGTAATACATAATTCTATGAACTCTACAGTACATCAACAAAAGAAACAGTCCATCCTCATGAGGTGTGTTGTCAAAATGTATCAACCATGCCGTAATTATTAATAAATGAGAGGAGAATCACTAAATCTAAGGCCAAGGTTCCACAAGTCGATTTATTTACTCGTTAACACAGTCGGAGAATCAGCGGAAGTTGGTGTGCATTGACAAGGATTATGATTCCACATACTAATAGAAATAAACAGGTCCTCTGTGCAGAGCCTGATTGGAAGACGCATGTAAATATCTATAGAAAAATGCTTACAAAAAATATTCTCCTCTGGGTTTTTCTTTTTTTATAAAGACTGCTCCATTTGTATGTCCAATCTTTGGAATTAAGAGATAAAGTAAACAAAATAAAAAAAGCCAAGCAAAAGCAAGAACAATCTCAGCCAAAATAGAGTTGTTTTGAGTCTGGTTAGTGTGATACTGCATTAAGATACTCAAATGAGCCATTTCAAAGGCAAAGCTTTCCCTGAAAATGCAGAAAGGGACACCATGCAAGCTGTTAAACATTGAACATGTCTTTTAAAGAAAAAAAAATGTCCTTGATGGAAAAACAAGGTCCATGACTAGGTCCAAAACCGTATATTCAAGAGCCAATGTCAGACCTCAGTGTCAGGGCATAAAAATCTCCAATCACATTTCATTAACTGCCTCTTACTAGAAGGGGCTGGTTGAGTTTATCAAGGCAATTTCTACCTTGAGATCAGAGTTAACAGGCCACAGAAGTGCATTAAGTAATAGACTGAGCAGATAACATGGACCATTTCCATTGGACCATCTCTTATTTCAAGCCAGAGCCAGCCGACAGACTAGAAAGAGCCCATTGAGGGACAAAGTTTGCTAAACATATGGCTGTGTACGGCTGGGAGAGGTCCAGATGCTTTTACCACTTTACCGTTATTGTAAGTGGCCCACACTTGAGAAATTTTTATCCATTCTATCAGGGCGATGAGAGCAAGACATTGTAGAGAGGTGACGCAAACCCAACAGTCTGATGTCAGAAATGGGAGGAAAAGGTTGGGGAAGATGGGAATGAGAGAAAGTGCATGTTTCTTATTCTCCACGTAATCTTATCATCTCCCTCCTCCAAGATGATCGCCATCCAGATGGGCCAGCAGTCTCAAAAAGCCATTTGTCTTCATTAGATCTGAGAAAATGAATAAACAGACTCTGCCGTCTGTTTTCCCTGTGCAGACTGTGGGCAAAAAGGATCCAGGTGCACAGTAGCAAGCGCCCACACTTAATAACAGATACGATACACCTTGACACCATGTTTCACACCAAAGGTCAATGACATGAGTTCCCCTGATAAAAAGAATGTACACACACACAAAGTTAAAAGTAGGATTTTTTTTCAATCTAATTTCTATAGATAAATCACAGTAATGTCATAAAAGATAATAGTTACCCTTTAAGGGCAACAGCTCATGACTAAAAATGTCGAGCGAAAAAAAAAAAAAATTCTGTAGCGTCATTTAGGGCTGGACCTGAATATTCGAATATTCGTTCGGTGGGTTGGTATCCGATTTGTAAATGTGACGTTCGGATAATCGTTTTTTTTTGTTGTTGTTTTTTGCACACCTTGCATCCCACTCGAAACGGTTCTCATTCTCGATTGAATATGTTATTATATACATTATTAATTCTGAACGTGTCGCATCTCGCCTGTCTATATTCCACCATATAGACATTCCGAAGCTTCGAATATTCGATGTTCATTAGTAACGAAGTTTCGAAGCTCAAAAAAAATGGTATTCGGACAAGCCCTAGTGTCATTACTAACCCACATTCATTAGACTAGCACGTTTCATTTGAGAACCACATCACATCACTTAAAATCTCAACAAATTTAGACACCTAAAACATTTTTTTTAAAGACTAAAGCCCATGAAACATTCTGTTTGAACGTGGCCATGACTGGCAGCACGCACAAAGAGGTAGTCCCAGAGTACAACTCGGAGATAGTCGCAAAACGGAAAGCCTCCATTGTCCTTAAATCTATCAACAGGTAGTTATCAGCTCCCCTAAAATTCTAAGTGGAGACAGAGGGAGTGAAAGGTGGTGGGGGTGTTGTTGCTATATTACATTTCCACCACGGTGAGGGAGGAGAGCAATTTTAGTGGATGAAATTCAAGACAGTGTCTTCTAGGTTTAAAGCATCTTGCAAGTGAGCTAGGCTGAAAGAAGCAATAAGCACACAAAAAGAGAATGAAAGATGAGGGAAGGGAAAGCGGTGCAAGAGAGGGCTCACATAAATAAGAAAGGTAACATGGAGGAAAGCTTTAGCAAATTCCAGGGCTGATTGCTGGGAAATTGAACCGTCTGCTCAAAACAGCTGATGTAAAAAAAGTGGCTCTGCATCAGCAGTATTATGAATATTGATGTTCATCCGGTTATGAAAATTGTCATTATTCACCCTCATGTCATTGTAGATTTTGTTCAAAAAAAAAGATAAATCATAAAAGTGGCCCACAATTCACTCGTGTTCTATATTCCAGAACTTTTGTAATCATATGCAAGCTTTGTGCGAGAAAACAGACCCCAAACTTAGTTCATCATTCACTGCACATATATCCTCCCTTGATCTTCGCAAAATCATGAGAGAAATAGAGTTGCACAGGTTGAACGAACAAATAGTTGTTTAAATCAAATCTGTTGGTTTAGTTCACAAAGATGGTCTGAACGATTGACAAATTGGACTGATACAGTTGTTGAGTTCAACCCACTGTTCCCCCTTTTCCACAACAGGTTGCATTCTGAAGCCAGAGGCAAACTGAAGCCTGTCGCAAACTGGCCACATGTTTCCACAGACTTGAGGTACGAACAGTGATGTAACGCTGCTCGTAACGTGTCTTTTCCTTGACTGTAAAAATCTGAAATCAAACAATGACCATCCCCGTGTTAGTGAAGGCAGTGTGGCACTGCTTTTTTGCCATTCACCATACGGGGAATGATTCTAGCCAAAAAAAACCTAAAAATATTAGTACTTCGCCCTTTAAACACATATATATTTTACAATGGTACATCTGTCCAATAAAGGACAGAATGCCTACAAACTTAGAAAACTTTGGAATAAAAAAAAAACAGGACAGCAGGGCATTTCAGTAGGTTTCGGAACAGAGATTTTTTTCACCGTCGCTTGTGTCGGTTTTAATCTTAAGACACTCATATCCTGACGAAGCACCTTTCAAAGTCAGACAGTCTCCTCTGAATTGGTCCATGTCTTTCTCCTCTACAGTAGAACAGGGGTTTCTTTCAGTGCTCTGAGGAAAGGTAGAACGGTCAGACGAAAAGCTTTTTGAGAACCCTCCCCAGATCACTGGACACACACTGGTGCTCATTGTCCAATGTGGTCCTGATTGGGAAAGGAGAACTGTGGGAATAGACACTGCAAACCCTACTGTCTGCGGTCTAGACACTAACCTGATGTCTGATGTACAACTAATGTTTGCATTCATTCAGCTGAACTCACATCTGCTGTTCTGAGTGCAGCCAAAAACCTTAGATATACAAAGACGGTGCAATCGTATTACTATGAATGGGAGGCCGAATTTGCAATATGGCGGAATAAGTCCCGCCTTGTTCTAAGTAAAAGAGCCAATCGCCAATTGAAAGTCATTGCGTCACTGCAGTTGCCGTTAGAAGAAACTACAGTTGTTACAGAAACAGTCATTCACTGCGTTTACTCCGGTCACGAACGGCCATGCAAACACCGGCAAAACCCCAAAAACGCTCATATCCCGGATTTTAAAAACCGGGATATTATACCTGGGGTACCCCTTTTCTAACCCGAATTTTTGGTCATGTA
>JAOTRC010000012.1:15822344-15836234 GCA_027497675.1 Cyprinella lutrensis
CATCCATCCATCCATCCATCCATCCATCCATCCATCCATCCATCCATCCATCCATCCATCCATCCATCCATCCACACCAAAAGAAAGAAAGAAAATGAAAGTGCATACTGGAGTTAAAAAGGACAATTAAAGCCATAGATTGTTGGGTTATTCAAATCAACAAACCACACAAAAAGTGAAAACAACTGAATTACAGAATAATCAATGTTTCACAAACTGTCTTTGATTCACTTACAGTACATCAAACTAAAAATATGAAAGAAAATTAGGTGCACGGCACGCTGCACACATAAGCAGGCAGCATATAGACATGTTTGACCTTTGCCATACATTCACAGCCCATCACCATCCATGTCACACAGGGTCAGCGGCCCTCCCCCACCACTTTCATCAGCAGCACTAATCATCTCATCAGGGCTTTAACCCACACACACACACACACACACAGAACCAGGGCATGTGTGACATCCAACAATGAGCAGGAGAAACCACAAAGCAATAGTAAAAAAAGTACATTCTGCTCATTCATCCTACCAAAACTCTTAAGAGGAATGGCAACTGTTTATTTAATCAGGTTAGCTAATTTCCCGTTTCCTACGAGCCTAAAAGATAATGAAATTACCCTTTCATTTTGAAGCCCAAAAAAGCACATCCATCCATCATAAAAGTAATCCATATGGCTCCAGGATGTCAATGAAGGCCTTATCCATATTTATAACTTTATAATCTATAATCACTGGCTTCATCTAACAAGTCTAGATCCGGCGGAAGAGTGACCTCTGACCACACGCATGAGGTATTGATGACAGAGGAAGCACAGAGGATAATGCGAAACTAACAATCACACAAAGTAAAAGTCTATAATGAAATTTTTTAAAGAGAAATGTCAGAGGATTTTGATATAAGAGTTTGTAGACTGATCTCATGAGGTAGCGTGTGTAATATGACATGCCAATTCGTATTTACATTTTTGCCGAGCAATCAAGACACATAATCGCTTTTCAGCATGTTTATGAACGCCGTTGACTTAACGTTATTACTGACTTACCTCAACCCCGTCCCTAAACCTAACCGTCACTGGGGTTAATGGCATTTATGGCTGTTCCCTTACCATCCTAGGAAAAAAAAAAGATATGACTTGCCTCAACCCCATCCCTAAACCTAACTGTCACTGGGGTTAATGGCATTTATGACTGGACATTTGACGGCATGTACAGACACGCGGAATCACTTGGACATTAATGGCGTAGACAAACACGCATACATGCGATGCGAATGCACGCGGATAGCTCAAAATGCGTAGAGATAACACGCCACTTGACTCGAAAGTGGTGTGTATGTTTACGCAAAAGTCATGATGTCATGTTGGAGTTTGTTGCCCAGCCCTATTTGTTCATAGAGGCGTCTACTCTCACCTAAGCTTATGCTACATTCTACATCCAATTCGTATAGTGTACTTCCGGAAGACAGTGATTATAGTTATAAATATGGATATTTTTCGTACAAAAACACATCTCTTCACTTCAGAAGGCTTTTATTAAGCCCCTGCAGCCGTATGGATTACTTTTATGATGGATGTGCTTTTTTGGACTTCAGAATCTCAGGCGCTACTCACTCCCATTATAAAACTTGGAAGAGCAAGGATATTTTTAATATAACTCCAATTGTGTTTGACTAAAAGAAGAATTGGCAAGTAAATAATGTGATATTTTTCATTTTTGGGTGAACAATTCTTTTAAATTTCTGGTTAAACAGAATGGCAAAGTCTAGCACATTTTTGTCCAGAATGACCAATTTGTATACTCTGCATACTAAATATATTTACACTGAAACTATGAACCATCCTTAAAAACAGCTAAAGTGTCAATTTAATCCAGAATAGAATGGTGAACAGACTTTTATTTGCATAGCTGTAAGGTGTGATATATAAAGGAGGAAGAGATGTGCAGGAAGCTGTGCAAAAACGTGATTTGTTTTTGCATGAGTGATATCTTACAGCAGATTTATAATTACTTAAACATCAATCTCTTCTACACAAAACTTGTCAAATTTTATTGTCCTTTTTTGGACCAAGTAGTATAAATCAGTACTAGGCTACTTTAGTAATATGGGAATAAACAGCAAGGGCATTTTTTTCTAATTTTTCCTTTTATGCGCAACCAAAAAATAAAAGGATAAAAATATATAATAATCACACAACTTGCAAACAGCAGGGTGCATACATTATGATAAATATTTTGGAGGGTTCATTTTTCCTTTCAGTGTTAAAATTGAAGACAACATTCTGTCTTTAGTACCACTAAAAATATCATGAGCCACTGCCTTCCTGTATGAAAAACCAGGACACTGGACCAATCAGCTTCCTGCGGATGCCAATGTGCCTCAGTGTGTGCGCTTTACAGCCCAAGAAGTCAAAATGATCTCGTATATAATCTGCATTTCCTATCACAGTGTAATTTTTGGTTAAGACAAACATTAAAACACAATGTCTGTCTGAAATTATGTGTTGATTCAGGCAAACTGCTGGCTTGGAAGAAAACTGTTATTACAACTGTGTGTGTGTGTGTGTGTGTGTGTGTGTGTGCGTGTGTGCGTGTGTGAATGGCAGCAATCATAACTGATTATATACATTAATGTGATCATTAAACTTGCAATCACTGAGTGATTTACAATAAGAGAGCAGGGAGCACCACCAAGGTCTGTCTAACTGTCGAAAAGATTAACATTACAAAACACACACACACACACGCGCACGCATACAGTAGACTGTATATCAGTCTTCTCATATCAGAGTGGCATATTTTCCTTGAATAGGCGTCAGTGCACAGTCTGCAAGCATAGATAAACTCTTTCCAGACATGCAGGAAGGGAGCAAGGCTGTCACGTTACAATGAATTATCACATAAAAAGAAAATGGCTTGCGTGGCCTATAAAAATGTTTAAGCATTCTGAATCTGAAATATGGCGGTGATGATACAATTAATCCTGCTCATGTGAATAAACCTCAATGAAAGCATCTGCTTAGGCTACTGATTAAATAAATTAAGTGGATAGTGATAAATGGTAGCCCTAAATGTCAGATTTCTGAAAATGTCAGTAGGCTTTCAAGTCAGGTAACCTGTATGGAGCTAAAAGATATTTATGAATCATGTGTGTGCATGTGAATGTAGTGTGTGCATTTATCTTTATTGTGCATTTATCTTTATTGAGCTCCAAAGGACCTGACCATCTGAACACACTGCTTGCTTGAGCTTCACATGGCTTAAATAATAACAACATATTTTAATCATAAAGTTCATTATTTAAAATACCAGAACTATTGTTTGTATCTTAAGGCTAAACATGAATGTTGTGCATATCATCATAAACTTACAACCTGTCCTAACCCAGATACGAATGTTTTCTTGTTATGTATTTTATGAAGAAATGCTTATCAATCATTGAAACAAATAAAACAGGTTGTCTGCTATGCCATACAAAGTCATAGAAGCATGTTGCATGCCGCATAATCACAATATTGTTAAAAAACGCACGTGTTGCTGGCATCGCAGATAGCAGAATAAAACAACACACAACGTTGGGAAAGTGACTCTCTACGGGTGCCTTCTTTTCTCTCTATGTCTAAAACTACTTACGTGTTCTCCATGTCTGCACTCCTGCTCAAGCTGATTAATTCCAGAAAACAAAACCGTCAGATTGTCAATCCACTCACATCTTTCTCTTGATGAAACGTGAGTAACGACTAACAAACTGCATGTAGCGTCTACTGTCAAAAGCCAATGGGAGGAGCTGTAGAAAGTGACCAATCAGAGAGGCTTTGATGAATGTCAGGGCGGAGTTATCGTCACTAGACGCGACTTAAGGCCAATCGCAAAGGTAAACTATAAATGAGGGCGGAGGATGTGAATTGGTTTGCGAGGTATGGGGTTAAACCTGTTAGACTCTCACTGGCCACGCAGCAGGGATGAGAGGATTTAAACAGTTAGTTCAGGTTGTGTATGTGTTTGTGTGCGGATACAAATTTGTACTCCGAAGTGAGCTAAATCTGACAAAATCTCCTGAATCCTAACCCTCTTTTTTGGGTCGTTCTCATCTGTAAAAACGATAGGCCAATACAAATTAGGCTATTGTTATTATTATTATTGATATTTAAAAAAAAGTTGTATATTGTATTTGTTTTCTTCAATTGCTACACATTAAAATTAACTTCACACATGCACTAATTTTACAGTAGCCTATATAGCACTATGCCTAAAAAAGTCCATCAAATTATTTTGATTGCCCTGCCCTTGTTTTATCATGCAAAACTATGATAAAATTATTATAACGAATTATTTCCATGTTGCCTTAAGATATTCAGAGAATGAAGCTGACTATACAGTATATTGATGGCATTCTCCTGAACGAACCATGAAATCACAAAATGCCTATACTGAAAAATCTGTTAAATGATACAATGTGACAACATGCAGAATAAATCGATGTAGCCTACTGAGAAGATAAATTAATTATAAATTGTAATTAATGATAAATTGACAAATTAATGATAAATTGTAATTTTAAATGATTACACACTAAACAACTTCTCATGTAAAAATAGAATTGAATTTTTTTATGGCCTACGATTTAATTTTATATTTTGTTATAAGAACTAAATTGGCAAATATTTCTTTTTTTTTTTTTGTCCTTAACACATTGGCTGATATATCATATTACTGCACATGTTAAACTTTTAAAACACATTCTTAAGTGGCATCTTCCCCATGTTACACGCAATAGGTGATCTGGGAAATGCTAATTTTAGCCTGCTAGCATTGAAAGCATGATCCATCAAATCGTTGTTCAAAGCCACTGCAATGATTGAACGAACATTTTATATATTTCACAGACAATATATATTTATAAAAATTAAAATAAGACTGCTTAACATAGTGATTTCTATCAGGATATGAGGAGACTTTCAACTAAAAGAAAAAAAATCTGTAGCCTAGAGAATTTAACACCTTCAACATAATTAGTTTTGTAAATAAAAATGTCCAAACACCTTATAGATCATCAAAATGTATATTAATATTTTAAAATTGTATAATACATATTTGTCAGTTTCCAGATGTAACTTAATAAACTGCTGTCCAATTTAAATTGAGGAGACAATATCATTTCTCTTTTAAAATAATATATAGTATATACTGTATATAGTAGGCCTATAATATTTATTTAAAGAGGCACTTAAAGACTGATTATTATATATGAAAAAAATGCATGTTGTATCAGTGAATTATCTACATCCATTGTATATATTAATAACATTTTTATTTTTCATTATTTTATTTTATTTTATTTTTCAGGTCTTTTAAATGAGGACAGTAATTGATGCTCTGCTGCCCTCTTGCGTTTGGATCTAAATATTCAGCCTAAATATTTTAAAGGGACACTATGCAGTTGTTTTTTTTTTTTTTTTTTTTTTAGCTGAAAAGCTTTGGCGTTATTGAAATGATTATATGAATTCTTTTGGGTTGAATGGTGGCCGTGTTACAGTGAAAACACAAAACCTAATGCACAAAAAAAACATGTCCCTGCTTGATGTACAACCGCTAATAAACAATCGGGTTTGATGAGGAAAAAAAAACGATACTACTTAGTACAATAGAACCCAGAACATCTTGGCAAACACGCTTGGCAAAAATTCTGCCTCTGGACCAGTACATAATAGTCTGATCTATGTATTTAATCACGTGAAAATTGTCACCACTGACATTAGATCCCCTTAAACGAAAAATTAAACACAATGTGCTAACATGTCACGCCATGTCACACTCTGCGTGAGTGGTATTTACGACAGTAACAAAGCTGGGACCGAGATGGGTCTTGTGCATGTTGTCCACTTGGGTCTGGCCTATTATCAAGTACAATCCAACATTAAATTCATTTGGGCAGTTAACATGGGGCCATTATGTAACCCCTTGACAATCCTGCATAGGGCCCATTTTTCGAGATGGTACTCACTGCAGAACACGAAATCCAGGGGGAGAAGTTGGATCTGGATCCAATTTTTAGAGTTGATCAATGCTATACAACACAATGTCTCTATCTGAACAGCAGAAGCACTAAAAGAGAGGTCTAATGCTCAACAGAAAAAGCTCTCTTCCATTCAATATTTAAAAAGACCCTGATGTAGAGTGATGGGCATGATGTTTTTTTTTTACCAGTTATTTTTAGTCTCTCAGTTAACAGGCAGTATTTAATCCAAGATGGACATAATATAATATCTATGAATAAATATTCTCTTTACCAAGAATGTTAGTCAAATGTTAATTATTTTGGGCTCTTAATCAAATGCTAAGCAACATTGTTATAATTAAAGAAATCTACAAAGAACTGACTGTGAGAGGTTAAATTATTTTACTTTAGCTGATATTCCTTAGTGGAAACTATTTAAGACAAAACGACCAAAGTTGTCCAGACAAGAATATGCCTTTGGTCATGTGTATGTTTGTAAATGGGTTTACATACATTTAACATTTAAACATACATTTAACTGTAATTGTGTCAACAATTACAAGCAAAAAACAAGCAATTAAGCTGTACTTTTGCAGACAGATGACCAGATTAAATGACCAGGTCAGTCATCAATTCATCTATCTGCACATTGACATTGACATTCTTCACCAACACAATGCGAATCTAAAGCCCAAGTCAATGGTAAATAAACCATTTTGAATGTGTTTGTGCGAACGGTTTTCTGCATATGAATGTGTTTGGCTCAATATAGCCTACAACTGAAAACAAGTTGTCCAAACATCATCAAATTCAATTAATTCACACCATCACACCTATCATTTTAAAAGTTGTAGTGTAGTTAATGATGTGATGATGGATGACATCTGTGTGAGAAACATCTTTAAAACGATAATATGAGCATGGCATGCATTAGAAATGTTTAAAACTTACGCTTTTAGGTACCCAGCAGTCCTAAGAGTCCTTTTTGCATTGAATTAACAGTCTTGTTGAGAGAATAACTATTAGCACTACCTACAGCATTCAAAGTGAACTAGATGTCATCGTGTAGACTAGAGTCTCACTAGGATGCTTCATGTAAGACCAATTTTATGAATTATTCAGCTGTTTGTGAGGAGGGCAGAACATATAAATAAATCATAGATTGGCCTTGTTTGCAGAATAAGACTTAAAAAAAATCAATGTTGCAGGATGCTGTGCTGTGACAGATATGTGTCTTTCTTTCATATTCATTCAGACCTTTCTCTTAAACTGGCAGATGTTCTAATTTCCAGAAAAATGTTACAACTAAACAACGAAAGTGAAATACATGATTTATTTGTGGTGAACGAGCAGATTCTGGAATCCACTCCTGTTTCAATGTATATCTAATGAGTGATTATAATCAAGGTATTAATCAATATTTTTCCTTCTAAATATCTCATGACTTGAATGACCTCTCTAGGGTTATGAGATTTTACTTCAGTGTCACCCCTACTCACAAATTGCTTATTTAGCCCGGCTTCCAGAATTGAAATATGGACTCGTTTTGTTTGAGAAAGCTCTTCAGCATGTAAAAAAAATAAAAATAAATGTATATGTTCTTCTAGCTCACCATGACAACATACAAGGGTAATTGGAACCAATTTTAAGTGACCATTTCTTAGCTTAAGTCTTTACTTTACTGTTAGATTAAAGTGTCGTCTAACTGAGAGAAATAACATGTTATACCTATGGATTTTTTTTTTAGAAGACTCCTGTTT
This sequence comes from Cyprinella lutrensis, assembly GCA_027497675.1. Taxonomy (NCBI): domain Eukaryota; kingdom Metazoa; phylum Chordata; class Actinopteri; order Cypriniformes; family Leuciscidae; genus Cyprinella; species Cyprinella lutrensis. The sequence goes on from JAOTRC010000012.1 coordinate 15,830,105, forward strand.
ATTGTTAGAGCCTTTCCAAATCCAACTTTGAAGAAGCTGTTTGAGTGTTAGTGTTCTTGGTTATAGGTTGAGGAACAAGTGGCATTATTGGACTGCCTAGACAGGACCTCGGAAGGCCACTCGTACCTAACTCAGGGTCCTGGTGGCAGCCGTATGACCATGTAGATAAGCTTCAGTCTATCTGTCAATGTGTGGAATTTTAGTATGTTTACTGTATCTATTTCTTAGCCAATCAGAATAATTCAACCATGAAGCAATGACGTAGTTTAGACCTTGGTGTAGAATATAACTGCTGTGATCTGTGTAATTGTAAATGGGATGGCCTATGAACTCCTAGTCTTGAAGCTGACTTCTGGCTGAAGAAACTACAACATGGGTAACTGGACTGTAAAAGGAAGCGTTACCAAAAATTTCTCTGTTTATGTATTTCACCACTGTTAGGGGATTTACAGTTAAAGATCCTAGGACCAGATGTGCAAGACAAGGAGTTACAAGTGCAGTCAATTTAAGACAAGAGTCAGAATTATAAAAATGAAAGAAAAATGGGTAACGCTTCCTGTTACAGTCCAGTTACCCATGTAAATACTATGTACTTATTTTAGTAACTACAATTACTGAGCAATAACTAACCCTGAACCTACCCCTGTTCCATGTACTTATCTTATATTAGCCAGTTCTTTCTAGGTAAGTACATTGTAAGTACCCTGGAAGTACTGTACTGTAAAAGGAAGCATTACCAAATTATCAAATATAGATCATTTCATAAATAGTAAAATCTATATTTTTATAGTTATAACTACATATTTTTAACTATAACTATATATTTATAGTAACTGTATATTTTACAGCCCATTCTCATCCCAAAGTGTCATCTAACTGACGCTTTTGACCATGCGTCAACATCCGACACATATGGCACCCTTTTGCGTCTATATGAGACGTGCCTCCTAGTGGTCTAACCCTAACCCTATAGGCTACCCCATACCTAAACCTATCCGCATCATCTAGCTAACTGACGCTAAAGGTTGCAGTGTGCGTCGTCGGATTTAGACGCATGGTCAAAAGTGTCAGTTAGATGACGCCCTAGGATGAGAATGCGTTGTATTTTTTTATAACAGCAGTTAGCTGCCATCTATATCACAGTACTGTAAGAGGAACGAAACATCTTACTTGACATAGGTATCTCAAACAATGTTAGTTGTTAAGCTATATTTAAATAAATTGTTACTATAACATTTGTTCAACGTTATGTGGTCTTTAATAACCACATTAGCACAAAAGTGTTATTTATATATTGTTTATGGACATTTTGTTATGTTACAACTTACAACATCCAGTTTTTTTAAATGTTTTAACTTTTTGTGCCAGTGAACATTAAGGGAACTATTTAATCATTTTGGCAAACATTATGGGAAAGTTGCTTTTGAATGTTCCCTTAAAGTTCTGAATAGTAAAAAAAACCTTTAAAAATGATAATGTTGAACGATGTAAAATGTTTTGAAAACATTATGAAAAAGAGAACTTTGAGAGAACCTTGCCAGAATTTTAGTCAGAGTTCTTGAGAATGTTCCCTGTTAGCTGTATAGGTACTTGTTTCAGATGATTCAGGCACATTCAAACGCAACATTCCCGCTTCTACCAGATCCACCATCAAGTGACAGTGACATTAATAGTTTATCGTGTTCAGTACTTACTCTGCAAGTAAGTTGCTGAGCCATTTCAAGTTTTGCTGATAAAAAATCCTATACTTTTGTTTTCTGCCTGCGGTAACTATGAGTGAAATGTCACTTCATCATAGTTTATCAGACATTGCCACAGTGAGGAATAAAAGTTGCTCTTATTCAGTCATCAAATATTCAATTGTTATTGTTTGGAAAAAATACACTGTTACACTGTTTTACAAAAAAAAAAATCTTGTTCTAGGCTATTGTTTATAATGAATTGATTTATGAATACAAAGTAGGTTGACGTTTAACTTCGTCTAAAAAAGTAATGAGAAGAAGGGTAGTGCATGATGCCTGGGTCACTAAAAACCCAAGTTATGTGTTTAAGGATTAAATGTGTTCTTTTCAACTGGTTGTGCAGACTTGTGGTTCAATAACATGATCCTCCTTTTTGCAAATCATACTGTAGCCTATACCTTTTCTACCAGAAGTATTTTTTATACAGTCACTTGTTTTTACATGAGTTGCACCATGACATTTTATAAAATATTATAAAATAATTTTTCAAAACAACATTAAACCAATATGAAAACAGCATTTTAAACTCGATTTTGAAAAGATTTTTCCTTTGGTTTTATATTTGTTATTGACTTAGAATTTTGGACGGCTCAGCTTTTAGGCCTTGTAAAGATGTGGCCTACTTGAGGTTGACCTCCTTGTGGTGTCTGTCAGGAGATATTAACTAATGAAGCACATGACACAGGAGTAGCGAACTTCATTCATCATTTCAATTCTGTTCTCGTTACGTTACGTTACGCCAGAATACAACACTTTGAAATATTGGTCAACAATGTGCAATTATACTCACGAACAGTGCTTGGTTGAGCCCTTTTTCTGATTGTCATCATGTTCTTCAGTTCCATGGATTTCGATGATGCCCAATCATCAATTGATTCCACCACAAGCAACAAAGTTATAAATCCCACTTTTTATATTGCATTTTGCCCACCAGCCCAGTCGTTTATGATTTGGGAATCATTTTGGTTGTTTTATGGTATGGCTCCTCCTGCTGGAGACTAGGTGTACTGAATCAGTAGTTGCCTAAGATTATATTACTTTTTTCCCTCTCCTTTTTCTCATATGCACCTTGGGATGCTTTTAGAGACAGTCAACTCAGTATCTTTTAAATAATAACCAAAACTGTCACAGCCAAACTGCCATCTTTTAACAGTAGGCTATAACACTGAGGAAGGACTTCTTGTGTTGTTTTTGGTTGTGTTGTTTCTAGTTGTGTGTTGTCAACTTGTGTCTCTCATTGTGTTCTATGATTACACCTTACTAGCAGTGCAGAAACAATTGTATATATTTGCATATTTGGCTTTAATTAAAAAAGCCCGGCGCTTTAAATTTTGCCATTTGCATCTATTCCATGAGAATATATACAAAGCATTGCTAGAAACACATGCTCTTGCAGAAAACTATTCCAAATGACTGTTTAACGAACTGTGCAGCAAGGATTTCTTTCTGTATCTTATTCAAACACAAATTATTATGTAAAAAATGTGTCACCCATGCAATTGACCTCACTATTGTTAACCGAGAAACTTTTTTTTTTTCAGGGTCAAGCTCAAACCAATTATATCAACATATTGTCTCAAACATGTGCCTATGCTTTTCATCAGTATGATTCGGCTATAAACTATATAGCTTCCAGAAAGGATTTATTTTATATTATAAGAAGAACTCTGATGACATACACAAGAAGTGTAATTCCATTGGGGTCATTTGTTTAATGCTAAATATTTTTCAATAAAAAACATTTTTGTACTTTGAAGTAGTTCACATAAAACAATTATTCTGTCATAAAATCTTTCGCAATTTACACACCCCTATGTTGTTCCAAAACTGTTTTGTATTCTTCCGTGGAGCACAAAATAATATATTTTGAGGAGTGTTTATACAATAGAAGACAATGGTAACCAAAAATGTTTTCAGATGAACTATCCCTTTAAGTCCCATGGCATGGGCAGAAGTGTTTTCGCTAAGTTAAATTGTAGTTTGATATTTAGAGTGATACAAATGAAAACCCATTTAAGGGTAAATACTTCTCCACTGGAACAGCATCACTATAGTAACTTAAGAGCTAGAATAGAGACCACCATAAAAGTCAGGCGGTGGGAAAAGGATCTCACGCCAGCGTCACCCAGCACTGTTTATGCTCCTTCACAGAATGAACAGCAGGTGGCATTCTAGTAGAGAAAATGTAAAAAAGGTCGGATAAAATGAGAGCGTTTGGCCAGACAGAGGTGAGCTTGTATGGGTGCAGGTTTGCCATGTAAAAAATAAAGACTAAAAAAGTAGGGATTTTTGTGGTTCTTTTGCTTTTATCTGGGTGATTTATAGGTTCTCTCTCTCTTTTTTTGCCATACTATTCTTCATTTGCATCTTTTTCTCGCTCCCACACACCCACACAACTAAACATTGGGCGTGGTTCAACTAAAAAGAAGTGACCATTGTCAAAAACAAACCATGTAGCTAGATAAATAAGCACTCAATAGCTAAATAACACCCGCCCCCCAATCAGGAGTTTCTAAAATTACACATTGTGATTCACAATTGGCAAGCTAAAATTTTCTCAGTGCAATTTTCACATGTATTTTATTGATTAGCTTATTTTGACTGTATATTCTACAATCACAGATGAAAGGGCTCAGAAATATCATTCAAAATAGAAACTTCAAGCAATATCAATAAAATATACACATTGACAAATATGCCAAACTGTCTGACTGGACAAATGCAACTTTTATTTTTAAGTTATAGCTTAAAGTGATTTTGCTCCAATTTTGTTAGTTTTATCTACAGCTGGAACAAGGATTCCATTGTGTCAGACTTCGCCATGTTGCCATGGATATATTCTAAAGCATGTTAACCAATCAGTGCTAAATACATATATGTCAACACATTAACTTTTCTAAGAACATAAAAAGGTGTTGTACATTGTACATCGTAACTGAGGTACACCTGCAGAATCATTGTGAAAAGACAATGATTCACTTGATGAGTGAGCCATCAGAATATAAGAACCAGAGGTGGCAAATATGATTCTAGAGGTAGAAATCAGGATTTTTAGGCAATTTTTGTTATCATGCTGTAAAATCAGTATTGTCTCCATCAGCTGATAACTATCTATGGTTACACTTTACTTTAAGGTGTCCTTGTTACAGTGTAATTACACTGTACTAATATTAATTAACTACATGTACTTACTCTAGGTTTAGGATTACATTTGGTTTAGGGTTAGTAGCATGTAGTACTATAGTAACTAAATGTAACATGTAACAAGGACACTGTAAAAAAGCATTACCCCATCTATTATTGTTTACGTTTTTATTTTTGTATTTATAATAATTATGAATTTACATAACCATATTCTTTCGTGTTAAAGTACTCTTGGTGTCTGGTTCATATCGCACACCTTTTACCACTGTATGAATCAAAACTAATTATGCTTAACCAGTAACACTTTTACAATAAGGTCAATTTGGTTTTAACTGAATTTAACTAATTATTGAATGCATTAAGTCTCTAATACAATGAACATCTGTTTTTATCGTATGTATTAATCTACAGTAGATTCATGTCAATTTATTACTATTGTTTAGTTATTTCATGATTGTTCATAATGCATTTACTAATGTTAATTGTACTTTTGTATTAACTAATGTATTATCATATAATATGATTTAATTCTTATTGCATTAATTCGTGTTTCCACCTGTACTGTAAAAGTGTTACCTCTTATTCTAACACTGATTTGTTTTGAGTTTTGAGCAACACCTGTTTTTGTATGTAAATACAATTTTTTGACTACCTCTTAATTTCAAGCAGACACTGTGAGAACATTTGATGCATACAGCGAATGTACTTTCTCAAAAGTTTGGGCCAAACTGACACTTCACAGCCTTTCCTCTAGTACCAGGTTTTGCCACTCCCAGGTAACAGTATGGCTTTAAAAAGAAAGCGGTATCAGCATATTCACAGAAACGTCACAAATACAGTGTCATCAGCAGCAACACAGAGTACAGCGGTGTGTACCCTGCATGAAAAGGCAAATTGAAAATAAGCAGTTCGGCAGCAAAGATTTTGAACATTTCCAAAAACATCACTGGAGAGGCATCTTCGAACTACTAGCTGTAGTACGTACTCATCGCATCAGCTAGACTAAGGTGTAATTGGATAACATTCATAGACATATTCATCAAACAGTCTTCAGTGTGATTTGTCATCATGCACAGAAAACAGCTAAGTGAAATGTGGATAAATTACTGTTAATGAGGTTTTTTTTAAAGGGATACTCCACTTTTTTTTTTTTTTTGGAAATAGGCTCCCAGAGTTAAACAGTTGGGTTTTACCGTTTTCGAATCCATTCAGCCGATTTTCTGATATTTAGAAGAATATCAGTA
>JAOTRC010000012.1:15890326-15914726 GCA_027497675.1 Cyprinella lutrensis
CCAACTGAAATATTTCAGGTCTTTTATTGTTTTAATACTGATGATTTTGGCATACAGCTCATGAAAACCCAAAATTCTCTCCAAAAATTAGCATATCATGAAAAGGTTCTCTAAACGAGCTATTAACCTAATCATCTGAATCAACTAATTAACTCTAAACACCTGCAAAAGATTCCTGAGGCTTTTAAAAACTCCCAGCCTGTTTCATTACTCAAAACCGCAATCATGGGTAAGACTGCCGACCTGACTGCTGTCCAGAGGGCCATCATTGACACCCTTAAGCATGAGGGTAAGACACAGAAAGAAATTTCTGAACAAATTGGCTGTTCCCAGAGTGCTGTATCAAGGCACCTCATGTGGGAAGGAAAAAGTGTGGCAAAAAACGCTGCACAACGAGAAGAGGTGACCAGACCCTGAGGAAGATTGTGAAGAAGGACCGATTCCAGACCTTGAGAGACGCGCGGAAACAGTGGACTGATGCTGCGTTCAAGTAATCTCATATACATCGTGATTACGACTTGCTATCAGGAGATTTTGGAGCACTTCCATGCTTCCATCTACTGAAAAGCCTCAATTGGCTTGCCAACTCTCCTGACCTGAGCCCCATAGAGAATCTGTGGGATATTGTGAAGAGAAAGTTGAGAGATGCAAGACCCAACACTCTGGATGAGCTTAAAGCCGCTATCGAAGCATCCTGGGCCTCCATAACATCTCAGCAGTGCCACAGGCTGATTGCCTCCATGCCACGCCACATAGAAGCAGTCATTTCTGCAAAAGGATTCCCAACCAAGTATTGAGTGCATAACTGAACATTTGAAGGTTGACTTTTTTTATTAAAAACACTTCTTTTATTGGTCGGATGAAATATGCTATTTTTTTTTAGATAGGAATTTGGGGTTTTCATGAGCTGTATGCCTAAATCATCAGTATTAAAACAATAAAAGACCTGACATATTTCAGTTGGTGTGCAATTAATCTAAAATATATGAAAGTTTAATTTTTATGATTACATTATGGAAAATAAAGAACTTTAACACAATATGGTATTTTTTGAGAAGGACCCGTATAAGAAGTGGACAGAGCCATTTCATTGGAACTCCATTGAGACAAGTGAAGCCCGTTTTTGGCGATTTTTTTAGCCCTTCCGTTCCTGACTCAAACAGAGCTTGACGACGTAGATGTGACGAGAACAACCCGTCTGTCTTCTAGTGGCTGTGGCACGAGAAATCTGAATCATTCCCTTTCGAAACTTGCAGAGGCGGAGCGTGTGAGTAGGAGCTGTCCATGAGCTAGGAGCAGGAGAAACTTTTGCTTAGTATTCTGATTAATTATTTTGTCATTTTGCCTCCACGTTTTCCCGATTTCCTGCGAGCTTCTCCTCCTGTCCATACGGTAATCTCTCTACTGTGCGACAGAGAGTAGCGTGGGTATGATACAATCATTAGCCTACTTTAAAAAAAAAACTGCTTCTACGGGGCCACAACATAAGCTACAAGGTAATAGAACATTTTATACATTGTTGTATTTCTTTGGAAATAAATAATGGACAAATGGAGTCTTCAACCACCTCAGATGTTAAGTTAATCGCTGTCAAAGTGACAACAAAATAAATGGGAGTCAATGAAAATGTTAACGCAAGAGAAGATCTGCTACAAGATGGCTAAAAAAAAAATACAATATTGTCAAACTAAAAAATACAATATTGTCACTGCCAAAATTTTTGGCCATGATTGTGCTTTTAGAGATGCCTGATGATTCATGTGGTCTAATTCTTCTGTTTAATGTGAAGAATGCCTATTATATAGACTGTTGTCATAGGCATGACACACATTTAGTTAAATACTCAACCATGAGCACTCTGTGCTGTCTTGGATGTTGGCACACTTTTATGAAGCTGATAAAAACAAGTCAAGCTCAAAGTAAATCCTAACCCGGATACATGAAACTGAAGGTGGGGCTGGGCAAAACCAACATAATCCATAACATACAATGATAGTTAAAACCCTGTGCATTGGTTGGTTATAGAATCAGTTCTGCATTGTAAGTATAAGTAAATAAATAAATAAAGCAGTGTTTTTCCTGGGTCGAAAATGGTCTTCGGTAGTGGCTGACAGACATGATCATCCTTACAAAGTAAAAAGAAGCATACTCATGTGATCTCATTCTATGTATAATCTCTTAACGATGTTTGTTTCCTTTGTTCCTCATGTTTACACATGGTTGCTGGTTCCTTTTTTTTTCTTTTGGGCCCTCATTTTCTTCTTTACAAATAAAGCTGTGATTCTACCACTGCTTTTCATAGCTTTGTAAGATGAGATCCTTGTTTGCTAGTCCTGTTAACTATTTTAGTATATTATCAGATCAATATTAAAAAGTAGCATTAAAAAGTTTAGTTTAACTAATAGTCTATTTCTCTACCATATACAAAAGAATAAAATTAGCAGCTAGCTAACAACAACTTACTTTGTTCGGGCTTCACCTCACTCGATTCTAAACTAAATGATTTTATGAGTAATTAACTCAGGTTATTTATATTGACAATTTTCATTGTCAATAGAAATAACCTGAAATTTCTATGGATGTTTAAGGCTAAATATTACAAGCCACTTTTGCTAAATGAGGTAAGCACACTTACACTTACGTTCTCATTTCAGAGGTGCTCTGAGTAAAAAATTTGTTAAACACTGATTTAGACAGTGATCAGGACAGTGACAGAGACAGTGAGTCTCATGAGTTCAGTGTTGGACAGATCACTTGTTTTAACCATACATTAAAATGAATCGGTTCAATGGAGTCATTCAAAGGAGTCAGCAGTCATATCACCATGTAGCCTATGACTGGTTGCCCAATGAAGCTAAGCAGGGTTGAGCTTGGTTAGTACCTGGATGGGAGACCTGGGAAAACTATGGTTGCTGCTGGAAGAGGTGTTAGCGAGACCAGTAGTTGGGACATCGCAAAAGATTTGACAAAATAGAAAACACTTCATCAATGCATAAGATTTTTTTAGTTTCTTTCATTAAAAGTGTGGCTTATGTCAGCCGCATGTGTGGAACGCTTGTCAGAGAAGAGGCAACTTTTTTTCACTCCCTGCAGTAATTTAGGAAAATAATTCTCTAAATGAGCCATGTGCAACATAAATTCTGTGTTTACCATTTCTGTCTAAGTTTGAAGACAGAAAGTGCACATGAGGGAGGGGCTCTTTGCTTGTTCTCGATCTCAGTTAACATGCACACTGTCACAAGTGCAACAGTCATCTACATCACTCATAAATCAGAAAACTGATCAAATAAGGCTTAATTTTTTTTTTATTTTTGCAGCCACCAAAAAGTTTCAATGTAGGAAAACCTCTATATAGTTGTAATTGAAATTATTGAACCCCTATTGCAAGTCAGGTTGATTGATAAAATGTACAGACCTTAAGCTGTTTACAATGAACAAATCAAATAGCTCAAAGAAAGAAATGTTTCTGGAGAAACAACTGGAAATGCAACTTTTAATGCCTTCTGCAGTCTCAAAATTATTCAATCCCTTCATGGCAAGCATCTTTAGTTATGACCTGCTGCAAATGAGATGTATAACCACACTAGCTTCTGCCAGCGTTTCTGAGGAATCTTAGCCCATTACTCGAGCAGTGGCCTCCATTTCCGTAATATTCTGGGGTTTGCGCCTTCTTCAACCTCACTAGATATTTTCTAAGGGGTTCAAGTCAGTTGCCTGTGATGCAACTCTAAAATCTTCCAGGACTTCCTCTGCAACCAAGCCTTGGTGGATTTTAAGGTATGCTTGCAAATGCTACACTCAAAAAACAAAACAAAAGGTTCTTCAGGGTTCTTTGTGGTGGTCATGGTGCTATATAGGACCACTACCATTTATACCCCTTTTCCACCAAGGCAGAGCAGGTGCTGGTTTGGAGCCAGAGCCTAGTTTCAAATCGGTTCTTTGTTTTTCGACCACCAAAGCACCAGCTCCGAACCATAAAAGTGGTTCTTTAGTAGCACCAAATCATTGCTGGTCTAGAAGTAAGAACCGCTTACGTCAGCGGCTGGGGGTGGGGTTAGGGTGACCAACAAGACAAATAGAAACTTGTGACCACCATTTTTTAAATAGCAGCTAATCATGCTAATAGCTGCTCGATTGTAATCTCCGTTCATGCAAGTTACGGCACGCTGCATGGACGTGCTGGATTCGCCGTGTTTGGAATAGTTGCAACAACCGCCCTCGTTGATGGAAGGCTTGTTCGAGATGCATAGGAGTGGCGTGGACTGATCGGAGCTGCGGGAGTGTTTGGAGAGTTTATGACTCCTGCTTTTGAATCAAATCTTTTTGTTATGTTTTTTGGAATTGCTCTCGCAGTTCGAGATTCACAGTGCCGAACCATCTCGAACAAGCCTGGTGTAGTTGTGTGTGCTGTGCTAGCATTGCTGGGCAACATAAGATGTATACAATGACATTAAATCTGGCTGTCTGATGGCTCTCTAGCCAGTGGAAAGGCAAACCTGTTCTTTGAAAGCTCATCAGTCAAACCAACTCCAAACCAGCACTAGCTTTAGCTCTGAACCAGTACCTGGCTCTTGTTAGTGGATAAGGGATATTAAAGAACCTGTTAAGCCCAGTTTGGTTCTTCAGTGGTTCTCTGGCGTGGTTAACGTGCTCTATGGCACCTCTTATGGTTCTACATAGCACCATATGACAAAGATAAGTAAAGTGGTTCCCTTTACTTATGCTTCATTATCCTTCCTGCTTGCACCATGGACTTTCCAGCAGTAAGTCTTATGTGCCTTGAGCAGGTATAACCTTCCCTCGAGAAACACTTAGAAGAGTTTTTGAGTCTCGCCCATCAGACCACATTCCCTGGCAACTGCCTGTGCACGTTCCTGGAAGTCAGACTCAACGCCACCACACGTGCACAGTTGTCTGGGGAGGTTCCTCGAGGGAGCTCTGCATTATATGTGTAGTGGGTGCTGGCATTCTGCAGATCTGTGTTCACGCTCGAGGATGCCACCAGCCTCACTCCCCATCCAGTGCCTAGCCAGAACCACCCAGATGGCGAGGATCGCCGAACTGAGCCCACCGCAGGTAGCGCAATGCGATGAATGAGCCCATGCACACAAGTGCAACCGAGGACCACATCACCAAGGAGCCCGAGCAATGCGTGCCTGACCAGGTGTGGGAACCCTGCAAGCCATCTATCGACGAGGGAATGGACGTCGAGGGTTTGGAAGTGAGAAACGCCCATCCCCAGCCCCCTGGTGCAACTAATGAAGCCCTTGATTATTTGCATCAGGTGGGTTTTAGACAAGACTTGTATTGCAGAACTGTGCTGATGTGAGGGATTCTATTCATGGGGTTGAATAATTTTGAGACTGCAGAATTTTTAAAAGTTGCGTTTTCAATTAAATTTGGGGAAACCACTTGAAGCATTTGTTGTGTTGAGCTATTTCAATTTTTTTTATTTGTTTATTGCAAACAGCTCAAAGTCTGTAAATTTTGCCAATACACCTTGCAATGGGAGTTGTATTTACATTTCATTAAATATGTATTACTACTGCTGATCTACAAGTAACAATATAACAGTCTGTTCAACTTAAGTACAGTCATGAGACAACTTAAGTCATTTTCATTATGTGTCATCTTTACATAGTACCTTGGAAACATTCATCTCTAAATATTCTGTGCTCAAATGGCACCATTGTTGGACAAAATTGGTTTTGCTGTATCCAGGATGTCTTACCCTCTGAAACACTTCCTCGTGACTTTTGTCTGCTTCTCCGTTTCTGGTGACTGATATTTGAGCAGCTGGGCTTCTGTGGGCCTCTTCTGCCATAGCCACCTTCAATACACATCACACAGACACACAATTACTAGGACATGAAAACAACATTAAAGCGGTCAAGCTGAGAGTTCATATGCAGAGTGCTTCCACCACCATAAAGCTTTGCGTCGGGGCTTGTGAAGTTATAACCGCACCACCATAAGCAAAGAAAATACAGCTATAAATAACAAAATGGATCAGGTCAATAACTGCTTTGCAATAACTATTTAACAGAAACAGGGAAATATAACTATTAGTGAATAAGAAACTCATCACAGACATATCACCCTGTAGACCAAGACTGGTTGCCCACTGAAGCCAAGCAGGTTTAAGTCTGGTCAGTACCTGGAAGGGAGACCTCCTGGGAAAACTAGGTTGCTGTTGTTAGTTGCTCTGTTAGCCAGCAGAGGGTGCTCACCCTGTGGTCTGTGTGGGTCCTAATGCTCCACTATAGTGATGGGGAAAACTATACTCTAATAAGCACTGTTCTTCGGGAGAGACGTTAATACTCTTGCCTATCTGTCGTAGTCATTAAAAATCTCGTAAAGAGTAGGGGTGTAACCCCGGTGTCCAGGCCAAATTCCCTCCATTGGCCATTATCAATCATGGGCTCTTAATAATCCCAATCCTTTGAATTGGCTTGATCACTTTATCTCCTCTCCACCTATAGCTGGTGTGCCGTGAGCGCACTGGCGCCTTTGTTCTGTGGATGTCGTCACATCATCCAAGTGGATGCTGCACACTGTTGGTGGTGGTCGAGAAGAAAACCCTGACATTGACTGTAAAGCGTTTTAGCTTCCTTGCTTCTCTAACTACACTGCTATCTGGTGATCATTGTTTTCAGTTTAAACTTCAGTTCAAAACTTTGGGATCAGGAAGATTTTACACAGATTTCCCTGGATAACCTGGACTCATTGTAAGGGAAAATATACAAATAAATAAATGGCAACACTAATTAGGTTACACTAGTTAACACTGGTTAATGCATTAACTAACATTAAGTAACAATGGGCAATACATGTTACAATATTAATCTTTGTTAATGTTATTTAATAAAAATACAAAGTTCACTGTTAGGTCATGTTGCCTGAGGTCCATTAAATAATATTAATAGACAAAACTTTTGTTTGTAGTAATGTATTAGTAAATGTTGGAATTAACATCAACTACAAGTGTAGTTAGTTACAAATGTTAACAAATGCAACCATATTGTAAAGTTTTACCAAAGAAATAAATAAATAGCCTAAATAAAAATTTAACAATGACAAGAGAATGTGAGACAGATAGCAGGCGAAAACTCACTAACAAGATAAAGCCTACGTGACATTGCATTAGAATGTTGAGCCAAGTGGCTAAGAAGATTGCTGATGAGCTTTGTGGACAGTCTTTAAAGGTGCTCTAAGCGATGTCGGGTGACGTGACTTGATGGCTGCTTTGTTAAGTCTTCGCCGTAGGTTAAGAACCTGGGTGTGTGCTCTTTGATACTAATCTCTCATTTGAAAGTCATGTGTCTAGTGTCTGTAGAACCACATTTTCCATCTTAAAAAAATATCTAAATTACACCATATACTCTCATTGACAAATGCGGAACAATCAGTTCATGCGTTCATGACATCAAGGCTAGATTATTGTAATACTCTATTGGGTGGTTGCCCTGCACGTTTACTAAACAAACTTCAGAGAGTCCAAAACGCAGCCGCTCGAGTTTCTACCAGAACCAAGAAGTATGACCATATTAGCCCGGTTCTGTCAACCCTGCATTGGCTGCCTATTAAACATCATATAAATTTTAAAATATTGCTGATAACTTGTAAAGCACTAAATGGTTTAGCTCCGCAGTACTTGAGCAAGCTCTTAACGCATTATTGTCCTTCACATCTATTGCGATCTCAAAACTCTGGCCAGTTTATAATACCTAGAATATCAAAATCGACTGCAGGCGGTAGATTCTTTTTCTATTTATCACCAAAACTCTGGAACAATCTTCCTAACATTGTCCGGGAAGCAGACACAATCTGTCAGTTCAAATGTAGACTAAAAACACATCTCTTTGGCCTAGCATACACGGAACACACTATAGACTTCCTAAATTCAAATTGAGCAGCATTGTTTAGATCAGCCGGAACTGGGAACACGTCCCGTAAATCCTGATGTACTTGGTACGTCAAAAGAAGGATGGCGTCTACGCTAATACCAGTTTGTCTGTTTATCCCGAGGGACCCTCTATGGTGGACCTGCGCCTAGACCCATCACGACTCATCCTTAAGTGCCAGCCTCACTGACACAACAGCCATCGGCACTGATCCTCAACATCTCGTCTCCAAACCGGCATGATTACTTCGACTTCCAAACAGATGGAAATGGACAATTCTCTTAATGTTTCGATCCAATTTGTTTTGTAATCACTGTTCTTTCGTTGGCCAGAGGAGAACTGGCCCACGACTGAGCCTGGGTTCTCCCAAGGTTTTTTTCCTCCATTCTATCACCTGATGGAGTTTTGGGTCCTTGCCACTGTTGCCTTGCTTTTGGCTTGCTTAGTTGGGGACAATTAATATTCAACAATATTATTGATCTGTATTGTATTACTTTCATGTTATCACTGTGAAACTGCTTTGATACAATCTGTATTGTAAAAAGTACTATATAAACAAATGTGACTTGACTTCTTGTTGACGTTTAAAGCATTTTCAAACAAAATGGAGGCTAGATAGACCCTCCCTCCTCCTCATCTACACTGACCCCCCAAACTCCACCCCCAGGGCATTCTTGTCAGTTATTGGCAGTTTGTTAGAACAGTTTGTTATGTTTCGTGGAGCGGGTTGCCGCAGTGTGTTTTTGTTGCCATCTGTTGAGCCTGGGTTGTCTGCATAGACCGTGTTTCAATGTTCTGCATAGACTGCGTTTCTAAGTTCACTGCATTACAGTAAGTCCACAGGCTATTTTAAATGACACAAGCTAGACAGAAGAGCTTCTAAGAACACTTAGTCACTTCATGCACTTTTACTGAAAAAGACATAAGACATTTGAAATGCACCAAAATCTGATCACTCAATCCAGGTACACGTGAGCAATAGCGACCATACCCCATTCAACAAATGACCACGGACACGATTCAGTGGACAGTGGAGACTAAGGCCCTGTTTACACCTGGTATTAAAATGAGCTTTGGTCGATTGAATCAGGTTGAGGGAGACAAAAGGGAGGGAGACAAAAACCTGTTTACACATCATGGTGTTTAAATACAGTACATCTCTTTGGTCCACTTTTCAACCACTTCTGTCCTCATTTTTTTCGAGGAGAGGGTCTATGGGCTGGTAAATGAATGTGTTTTTTTGAGATATTTCATGAATTTCGGAAAAAAAAAGCCCAAATCAGCAAGATCATTGATTGTGAATGCAAAATATAGCTTGCTATCACTATTTGGTTTTGGAATTTAAGCAACATAACACCTTATTTAAAGATGACATTATTTTTACAATGTACTTGCATGTGGTTTAATGTGTAACTACAAAAAAGGCTATTAAGGTCTGTATTATGTGGAAAGGCTCAGAGATTTGAATCTTAAAGTGATCGCTTGTTTGTCTGGCCAGTGAAATAGCACACAGTGTCCAATAACAGCACATGAATCTTTCAAAGCCACCTGATGCCATCATGGCAGGAGGACAGTGACTTTAAACTCTCTCTCAAATGAATCAAATGACAAGTGTCTGTTGCTCCCAATGGTTTCTTTAAACAACTCCAGCGATTAAAATCTGGATCGTCTTTTGCAGTCACAACTTTAAAAGCCCTAGTTTCCAATTGCTGCAGTTTGTCACCAGATTTGATGATTAAAGCAGCATTGTGAACAGTGCCTCTGTCAAGCCCAGCAGAAGAGTCCCCAAGTGTTCAGCTGCTTAGAGACATTAAAGATAACTACAGAAACAACAGCAATCTGATCAGACATTCTAAAGACAGTGCTGTTATCATGATCTCTTCATAAAAACGACATAGGTCTAATAAATGCTCAAAGAGAACGAAAGATAGGTTTCTTAAGCAAACCTTTCAGTTATCAGAATGAGTCAGTTAACATTTCCTTATCAGGACAGACTGAATAACTATTTCCATCATGCTGACAGATAAAGTGCAGTAATCATCACGCATGTGACTAGCTGACAAAAAACTGACATGACGTAAAGGCCTTTTGTCCTCTGCATTTAACCAATCCAAGTTAAGTTAGTACATTAGGAGCAGTGAATAGTGACTACACACACAGTAAACCTTGGACACACACCCGGAGCAGTGGCCAGCCACTTTTGCTGTGGCGCCCGGGAAGCAATTGGGGATACATGCCTTGCTCAAGGGCACCTCAGTCATTTCTTGTAGGTATTGAGAATTGAACTGCAACCACAGAAACCGAAATTTTTCGGGACAGCAGCATGTGTCCAAAATTTTAATCCTAACTGTTCTATTTCATCAGAAACAATCTTAAAACAGGGCTTTAAGTGGAAAATACTGAACTTGGATATAATAATAATAAAAAATTCACAATTGTCAAAGCATTGTCAGTTTGTTTGAAAAGCACCCATAATGCACTGTTGCCATCCCAATGCCATTTGCATTAGTCTGCTGCTATGGATACGCCTATGAGAGTCATATACCGCCTAGCTTTAATAGGAAATGCCTCTTGCTCTTAGCAAACTTTTAGACACAATGGTCTTGTATTGTTGACTTGTATTTTTGTTGTATATGACTGCAAAACATATTAAAAATACAGAGCACAATGCAATGGAAAAACCTGTGTTTGTAGTCAACATTTTGAACTGGATGACCATGAAAACACAGTGTTTTAGGCCAAACAGAGGGGACAAAAATGAAAGAAACTGCCATTCTGTCAGTTCCGCCAAACCGCCGTAGCAAAACAGTCACACAAAGTTAAGAAAGCTGTTGCCATGAATAATTTTTACCATAATGCCGTGAGTAGACTAAGTCCATAACTGTTCTGTTAATAACATGGGCGGGGATACAAATATGCGTTAATATAATCTGTAGTTCTCACAAAAGCCTGGGAGCATTTTGCATCATCCAGCGGACTTTTACTGACAAATAAACATGAATTTCTCGGTCCAGGTAACACAGAGAACATTGTTCATTTACATATACTACCGAAATTGAAACAATACAAAGCGGATTGAAAATAGGCAAATTTACACTTTAACGTTAGACAGTTTCGATTTATATGCTGTTGAATGATTAAATGATCACTTTGCATAAGAACTTACCGGTACAAACTAATATTTCTCTTGCTTCTTTTTGGAACCGAAGATGCTGAACTATAAGAGGAATATACTACACTAGCAGATCGCTTCACTGACACTGGACTATTACAAAACAACATTAAAATCATTTTTTTGTTAAAGGCTGATGACTGCTGTATAAAAATACATGACGTTTACATGATGTTTTGCTGTAAATTTACCAATATATTTTACACTATACATCATATAGTCATCATCATGTCAGGTGAATGTGATTTTCAAAAAAGTGTGTAAGTGTATCACATCATTGCAGTGGCATGGCAATAGCAAAAGTCTTTAAACTAAAGAGCACGAAATAGTAAATTAAATAAACGCAATAATAACAGCAACGACCAAACACAATTTAGCAGTATAGACAAAAAAAATGCACCATCACCCA
Source organism: Cyprinella lutrensis (assembly GCA_027497675.1). NCBI lineage: Eukaryota > Metazoa > Chordata > Actinopteri > Cypriniformes > Leuciscidae > Cyprinella > Cyprinella lutrensis. The sequence goes on from JAOTRC010000012.1 coordinate 15,901,812, forward strand.
TATAAAAGAGTAAAAGACACCTTGCAAAGAAATAGAACAAGAGAAAGATGCTTCATAATGCTGTAAGATTCAGGCAAATATCCAGTTCTTTTAAAATCAGAGACAATTTGGCTGATTCAAATAATATTTATATTTCCCACTTACGAAAAATCATTCATGCCTGAAATCACAGCAACATGTATGGGCGAGATTAAGCATAAGCCAAGCTTCAGGTTTCACAATACCATTACAGTCACCTTCACTTCAGCTTCTGTCGCCACAGTGCTCGCTGTTTCAGAATCACGATTATCCTCAATGATTCCACTAGTTTTACTGTGGGCCTGAGAATCCTCATCTTCATCACCATCCTTACTAAGAGCATTATTGTGGTTTCCAACTTCCGTGTTGTCACTGATGTCAATTTCAGTCATGCTCGTTTCATCCAGGCTGTTTTTTCTGGCCTCGGATTGGCTCAGAGATTCAACAGTATTTTGGAGGCCCTGTTCTTTAGGGTCCGATTGATTATCCTGTGAAGCATTCTTCTCCGAGTCAAAACTAGCTTCTGACATTCCTGAAATTAAACATACATATGAGCAACTGGCCACGTTTTTTTTCCCCTTCTTGCGCTAAATTCAAGTAAATGTTAGAATTCCACAAATGAAGCTGATGTTTCAGGAAGGGGCTCAGCCATTATACATCACAGAACGAACATACTTTAAGTACGAACCACCTGTAATCATTACAGGTCAATGACCAAGAACCAATGTTGATGGCTGAAATTCAGACCTGGCAAAAGATGGGTTAGTTAATCGAAATACAGTGTATGCACCAACAATTGGCTTTTAGATAACGTTTTTTTGAGAGAAAGCCAAATAAGAGCACTTCTTATAAATTGTAGACTGCTACTTGCACTCCTTTAGACAAATATAGACCTAAAAAGCCATTTTAAACATTTGCAGCACTTTGTACAGCAGTGATTAGTGACTAAGATCCACCATCTACACTACTAACATCCAAAATATTAAGTTTAATAACAGAAATGTTAAATTATAAAGTAGACTAAACTCACAATAGTTTTAGCCAAAATCTTTTATGACAAGCTATGCATCTGAATGAATATTGAAATGCATGTATCTATATCTGTGCTCACACTCTCCCATGATGCGCATGTATCAGTAAGAGTTCAGTTAACCTAGAAAATGGGGTAAAAGGTCTTGATAATGGAGATCCAGTTACACATGGTGATGTTTTCTACAAAGGAAGGCTCAAATGTTCTTTAATTATTGATGTCTTGTCTACACATTTTCATATCCAGCAAACAATATAAAAATCATATTCAATACCAAAAGCAACCTCAAACTATTGTCATGCTGCCACACCAGTGCAATTTGCAGTAAGTCCAATTTTATGTTTATTGCTATGCAAATGTGTCCTAGATTTGAAAAAGGTTAATCATTCATACATATATTAACCATGATTTTACTAAAGCCTTACTAGGGTTGCACCATGGTAATCATGGTTTTGCTACACTAACCAAGTTAAACCGTTTTGCCCAAAAACATGGTTACTACACTTTTAATAAAACCAAGGTTAATTTTCATATCTTGTACATGTGTAATTTACTCATTTCCAAATATGACTGATAAAAGATTTAGATTTTTTTAAAGCATCTATTTAGTTTTAATAGAAGGAGGGTAAAAATAGGCCACAGACAATTGTAGGAAGAAGGCCTACTGTTCCTTCAAAAACTAACAACAAGATGGACAAGAAATTAAGAAACCTATTACGGCGAAGGCTTCACACTGGTTTGAACTCTTCATTGGACCGTCATGTCACATGACGTTATTAATATTGTTGAACAATTCCTTTGTCATAGTAGGATTTGTTATTTCGCGTCGTGGACACGTAAACGTTTTTCTACTTTCCAATGTTAAGCAACGGCACAACACTTACAAGAAGCAAAAACAAAAACAAACCAAGGTGTATATTTAAAAGCATCCTCTTTACGAACACACGTTTTGTTGTTTAATTAATGGCATCGTCTTATTCCCCTTCCTGGAATTCAATCTCTCTCACACTGTTGCACCCGCACGTCACAAAGTTGCTATTGAGTTACTTCCTTTGCCTGGAGCACTTCAGTCGAGTTACGTGCAACAAAACGCAATAAACACGCCCTTTTACTCTCTATACCGCTTTTATATAAACGATGCGTCCTTCATTAATCATGAACACATGAATGATAAGGAATATGAAGAGTTGACATTTATTCTTTTTCGCCTTCAAAAGGGGTGAAATGATTAGAACCGAATATAAAACAAGTCGACAGTTTGGTATACTGAATTTCCTTAAGTTACTTTTCCCCATGGAAGAGGAGACAGAGGATCAACCCTGCACACTGAAGCCATCATGCCTGCCATCATACATTCATGAGCGATGCAACAGTTGACTCTGTTCAACAGCACTCACCTGCACACAGATTACAACTGTTCTCTCTCCTGTTGCACAGCTCGTTTCATAAAAATGATCTTTGCTTGAGTTCGAGTTGCTGTGTCTGTATCATTCGATACACAGCGCGTCCCTCCACAGCTCAGTGAAAGTCTTTTCAAACACACCCGGAAGAGGACGTGTGTGTCAGTAGATATACTGAAGCCACAGCATGTCTGTCTCCTAGCGGTCAAAATGACAATGCCAACACCAACCAAACAATGAACATCGTACAGTACACAGAACCAACTCAAATATAAATCAGAATCATATTTTATTATTTGATTTATTATCATTTTATATTTTACTTTATTTTTATTTACATAGCTTATTTATTTTATATATTTTTTAATTGTATTTTAATATTTTTATTAAAATTTTAGTAATTTTGTTATTATTTTTTATATTTATATGCAGTCTAGCTTTAATTTATATTTATTTTTTATTTTAATATTTTTTGTACTTAATCTTAAACTGATTTCCATCTAATATTTTTATTTTATGTCAACTGACTTTTTTGACTGAATTTATTGACTTAACAAATTAGTCCAAAACAATTGTGTGGTTGTTAACCGATGACTAGTAGCCCATACGAAATAAAACCAATATAGCCTATAAAGTGTGGTCTCCTCATGGATTATTCCAAAACGTAGCATGAAATCTTAATGGTTGTATTGTCAAATCTGCTCTACCTTGGTTAACGGACACAATTTTCTTATCAAATTAGCCTACTTCTTTTTAGATTGGATTGTAGCTAGCCTTGAGTGCAAGTACGCATACAATTTCAGACACTAGATGGCAGGGTAGGCTATAACAGCAGCAGCAGACACGATAGTTGACAGTGAATTACTGACAGTAATAACTTTTCATTGTACCCGGTATGCAATTTCAAAAGATGGCGTAAATAACTAACTAACTAAATAAATAAATAAAAATTCTAAGCATAGGCCTATATTCATTTCCAATTTATCTTTTTACTTTATTTATAGCAAGCATTTTACATTTTTGCAAATGTAGTAAATATTACTGAATTTTATTGATTATGTTATTGTTAAAATAAGTTTTATTATGTAGTACATGGCACCCTTTAGCGTCAAATAAGACGCAGATATATATGGGGCAGAAGACGCCTCCTAGTGGTCTAACCCTAACCCTACCCTATACCTAAACCTAACCGAAGCGTCGCATTTGACACTAAAGGGTGCCATGTGCGTTGGATGTCTACGCTTTGGTAAAAGTGTCCTATATGACGCCTTGGGATGAGAATGCATTGATAATGAAGGTTGCCTATAACAACATTTAGTTTTGGAATGGGTTGAAAAATGTTTGAGCATCTCCGCTTTAACGGTTTCAAATTAGCTTTAAAAAAAAAGTTTCATGTTTAGGGCTGTCAAATATTACCTTGTTAAGTTCGGTTTAAAATAGGGTTACCATTAATTAAATATGCTTAATATGTTCATCTAACACACATAACACACTTACCATATTTGACATTATTACTTTCATTCTCATTTCTAAAGACAAAAATCATGAGATTAATCATGATTATTTTATCCTGTCAACAGCCCTAGTTTTAACAGTAAGAAAAAAGAAAAGTACTTGTAAAGCATTTCTGAATTCAGTGCCATCACCAGGGGCCACTAAAGACCACAAATACCAGGTCTGTTTATCAGAATGGTGTGGATATAGAATTGTTAGTGTGTTAGCAGGAAACGTTTTAGTCAAACAATCTTCAATTACATATTGTTTAAAAAAAACATTTAAGAATAAACAAAACATATGATTTTCTTTTCTTAAATGTATTTGCTCTTATTTTGTATTGAGTGACAACAGAAGAAAAAATGATACAAATCACCAATGATTAAATTACATTACATGACGGTGGGTGTTAATAAATGCACTTAACACTAATGAATTGACATACTGAGACTGTGACAAACAAATAAAATGCTACAGGTGTTGAAAATATGTACACATAAAAACCTGTATATTTACAGAGTATGACAAAAGTTTGGACATTACCATGAGACGATTTCACTTCTTTCACCAACTTCTGTACATAAAGTACAATTGAATCATTGCTCTAAATGAGCACTGAGACCGAGAGAAAAAACATCTCTGTGGTTTTACAAACATGTGACTTTACTCTAATACTGGGCATTCATAAGCCAAAACAAAACAGCAAACAACTTTTTGAGCATAACAAGAAACAGACCCATACAGTACAACATTATTAATATAACTGACGCAGAAAAGAAATAAACCAATATTGTGTATATAAAATTGCTGATTGAAATTCAAAAGGCGTAACATAGAAAAAGTGCAGTATTTAGGCTCAAGTATGGAGGCAAAAACACTGGGATAAACAATTGTGCATTTGTGGCCTTCTCATAACGGGTTGGGGAGAAATGAAAACATTCACATTAACATACGTGATTGTGCTTCAGAGACTAGAGTCAAATGGGATTTTTTAAACATTGAGAATAGAGCCAGCTATCTCATTGTGCTCATAAAAGTATACAGGAAACCTAACTGTTGGCAGATTCCATGTAGTCCATGCTAAAAAAGAGTGCCTTGACCATGTTTGACAGAGGGAAACACCATCTTCATCATATTATGGCATTAAAATTTTCACACCTACCTTTTTAACATCTCACATAAACTACATATTTCCAAACTATATGATCAACCCTTTCTAATTAATGGGTCTGGTTATTCCAGCAATTTCTGTGAGGACAATTATTGCAATGGTATACAATGGCATTCTATGGATTTTAACTTTGCAACGAAGGTTATCATAAAGATTTTCAATACTGGTTCATGTCTAGGCTTTGTGCTGTCTGGTCAAATTCCTGCATATCCGAGTCAATAAATCAATATGGAAATTGCTTTGTGCAAAAGGGTATTGTCATTTAGAAACAGATAAAGACCCTGCCCAAACTGCTTAAACAAAGCTGGAAGAACAGAATCGTCTGGAATTCCATTATATTGTGTAACATTACTGGGATAGTTAGGGTTAGTCAATTTAATCCATATAGGCGAGACATGATGGATTTATATGATGAACAGAGATCAACACACATACATAGCAAATCAATTCTAGTAAACGGAAGCTCAAACATACTTGCTTAAGCGAGAATCAATTAAGTTTATTTTGCGTATCACAGAAGGACGTTCAAGCTTCCTGCAAGAACCAGTGAGGTTTGTTTCTTGCGCGACAAGCAAGAACTGTTAAGCTTCAAGTTTAGCATATTTGTTGAGTACTATGCATGTGCATTGATCAACTATTATATGTGAATAAAAGCCCAAATTTAAATCTGTTCATCATTTAAAGCGAGCATGCCTCTTCAGACGACCTGGATTATGCCACTCGATTGCAATTTTTTAAAGCATCAACATTTTAGTTGACTAGACTCTCAATGGAGGACAGCAATCTCTCAGGTTTCATGAAGAAATACCATTTGTGGTTCGAAGATAAACAAAAGTCCCAAAAGAGGAACATGGATGTGGAACGACATGAGGGTTTTTGGGTGAACTATCCCTTTAAAGTTTGTTTTCACTTGAATTAATGGAATAGCCAAACTCGTTAATTAGAACGTAGTTTCCATACTTTTGCCCATATAATGCAGCATCTCATTTATCTCAGCCAATTCTAAAATAATAACATTTGAAATTGAGACTAATATATAAAACATCTCTCTGGTAATTGTGGATGGTAAATATTACAGGTAAAGTAAATTACCAAAAGTCATGAGTAGAAATGAAAGTGGAACTGAACTGAATCTATGCTACTTTTTGAGTTACATCTGATAGCTTCACCACCCTCAATCCTGAGATCTGAATGGCCAGTTCTCAAAATGGCACTGGGAAAGCAGACATTAAGGTTTTGAATGAACTTTTGCATCTATCTATGGTGTGACGCAGATCTTCATTTTCAAGATCTTTGAGTGCTCTGATCAGTGGACAATCCTAGCATTGAAGTTTGCGAATACTGCGGGAAATTCTCTTAAACTCCCGCTGACCCTTCTGCCAACGCTTCAGTGATGTGATGACTAAATGTCCGTCCATCTTCTGGCCCATCACCAGATAAGCAGCGTTGATGTCATTCATTTCGTCGCACACGCACTGGAGACCATCTTTCAGCCAAAGCACTGTCTTCTTGAGGTCACGCTCAGTGACGCCACCATTTAGCTTGTAGATAGTCTTGCTCTTGGTTTCTGGAATGATCTTTGTGTCGCCATTCATGTAGGAGATCTCCTTGACTTTGATTTTTAAAGCTAGGGAGTGAATATGATTGAAGTTTGAGGACAATGGATATAAACAACTGATTAAATTCATTGCAAACTAACTCTCTCTCTCTCTCTCTCTCTCTCTCTCTCTCTCTCTATATATCTATATATATAAATGATATATGTGTGTATATACAGTTGTGTTCAATTTACAAGCATTTTTCAGTCTATACAGTAAGTCAGTGTTTGACTTTGTAAAGAAAAATGCAGACACTGCTATTCTTTTTGAACAGCCTTAGCCTATTCATTTTCTCCACTTTCTATAAAGTAATAACAAATTTACATTTTTTCTTCATGTTTTGATTTAGAATAGAATGTGCAGAGGTCCCAATGCATTTGTGTATACTGAAATAAAACGTATTATAAGGATTTTGAGCTTTACTCACTTTTTTAAACAGACTGCTATTATTTTGAACACAAATGTATATGTAACCTTTTGGTTTTTCTCAACACTTAAAAATTCCTCAGTAATTTTTGCAGATCATTTTCTCATTTTCACATAGTCTGCTGAAGAGTTTTAAGATGGCTGAGAGTCCATCTTAAGCCAGTGAAGAACAGTAAAACAGCATTTGCTGGTTTAAGTAGGGTTTTCAGCAACTATAAAGTGTTTTGGAGAACATTTTTTAAAGGTTCTTTAAGTTTTTTAAAGTTCTCTTTAAAGCACCAGATGGTTTTCAAAAGAACAAGAAAACAAAAAGTCCCTTGTGGAATTTAAAGGGACATTTCATGTTAGTTAATGAAAATGCTGTTATGATTTACTCCTGTATGTATTTTGTTCGTTTGTAGAACACAAAGAAGGAATTCTGAGAAATGTCTCATGGACAGTTTTTTTTTTTGTCTTCTTATTCCATATACAGTTAAGTCACATCAAGTGCTGTTTTGGACCACAGTTACTTTAATTTTGTAGTTTTGTAGTATGTAATTTTGTAAAAAATAGTTGAAATAGTATACAAAATATCTCATTTTGTGTTCTCCAGAAAAAAAAGGAAAGTTATACAAGTTTGAACATGAGGGTGAGTTAATGATCTTAATTTTTGGGTGAATATGGCTCATATATAGCTTTAGGCTGCATCACCCATTTAGATAAAAAGAAACCTTTATTTTTAACAGTGTAACACAGAGATAGGCTACCGCAAAATTCATTCAGAAAGCAAACATAAAACATATTGTATCCTTACCGAAGTCATTTTTGCACAGACTGTCCACAATTTCATTGTCATTCTCAGACTTTTCTTTGCAGGCATCACACACCTTTGGAACTGAGCAGAAAAAAAGAGAGAGACAGAGAGAGAGAGAGAAAAACAACAACATATCAATAAAGGTAAAGGGTGAAGATGCATCTAAAAAGTGACTTAAACTTTCATACCTTCCTTGGTAACGGGCACTAATGCATCTGCACTAGCTGGTGGTATGCACAGGTCATTATCCAGAGGGAAGCGATCGCAGTCCAACATGTCCGGCCAAGGAAACCCAAAAGCGGCCATCACTGGAGCGCAGCCGCTCTTCACGTTCTCACACAGTGACCTGCACGGCTGAATCGGCTCGTCCAGATCATCCAGACACACCGGAGCGAACAGAGAGCAGAGAAACTTCTTGGTGTCCGGATGGCACTGTTTCTGCACCAGAGGGGTCCAGGAAGATGCCTGCTGCAGAACCTCGTTCATGGTTTCGTGTCCGAGGAGGTTAGGCAGACGCATGTCCGTGTACTCGATGCCATGGCACAGGAGCAGGTTTGCAGGTATGGGTTTGCAGTTGCACTTTTTCTGAAAGAGCTCTGGCTGATCGAAGGCGTATAATCCATGAAGCGCATCCAGATATCCGGGTAAAGTAAGCGTAACCACCAGTGCCAGATACGCGCGCATCTTTATTTCAATTTAGCGGAGACAGAGGTCTTACGAAGTGTTATGAATAACTGAATTCTCCTCTGTGCCAACCTGTTCTCCTATGAAAGTCTGGGCGGAGCGAGAGAAGGCGCTCAGATGTCCACAGTTGTCGCGCTGTTTCCTGGATAGCCTAGGTTTGATTTCACAACCCAGTTAGTTAGATGCACCTATGCATCGCTTTTGGTCATCGAACGTTCGAACGGCGAAATAAATTCTTGAATTTGTGAAAAATGTTTTCTCCCCAACCAACCAAATCATGTTCTAAAAACGTTTTGCTAACAAATGAAATAAAAACGTTAGGTTATTTCTGTTCTCATTCGTTCAAACTACCCGAACTTACAAGATTATTCAAGCACGCTATTCTTCTTCTTCATATTACAAGCTAAGAGTAGCCTATACCCTAAGATTTAAAAAATAAAAAATAACACATAAATAAAAGGTTACAAAAAGTTTTTTTTTTTTGCAATGATGTCATTGGGTTCCTCAAAGAAGTGAACAGTTTTCATGGAACCATAGAAGGCACTCAAGTGCAATGACTGTTTTTTGGGATTAGTTCAAAAATAAAAAAAATGCTGTCATTAATTACTCACCCTCATGTTGTTCCAACCCCCTAAGACTTTCTTTCATCTTCAGATAACACATAAAGATCTTTTTGATGAAATCTAAGAGCTTTCTGTCCCTTCATTAACAGCTACACAACTACCAATTTGAGGCTTCAAAAAGTTTATAAAGAGATTTCAAAACTAATTCATATGAACTGAGTGGTTAAATCCAAATTTTCTGAAGAGACACAATCATGAACATATGGAATTTATTCTCAAATAAACATTGATCAGCTCAAAAGTGTGTGTAACAGAGAACAAACCTCATTGGTTCTCGAATATCAAGCAAATATGCTTGAGCTTCCATTTAGCTACGACTAATGTGTGAGTTGATGAATATTTAAATGTGAATAAAAGCCTAAATTCAATCTGTTCCTCAAATGTCTCTTCAGAATATTTGGACTAAACCACTGAATTCATATGGATTACTTTTGCGATCTCTTTATGAATGTTTTGTGGTAGTTGCGCTGTCAACGGAGGGACAGAAAGCTCTCAGATTTCATCAAAAATATCTTCATTCATGTTCCGAAGATGAACACATGAAGATAAAGCCTTTCAGGTTTGGAACGACATGAGTAATTTTTGGGTGAAGATTTACATCTACTTATTTAAATGACTTGATGATGAGGAGGAGGATTATGATGATAAAGCACATATTACTATGACAATATTTCATATAAAAATATGCAAGATATCCATTCTCTTTTCTTTTCAAGTGATCAATTGATTTATGAGTTGCTGTAAGGCTTTCATTTGGTAGGTGCATAATTCATATTCTTTGGTGAATGATTCTGTGGTCTTTACCCTTTTCACACTCACGGTCATCTATCATCATTAAGCCACAATTTGAGAAGTTCATAAGTTTATACAATATGGCTAACATTTTTCATCTATATATGTATGTGTGTGTGCATGTGTGTGAAGTGAAAATGAGAAAGAATGAGAATGATGGAGAAAACAAGAGAAAGAGAGCTGTTGAGTGAAACTGAACTCCTGCAATAGATCTGGTTCCTGCTTCATTCATCACTCTGTACGGTCCAGTTTTAAGCCACTGAGTGGGTCACACAAACAAACCCTTTCTCATCTCAAGACAGCCTCCCACCCCTCGTCCCTCTAGAGCTAAAGGAAGCTTAGAGTTGACAGCAACAACTCTGAACCACATCATTTGTTAAGTGAAGACAAGGGTTCTTTATAGTGGAAAAAGTTTATTTTAAGATTATTAAAATGTTATTCACACTAAGAAAAAAATTATATCACTAAATCAAAATCAAGTGAAATGCTCTCTCTGCAAAAAAAAAATCATTTTGAATAGTTTTTAAGAGTGTATAAAGAACCTTTTGTTGAATGGAATGGATCCATGGATGTTTAAGGTTCTTCGTGGAACCATGCAGATGCCAATAAAAAACATTATTTTTAAGAGTGTATTGTAATGGTCTGAGTGCATGCTATTTTAAGACCCATGTTTAGGGTTTCCTCAAGTCTTGCATTTGTGAGGAGAATGACGAAGGCGAAAATGTGCTGTGCCATTCTGTGCGGGTTTATGCCTTAAAAAAATGTTAACGGCAGCTTGTGTCATGTGGATCATTTACAACACACTATGGGTTACAGTATGTAGCATTGTTAAGACACATTTTTTTAGATCTGTCTTGTCACCAGATAACTGAGTAACAGTTTCTCCCGAAGTCCTTGTGGAGAAATTCCCCTAAGGCTTCTAAAGGTCATAGGTTCAGAGGCCCCCATTAAATACAAGTTAGCTGCTGGGGTTTCCCTTCTTTGGGATCCTGCTGGGAAGAAGTAGTCATTTAAAGGCTTGTTTCAAGCTGTAAAGTGATAGCCCTTGGTCTCTATGACGATAAGACAAGTTTTGCTCTCTAGGAGATCTGTGTCCTCCATTTGCCCTTTTGTTGTGCTTATGTTGTGTGTTTGTATATGTCAATATTTATTTGTCTGTCTAGCCAATGTAGATGGGTTACTAATACTGATTAGATATCAGATGGTGTCTTCTAAAGTTTGGATCATTCAGGGTCTCATGAGCATTACAGACAATGCAGTTTTTTATCAGTGAAACGGTTCTTATTTAAAATCAATTGTTCAGCTGTTGTGTTGAACATTCTTACATAAACTGCTTTAACTTAACCTAGTGTCAGACAGCTTAAAAATTGGTTTAAATAAATTGAAATATCAGTCTTGCTGGTTTAATAAATCACCTTTCATCAAAATGACATAATGCTTACAAAAATTAATGGTGACATTTCATGGTGAAGCTTGAGTTTGATTTAAAAATGGTTTCTTATCAGATTTACTCAGTGCTTTTGACTTTAGAGCGATTCAGAAGTGATTTAATAATGCCTTTTAACTCCAAATGACCAGCTCCACCACCTCTAGATGTCATGGGTTGAGCTACGTAAGTCCGAAGGATGTAGTTGACGGTCGACTGAATGGGGATCGCGTCAGAAAGCCAATGTTCTTTAAATACTGTTGAACGAGGTGCGGGTATAAATATGGAAGTGGATGCATGCACTAGTCACTTTTTCGCTGAGGAGCTGAGCCCGAGTGTAACCCGGAGTCAGCGGTGGTCCAGCGGTAGTGGCAAGGGGACTACATCCTCTGTTCCTTCCGTCAGGGAACGGTGGGTTTCATACGCAACCAGGACGTTCCCTTTTAGTCGATAACGTCGGACGTAGTCGACGGTCAACTGAATGGGGATAACCTTTGAAAACGCCACTAAAGCTGCCACCTTCCAGTGCTAGACAAAAGCCTCCTGATGTTCCCACAATTTTAAGGTGGGGAAGGACAGGGCTTAGTCCAGGGAAGTCACTGCTGTTCCTACAGGACCACTGGGAAATTGTTCCCCAAACATTGGAAGGAAGGGACGCTGTGGATGCCACATCCAACCCTGAGGGAGGTAATGTGAAGAATATGGGCGGATGACACTGGGTGTCACTGGGGTGATGATGGGGGGAGACTAACCAGACAGTGATGGCAGAGAGACTCTGCCAAAGGAAGACACGGGCTCACCGTAGGGAGACGTATCATGGAGGAGAACATAAATGGAATAACCATAGGGGCCGTAACATATGGACCCAGCCTAAAACAAGTTCTACATTCGCTTATGAGTGGTAGGCCTAACACCAGATATTTCGCACATCCAGTGTCGGAGGGGTGTGGAGGAACTCAACAGGGTTCGGTTGTGACCTCAACTGGAGTAGAAGGCGCACATATCCAGTCCATAGTAGGGGAATGGCGCAGAAAGTCGAGACTTGAACCAGTCTCATGGTGAAACTGGCTTCAGGAGAAGGGAGCCCATGGAAGCAGCGGTTCAAACTAGGTGTCGTCTAGCCCCCAACTCTAGAAATCTGTCAGCAAAGCACTCTGTCAATGCCCAGGCCAAGCACAAACTCATTATAGACAACATGACATCATGACTTTTGCGTAAACATACACGCCGCTTTCGAGTCAAGTGGCGTGTTATCTCTGCACATTTTGAGCTATCTGGGTGTGTCCGCGTGTATGCGTGTATGTCTACGCCAGTGTTTCTCAAACTCGGTCCTGGAGGGCCACTGTCCTGCAGAGTTTAGATCCAACCCTGATCAAACATGCCTACCTGTGAGTTTCTAGTGATCCTGAAGACCTTGATTAGCTTGCTCAGGTGTGTTTGATCAGGGTTGGAGCTAAACT
>JAOTRC010000012.1:15952482-15963202 GCA_027497675.1 Cyprinella lutrensis
TACACTGTAAGAAAATATTTTCAAGATTTGTTATCTCAACATATTTTCTTTTGTCAAATCAACTTAAATAATTTATTCAATTGAGACAACTTATTATTTTGAGTTTCTGATGATTAAATTAATCTCCTTCATGGTATTAACTCACTTTTTCCAGTTCAATCAACTTAAAATTTTAAGTCAACCAGGTTATTTACTTTTTTTAAGTTAAACCAACAATATTTTTTTTTACGGTGTATCAGAAACAGAATGTTATAAGCACTTACAAACAGGGAAGCACTTGCTGTATTAGCATAATAATATAAAGAGATAATTTGTTCTCAAATTAAGCTGAATGCACCACTTGTCACCATGATGGTAACTATCCTAAAACCAACATTAACGGAAATTCTTCGAAATTAGCACAAAACATTAAATCTCACACTTAACATTAATCTTACACACATTATATTGCACTTAATTTTAGCATTTACACTCTCTTTCGAAGTGCCATCGGCAAAGCATGCTGGGAAATAGATATCCCAGCCGTTTCAGTCAAACTTAAGTTCGTCTGAATTAAAATAAATAATTTCATAAAACTCAAAACAATGAAACAGTTCCGTTTACTTAAAATATATCAGTTCTGTGAACTTGAAAGAAAAAGGAAAATTAAAGTGCTAAATACTCATAAAAATTAATATGACTGAACTAATTCGTTGAATTTAAGTTAATTATTTTGACCGTTTGACCCAATCTGGTTAGTCCCTGCCTCTCTTTTCTCTGACTACTCCTTCTTCTGTCTCCTGAGGTAATCTTAAAATCCAACCCCTTATCTTGTTGTCTTGACCCTGCTCCTACTCCTCTTCTTAAACTCTGCCATTCAGTTATCTCTGCACCTATCTCTCACTTCATCAATGCATCTCTTACCTCTGCTCCATTCAAGAAATTGATTGTAGGTTTTGCAAGTTCAACATATTAAGCCCGGAACACACCAAGCCGACGCCAACCAACTAGCGCTGATGAAAGCCAACTGTGTTGTCACCTCTCGTCTGCTCTCGTCGAGGTAAAAATCTCCATGTGAACACACCGAGAGGACTACAACCGACTGTAAGCTAGAATGTGCGTTCTGCGCCTGCGTTTAATGAGCCAACTGTCTATTTCTGCGGATATATTTAGTCTATATTCGTCATTCAAAAAGGAAAACTGAGGCTGCCGGACGCAGATACACATAACGTAAACAAAGCAGCGCGTGCTTACCATTTTGAATATCAATCCTGCTAAACACTTTCTTTATTTCACTCCGCTCATGTTAATATTGAAATATTCGCTAATAACACTCAGGTAAGAAGACGTAACATAAGAACAGCCTTCTATCTTTACCATTTTGACTTCTTTGCTTTCTGTTTTGCTTTTATTCTCATGCCCTGACTCTTTCACTAAGCTGAACAGCCAATCAGAGTTCTCTCTTTCCCCAGTGGCCATCAACATGTCGAATCGGGAGAAACAAAGCCAACCAGGACTATTTTTAGCCAACAGCACGGAACCGTGCGTATCACACCGACTTAGTTGGCCAACGCACAAAATCTGCCAGACGGCCGACCGTCGGCTTGGCGTGTTCCGGGCTATAGGTTGAAAGTTGAATGAACAAGTACTTATGTCCTTTCGATTTCTTACAGGTTGAGTATTTGTTGCACATAGCATGCTAGCATTCTGCTAATGTGGTCGGTCAAATGCCTGAAAGATGATTTTATCTATAGATCTACCTGTTGAGCCACTTTTGATCGACTAGTTATACCGCAAATGAGTTAAAATGATTTTGTGAACTAGTGAACTAATCCTTTAAATGAATCAGCATTAAAACAATTAGAAATGATAAAAAAAACCTCACATAATGAAAATGTTTGTGTCTTGTATTTTTATAACAATAAAATATTATGATTTTTACTTTGGTTATTATATATATATCTAAAACAGTCATTACAGTAATCTTTCATACACCAAATAATAATTCATATAACACCAAAACAAAAAAGAACATTTTAAATTAAAAAAAGTGAAGTTTTTTACACATGTACATTTAATTGAAACACAAGATTACACTTGAATCTCTGCATCATCCAAGATATCTCTTGGCAGTGTTGCTATTTTTGAATAGCATCCCAAGCCGGTTTCTGAAACCACTGGGGAGGAACTGGGTGTCCTAACAGTAAGTAATGACAGCGAGGGGGAAAAACTAGGAGTCATTGCTGAATGGGTCAGCTCTGTGTTTCTAGTGCAAGTATTGGGCAATCTGACCAGGGGCGATCTTCTATGGGGCATTCTGGAAGGGACAGCACGAATTCCTGGTTGGGCAACTGCTGTGATGAGAGGAGGTGGGTGCAAAAGGCTCTGCGACTCTGGTTCCACATCTCTGGGCCTCATCCCTTCATCTGGAAGCATCCCAATGTCTGTAAAAACAGAGGCCAAAGATTGGAAGCGCGGCTGCCAATTGAGAAAGTAGTCCCAACTGTAGCTCCCGTGTAGCTGTTCCTCAGAGGAAATCAGATTGGTGAGTGAGCCCTCAACTGACCCCTGGTTATCAGGCATAGACATGCACCTTCTTATGACCTCCTCCACTTCCTTCATGTTGACTACCTGAGGAAGCATTCCCTCACCTCCTCCTTCATCCCTGAAATTATGGAGACTATCAGAACTGGGCATATCCACTATTCTGACTATACCAATACTGGCAGCAGAAGGTGGGTCTTCATCTATCGAGTGAAAGGAGAGTTGGTCTGAGTCCCCAGGAATCCCTGAGTCTGAGACTCTTAATGCCTGTTGTGTTGTTACAGAGCCAAGCTGTTTGTAACATGGAAACTTGTTGATCATCTTGATCTCTTGATCCTCAGCAGTCTCTTCCTCTGTAGATCCTCTTCCACTTGAGGCTTTTGAGTTTGAGTTTCTTGAAGGGTTTGGGATGTCCAATCTTCCCCATGTGTCTATTGGTTCTTGTAAATTTTGGAGATTAATACCATGGATACCGCTGTTAAGGTTGCCATCTGTTGTTCCTAAAGAGTCAGTCTCAAGGTTAAGGTTAGCAGATAAGGAGGTTTTCTTCTTTACGGCATTCTCTTTTGACCTGTACCTTAGAACAAGGGCAATGAAACTCATTAAAAGGAGGAGTAACACGATCAACGACACAGTGAGACTGGCAGTGTGGACACTGAGATCAACACTTGCCAGAGACTTTGCTGAATTGGATATGTTCACAACAACATGACAAGTTGATGACCTAGAGTTCAGTTTGGGGCTGCTTGCTAGAACTAACAGGTCCTCTGTTGTCACGTTTGAGTTTGATCTTCTCTGATATACAGAGTTTGAGATATATAGACATCCAGTTGTTTTGTTGACATTGAAAAATGGGGATGGGTTGACTAAAGAGTACTCCACTGAGCCATCCAGACCACCATCATGATCCATAGCCATCAGGTTGCCTATACTTTGGCCAACCTTGGCATTAGTCGGCAGAGAGAAATGGTACACATTCTGGGTAAAGATGGGGCTGAACTCATCAATGCCTTCAATTTCGATTTGAAGTCTCAAGGTTGCCACTTGATCTCCTTTGTCACGTGCCTCTACCACAAAGCAGAATTCACTCTCTCCTTCATAGTCAAACATCTGCTTGGTGTAGATGTCTCCAGTAAAAGGATCAATACCAAAGGCTTCTTTTTTGTCTGGGTTGCTACTGTCATAGTCCACATAACAGGGGTTTAAAATGGAATAAGTCAGTAGTCCGAAGATTCCTGCATCTTCATCAATAGCATGTACCGTGCACACAGGGGTCAAAGCCGGCAGGTTTTCAGACAGCGAGCAGTTGTAGGTGGGGAACATAAAGAATGGGGAATTGTCATTCTCATCAAGTACCGATATGTAAACAACCGCAAATGATACTTTTTTGTCACTTGGAGCACCACAATCTGATGCTTGGACTGTTAAAGTAATTTTTTTACTCTCTTCATAGTCTAGTGTCCCATTAACTTCAAGGACACCTGTTGCAGAGTCCATTCTGATCAAGCCTTTGCTGTTACCTAATATGATGTTGTACATTACAGTCCCATTTTCCCCTAGATCAGGATCATAGGCAGAGATACGGATAAGGGCTGTACCTATGGGTCTGTTCTCAGTGACCTGTACATGATACTCTGGACTATTGAAAATAGGTGCATTGTCATTAATATCAAGGACTTTGACTGACACTACAGCTGAGCTGTTCAGGGGTGGGGTTCCTCTGTCTGTTACAGTCACAGTCAATGAATAAGTGTCTGTGGTCTCTTGATCCAGTGTATCACAGAGCACTACTTGGCCAACAGATCGGCTGTGGGCTTCAGCTGGAATGCTAACAACTTCAAGGCAGAACCGCCTTTCGTCATTTCCAGCTATGATTGCATACTCCAAATGGGTGTTCATATTTGAGTAGTCACTGTCCTCTGCTAATAGAGTGAGTAGAGTGCTTCCAACAGATACATCCTCGGGAACACTTACCTGGTATGAGTTCTGTGTGAACAATGGGGCATTATCGTTAAAGTCCACTACCTCTATGTCCACAGAAGTGACACTAAATAGATTGGGGTCCCCACTGTCATGTGCCTCCACCATCAGCCGTAACATGTTTCCATTTGCAACATAGTCCAGAGGCTTGTTTGTAAACACTGCACCTGTAGGCAGTGGGAAAAAAAAGAAAAAGAAAAGAAAAGAAAATTCAATAGAAATGCAATTCTAAACACAAGATTGTTTTATTATTACAGCAAGACACACTAAATTGAACTATGTTAAAACTAAAACCACTCTAATTTACATAACTGAATAAAACCCCATTAAAATAATTACTTTTGTGCATCTCAAAGATACATGTCATATTATACTGTATATATGCTCAATTTTTCAGTTTTTATTATCATTTATACAACAGTTCTGGTTCTCGAATTGAATGACTAGCTTAGAGCCTTTTCCAGGCAAGAGATAATTTCACATGGGAATTGTTTCGATTTGTCTTATGCCACTTATTTATGCCACATCTATACTAACTGCATTCCTCACAGCAAGTTTCAATGGCAGAGGAGCAAACCCAATATAATTTTACAAATACTACAGTTGTCACAGAACACCGTTTTTTATATTTCAGTTTTTTAAATATATATTTTTATATATTTGTATAAAAGAAAGCTTGCTTTTTTATACAACAACCTTTATTGTATTACTTTAGTTAGAGATTTGTGAGAAAATCATTTTTGTAGAAAATTACCATTGTCAGGATCAATGTAGAACCCTCTCACTGGGTTGGAAAGAAGTCTGTATGAAATTCTTCCATTTTGGCCAGAGTCTTTATCAGTTGCCGATACAGACAAAACGTATGTGTCAGCTGATGTACGCTCTGGCAACAAAACCTGAATGTGAGCAGTAAAAGATGGTCAATACTAAAAGAAGAGCATGAATAGTGCATGATTGTGACCTATGATGCTAAAAAGTGATCAAATGACCTTGGTTTAATATGTATATTTTTTTTACCTGGTAAGACTCCTGAGAGAAGACTGGAGGGTTATCATTGACATCCAACACATGGATGGAAATTTCGGCCTCAGTTTGATGGACAGTGTCTGATGCTTCCACTCTCAATGTATAGACAGCTTGATCTTCATAGTCCAGGCTTTTAGTTGTGGTAATTACCCCAGAGTATCGGTCAATTGCAAAACTTCTGCTGGTCCGATCCTCATCTTTGAATCTGTATGTCGCTGAAGGACTAAGGTCTACATCATTTGCAATCACTTGGGTGACAATGTAGCCAACTGGAAGATCTGTGGAGATGGCAAAGAAAGAATATGTTCAGTGTCTTGTACTTTAACATTTTGAACATACTAAAACTCTTCCAAACAAATTAAGAAAGGTGTGAACATGCACTTTGTATCAGTAAACATATATAAGTTTCTTACTTTCTGCAATGGTCACTGGTTCCATGGATGGAATTGTAGGGCTATTATCATTTACATCTACAACCTGGACGCGGACAGTGCAGGTGCCTGTAAGGGGAGGACTTCCCATGTCCTTGACCTGAAGAATTAATCTGTATTTGAAAAAAAAAAATGTTTTCATAAAAAAAATTGAAATTCATAAACTTTAGGGCTAACAGGAAAATAAATAATTATGACATAATGACTAAAGGACTTCCATGATTGTTACATTAATTTCCAATATAACCATTTCCATATAAACTTAATTGCGAAAGAAATTGAAGACAAGAAAGTTGCCATACTTGTAGGATGAGAAAATTTCTCTGTCCAAGACAGCATTGGTGGCAAGAATCCCACGAACAGAGTCGATCACAAATGCATTATTGTGGTTCCCATCCACAATGAAGTAACTGATCTGCCCATTTATACCACTGTCAGAATCTGTCGCTAAAACCTACAAAATTATAGTCATATAAAGTTAAAATCGGGATCTGAAATGTAAGTTAAAATCTTTTTGGTTAAACTGATGATCATATACAACATCTTTTTATTTTTGATCACAAATTAGTTATATAAAGTAATTTTGTGTTTATTTCAATAGTCACTTAGACGTTCTACTAATTATAAGTAACTTTTCAACTACATGACTAATTAGAGTATTAACAGACTGTCAGTGGTTAGTTAGGTTATGGTTAGGTGTTAGGCTTTGGGTTAGGAGAATAAGTTTACTTGTAGAAGACAAGTTACTTATAGTCAGTTGAATATCTGTTGTGGACCAACAAAATAAAGTGTTAGAAGATATTAAGCAGACAGTCTACTAATACTCTAATGACAGTTAGTTGGCATGTAGTTGAAAAGTTACTTAGTAGAATGTCTAAAGTGGTCTATCGAAATAAAAGTGTTACCGATAATTTCATAATAATTACCATATTAATCATGGCATGGTCAAACAAAACCCAAAAATTTTTACCTGCATGACATAGGTGTTATGAATTTGACCCTCCCATACAGCTGTTCTGTAGTAGCTTTGCTTGAAAACTGGTGCGTTATCATTGATGTCCTGCAGAGTGATGGCCACCCTGGCATAGGCTGTTTGGTGTCCATTTTCAGCCAGAACCACTAGGTAAATTTTACTCTGTACCTCAAAGTCTATCAGTCTCTGCTCCTTAACTGTGATATCACCTGTCAATGGTGATATTTTAGAAAATTAAAAACTTGACAATGCCCCAGGACCACATACTTTATTCTACAAAGAACTTTATACTAAGCATGATATTTTTACTACAACTGTATGTTACATTTACTTTCTCAATCCTGGAAGTATTTAGAGTTTAGAAGTGCCTAACTAAAAGGTCTCTAAGTTAAATTTAAATTTTTATCCTGTTGTCAAAAAAAATTGAAAAAAGAACTGAAGAATTATTTTAAAGAATTTGTATTATTATTATTATCATACATAAAATTTATGAATAATATAAATCTATTGCAGTATCATCATCATCATCATCATCATAATCATTGCAAGTACCACCACTAATAATAATAATATTAATAACAATAATGTATTGCTGTATTATTATCATCATTACAATAATAATAATGCTGATGACAACAACAATAATAATAATAACAATGATAATTATGAAAAGAAATGAGTACATTTTACTAACACTTTTAAACTACGATGATGCCTATACAATTCTCACCTGTAATTGGGTTAATAGTGAAGGCTTCATTTTCACTGCCTCCGAAAATACTGTACTTGATTGTTCCTTCATCTGTTGTCTGGTCATAAGCCACAACGTTTGCAACCCAAGAGCCTTAAATGATAAGTGGTACACACAAACACAAGTCAGTTCAGCATCCACAATTACTGACCTTATCAGAAATACAATTTTTTTCGAAAATTAAACACATTAAAGTAAATCAATGCTGAAATGTCAAGAGAAATATCTCAAAGGTGGAAAAACATCTAAAATCTGTAAGCTTAAAAAGAGATGCTCAAAGTATACCTGTTTTGCTATTTTCTGGTATGATGACTTCATAGAGTTCCTCAGTAAACTGCAATGCTGGCTCTTCACTCTTAAGGTGAATGAGTAGAAGGCAGCTAGAGGTGAGGGAAGGTTTACCTAGATCCACAGCCCGTATCCGGAGCAGCTTTGTCCCAAACACCTCATTACTCAGGGGGACTTTCAACTTGACAGCTCCAGACCCATCAACCTGAAACAGCTCATCTTCTTCTGCTAGGCTAAACATTACTGTCCCATTGTCTCCTTGGTCTGGGTCTTCGGCTGTAACTGTTATGATGGATCGATTAGGACGTGTGGTCATGGAAGAGACTGACACCTCCATGGGTTCCTTAACACATGCAGGTGGATTGTCATTAATATCTTCTACATGTATTGTAACTGTAGCGGTTGAGCTGCGTGGACCTTGGCTGCAGCCGTCAGTAGCTACAGCGCGGAAGACATGCTGGGAACGAGTTTCACGGTCCAATGGCTTTGTGAGCCTTACTACACCAGTAGAACCATTAACATAAAAGTTTCCAGAATTCTCCTCCTCCAAGGAGAAGGTCACTACACCATTGGGCCCCTCATCGGGATCCCATGCAATCAGATGTAGGATCTCTGAACCCACATGGAGCCCCTCACTAATGCTGGCACGGTAGCTTTTCCGAGAAAATGAGGGGCTGTTATCGTTTTCATCTGAGAGGGTGACGTGTAGCAGTGCAGTGGAGCTCAGAGGTGGACGCCCATGGTCAGACACAGTGATGAGAAGAGAGTAGTTAGATCGTTCCTCTCTGTCCAGGATTCGAATGGTGCTGATCGCCCCAGTCACAGCGTCAATGCTGAAACACTCTTCAGCTTATAATAGTAGAAAAAAAGAGACATAAGTACTGATTCAGACCCTGAAAGTTTTTCTTTAAGTATACATTTTTTTTTATTAAACTACCATTCAAATGTTTTGGATCAGAAAGATTTATTTTTTATTTTTTAATATTTAAATTTAGATTTTATTTTTTATTTTTAGATTTCTGAATGATCAAGTGACACAGAAGACTGGAGTAATGAAAATAAAGCTTTGCCTTCACAGGAATAAATTAGATTTTAAAATATATTAAAGTGCCATTAATATGCTTTTTCAGATATTACCTGTAGTGTAATATAGTTGTTTGTGACTATAAATGTTCTCCAGGTTTCAAAGATCAAAGCAGGGGATACAGGGGATACATAACCTAAAAAGTTTATTTTATTGTGTACTACTATTTCAAAATTACAGTTACTATTGTAATCTCCATTTCCTGCTGGAGGGAACGAGATGCAGTGTTGATGTAGTGACACTAGGCATCACATTTGGGGGCCCCAAACACCTCTGACACTTTGGTAAAAGACAAATAAGAATTGGCAAGTAAAATTTCTAAAAGGAGCTGGCGTGCATCCACTCATTCAGAAAACTTTGCCCATTTGTCACTCACATCTGAACCAGATTTTAGAGCTGGGGAAGAGCTCTTCTTCCAAAGTAGGAAAAAAAAACCACTACAGAGACCACATCCTGCCAAAGGGGAGGTTAATATATGGAGAATACATCACATGAACTTATCAACGGGGAAGTACTACACATGGAAAGTAGTTGCTGCAGTAGTCCCTAAAAGTGCCAAAATGGCACAGCAGAGCACACCCTGTGCTTGATAAGCCAAGGAAATGGCATCAACTATCAAGTGGGCCAACTGTTTGGAAATAGCCTCCTTCCGCTGACCTCCTAAACAAACAAAGGTTTGTCTGAGAGGTTCTAAAGCTCTCCATTCGGTCCAAGTAAACAGACAGGGCGCGTACTGGACACAGCAACAATAAGGCAGGGTCAGCCTCGTCAAGTCAACCACTTGATCCCTTAGAAGGGGTAGTGGGAACTTTGGACATGTAGCTCGGCTGGGATCTCAGTATCACATGAGAGAATACCAAACTGAACTCAAGGCACGTTTCACTGGAAGAAAACCCCTGCAGGTCCCTGACACTCTTGATGGAAGTTAGCGCGTTCAGGAGCACCGTCTTCAAGGAAAGGGCACTTAACTCGACTGACGCCAAGGGTTCAAAAAAGCTGTAAGCCCAGTAATACTACAGGGAGGTTCCATGAGGGAATAAGGCACAGTCTTGGATGATTTAACCTCCTGGTGCTTCTGAGGAACCTGATTATCAGGTCGTGCTTTTCTTAAGATCTACTGTAGAGTTGGACAGCCGTACCTCTCCTGCAGGAAGGAAAGCACTGACGTGAATAGGAATATCTGGGGGTCTTCCTTTTGGAAAGAACACCAGTTAATGAATAGACATCACTTCAACTCATTGTAAGCGCTCAAGCCTGAGTGATAGCCCCTCAAGTCTTCCATGTGCCATCTAGGGGCCAGATATGGAGGTTCCATAATTCTGGGCTCAGGTGTCAGGTTGTGCCCCATACCTGAGAAAGGAGGTCCCTCCTCGGGGGGATTTAACAGGGAGCTCAGAGAAACAAGTCTGGGTGGACCAACACGATACAACCAACAGTACCTGTTGTTCATCGTCCCTGACTTTGCCCAATGTCTATGCTATCAGGCTTACTGGGGGAAAATTATATTTGCGCAGGCCCTGGGGCCAGCTGTGTGCCAGTGCGTCCATGCCAAGGGGGACCTTGGTCAGGGAATAGCACAGAGGGAGAATTCTTGCCAAGTGAACTGATTAGAACTTGCCAAATTGACCCCAAATGTGATGGACCACCCAGGGGTTGAGTCTCCT
>JAOTRC010000012.1:16021549-16036058 GCA_027497675.1 Cyprinella lutrensis
TTTAAAAAACAGAAAAACAGTATAGTTCCCCTTTAAATATGGTCGGAAAAATCTGTAGTGAGGTCTGGAAATTTGAGCCTGGAAAAGTATGGAATTTTGAAATGGAAATTGTGGAGGAACCCTGTAGTAAGATAATATAACGGTAACTAATGTAACAAATATAACGATAACTAATGTAACAAATATAATTCAAGTAATTATTCTAGCGATATGTAGGCCTAATGCTAGATAAGGTTTGCTAGTACATTTGTAATGGGGTTCAGTTGTTATGTGAAGGAGGCGGGGAACGTTCAACAAATTTAATAATAAATAAACAAATACAAAATGAAAGTAAACACACAAAACAGAGCATAAAATCACAACGTAAAATCATGCCTCCTCTCTCCACTGTCGTCGCTCCGTGAGAGATGCGGGACAAAACAAAGATGTAAAATTTAAGAAAAATGTGTTATTAATATATCAAATATTTATATTTATGTATAATATTAATTTTGTATAAATATACATCAATTATATACATGCAAATATTTTTTGAATATATACATGCATGTGTGTGTATTTATATATACAAAATAATTATACACACTACACACACATTATGTAAACACAAACTTTTATTTTGGATGTGATTAATCGCGATTAATCGTTTCACAGCCCTAATTCAAGTGAAATGAAAATCACTGTGCCGACCCAGGCTTTATTAAGGTGAAATAAAGCCACAATTTTAAGCGCCGCTTACTGTGCTCCATGGCTGTTACAGAAAAAACCGGCGCGGCAAGCACTTCTAAAAATCTGGTGGCCGCTATGGACCAAAACTTGCGCATTTTTGGCACCGATGATCGGAATCGAAAAGAAATTTTCAAAACAATTCCAATGGCATCGTTATTTTTTAAACGGTTCCAAGTTGAAACCAGTCCTCGATGCCCAACCCTAGGCAGGATATAATTGGCCCTCATCAATGGCTGTTTTTAAACAATCGGCTGATACTTTGTATCTATTTTTCTGAATAGTGTTAAGCTTTTGTTCTGTAATACCAGATCTGGGATCTTGCCAGCGGTAGGCTGAAGTTGTCTCTGACGGGTCACATTAGCACGGTGAGAGGAGTGGCCGTCAGCACACGCAGCCCTTACCTGTTCTCCTGTGGGGAGGACAAACAGGTTAAATGCTGGGATCTAGAGTATAACAAGGTACAAACTTAAAATACATATACAAACAATGTGCATTCATTTTAAGCTTTACTTAAAAGATACCGACCAATATAGATACATTTTGAGTTTTATGTTGTCCACAGGTAATAAGACACTATCACGGGCATCTGAGTGCAGTCTACGACCTTGACCTCCATCCTACCATTGACGTACTGGTGACCTGCAGTCGAGATGCCACAGCAAGAGTATAACTTTTTTTTTATTTATTTTTTTTTATTTATAAAGGATCATAAACATGTTATGCAAAGTGTATGTTTTCTGTGGGTGGTAGGTTTGGGACATCAGGA
The DNA here is from genome assembly GCA_027497675.1 of Cyprinella lutrensis. Lineage (NCBI taxonomy): Eukaryota > Metazoa > Chordata > Actinopteri > Cypriniformes > Leuciscidae > Cyprinella > Cyprinella lutrensis. The sequence goes on from JAOTRC010000012.1 coordinate 16,023,045, forward strand.
CCAAGGCAAATGTTCACACCCTTTCTGGACACACCAACACAGTGGCTACAGTCAAATGTCAAAGCGCTGAGCCACAGGTGATTACAGGTATGCATACATTTTATTTTTTTTACTCTACCTTTTGAACAGACTTCTGCTGCTGGTGCATTTTTCATGGAAATACCATGTGGTGTTCTAGATTATTTTCATGTGCTTTATATCCCGTCTTTAGGAAGTCATGACACCACCATTAGACTCTGGGATCTGATCGCTGGCAAGACAAGAGCCACACTGACTAACCACAAAAAGTCTGTCAGAGCGTTGGTGCTCCATCCCAGGCAGTATGTTGAACAAAGTCTTTTTTTTTTTTTCGAAAACATGATAAACTTATTTAAATCGAATGGTAAAACTGTAAACGGAATAAATTATGGCCCTATGAAATGCACTTTATTTTTTCTCATATTTTTTTTTTTTTTGCTTCCCAAAATCTGCATTTAGTAAAATTTGTGTTTTGTTCAATTAAATGTATTCAGTAAAAAACATTAACAAAAAACATTTATTTTTAACAAAGATTATGTACAACGTAAACTGTATTTATCAGATCAATGGCTTCAATTCAGAGATTTACAGCATAATTTTGCAAACATGCTGTACAGCAGCTTCACTGTATAAATCAGTGTAATTTTAGTATTGTTCATGTAGTATTTATTAATATTTTGTTGTCTTCTATAAACATATTAGTTTTAAGTTTTGTAGTTTTGTGCTTTTTTCTTTTTTTTTTTTTTAGTTTTCTTTATATTTATATAGGCCTTAATTCTGAAGTTGTAAGTTTAGTGCTTCAAATTTAAGCTAACCTCATTTACTTGTCAAAACACTATTTTGACTATTTAAGTTTTTCATCTAAAATGTAATAGTTTTAGTTAAAAATAACGTCATTGGCTAAGACCAAATCACAGCTGTGCTGACATTTACCATAGTTTAAAAATACTCATGTAAAGGTCCTTGCACACAGAGTCCGATATTTTCGTATTCGTCATTTGGTGGCTCTGAATTGTCAATTCCTATTAAAATGCTTTCTACAGAGTCAAAATATGCAGGAAATCAAACCCAATTAGATTTTTTTTTAATGACGGACGAAAGTTTAGGACGCAGTGAGTAAGTGTGATTGACATAACGTGACGTGATGTCAATCACACTTACTATGTAACATCTTGTTGTTTCTATGTAACATCTCGTTTTCAGGACCCCCTCGAAAACGAGATGTTACTTCTCAAGGGGTTATCCTTCAAATATATTTCAAATTTATTACCATGCTTATTTTTTTTAACGTGCAAGAATTTCGGGCTCAGTGTGCAAGGACCATGCACAGTATGATAGGATATATAATGCTGCTTTCAATAATTTCATATAATTATTATAAAAAAGTTATATTAATGTATTTAGATTGAACGTTTTACTATATTGTGCTTTTTATGCATCCAGTTAAAAATAATTTTCTAATATTCTTTTTTTTTTGCCATCATTTTTTGAGTTTAATTCATTTTGTGTTTTCCAAGTCACAGAAAGTGTATGGCCCTAATCAAATAAATAATTGTTTTATATTGTTGGTTATTTCCCACACTAACTGAGTTCCAGTTCCCCAGATTTGTTTAAATTATTCTTGTTTGTTTAAATCACATCCTCTCTTCAACAGGTACACCTTTGCCTCCGGCTCTCCAGATAACATTAAGCAGTGGAAGTTTCCTGATGGGAACTTCATCCAAAATCTTTCAGGACACAATGCCATTATCAACACACTGGCTGTCAATTCAGATGGTGTTCTGGTGTCAGGAGGTAAAATTTTTAACTTTTTATGTTGCAAAGCTAGTCATGCAAAAAAAAAAAATGAATTGAATTTCATCTTCTACATTTGTTTCTCCTTTGTCTTGTCTGGGTTGCATTTAACTCCAAATGTAAGAACATCAAATGTTAACTTATCTTGAGAAACAAATTTTAAGAAACAAATAAACAGTTAAAAAATTAAGATAATGAGATACATATTACAGGACATCCAGAACAACACTAAACCATACAATAAATTAAAATAACATTTTGATATTACAGCACACAGTCTGACATTTTGTAGTTTAATTCTACTATTTTACCAGAGCCATTATTTGTTTTGCTGGATTACAAGAACTAGAGTTAAATATTGGACATGACCACTACAGAAGAGTTAGGTAGTTCAATCATCTCATGATATTGTCTGGTCAACTTGGTTACAGTAATGTAAGAAGGTTGCCCAAATTTTATCAAAGGCTTTTAGTTCCCCTTTAACGACATAAGTAAGTTTTTCCAAGGCAAGGTGGCTGGTCATTTCTTTATTAGCTTCACTTCTAAACACATATACTTGCAAACTTCCAATCATGGAATCATGGCTGCAATTTTGAAGTGCGTTCAACTTCGTTGAGTGGATGAGGGAAGATTATTTGTATGACTCAATTTTGTCTGATGGAGCAAGTCTACTGATATGTACACTTTTGGCCGATCCATAAACAATACCACAAGATTGTGACATCACACCCATTAGGCAAGGGTTCTGCCAGTTGTGGCCTCTCGTGCAACTCAAGCAATGATGGTCATCTGTGTGAATGAGACGAAGGGTAGTTAGTGAGGGAAAGGCATGAAAAGTGGACTTAACTTTTTTTTAATTCACCTTTGTCCCTCAATTGTTGCATCTTGTCCTAACTGTCCTTTCTGTTGTTTTTCACATCAGCTGATAATGGAACTATTCACATGTGGGACTGGAGGACTGGCTACAACTTCCAGAGGATTCATGCAGCGGTGCAGCCGGGTTCTCTGGACAGCGAGTCAGGGATTTTTGCATGCGTGTTTGATCAGTCTGAGAGTCGGCTCATAACAGCGGAGGCTGACAAAACCATTAAGGTCTACAAAGAGGATGAAACGGCTGTAAGTTCCCAGTTCACTAGTAATACTTGTTTAAATCTAAGTATAATAATTAATTAAAATAACACATTGACTGTTGAATGTTTATGATGGAATAAGGTAATAGTGAATTTAAAATCCTCGAAGTTCTCCAACACTTCAATTTTAGATTGAAGAGACTTGCCTTGATGTGATTTTTGCAATTTTTTATTGATGGACATTTTTTTTTCTTCCAGACTGAAGAATCCCACCCAGTTAATTGGAAACCTGAGATCCTGAAAAGAAAAAGATTTTAGGGTTGTTGATTTTTATTTTATTTGTTGCATTTTAGCTGGCTGATTTCTATTGCAATGTCTGCTTAAGGCGTAAACAAACAACAATTTAATTGAAGTCAGGAAACGACATCAAATGAGACCTTTTGCTTTGCTCTACCTATCTAAGTAACGATATGAATATTGTGCTTGTATACACGAGGAAAGGTTTCTTCCCTGTCTACTCCAAACACCATTTGCAGGTCTATGTGACAGTCTACCCAGAAATCCTACAGAATAATGTTTTTATTTTGGATCTGTGCACTGTTGCTGATCTCAGAGACAATACAAATGTCAATTTGCATATGTACTTTTTTTTTTTTACACTGCGTATTTTTTGGAATTTTTTTTAAAAAAAGGAAAAAACCTATACCATGTATCTCTCATGGCTGGAAAAATGTTGTATTTCCTGACATAACATTTTGTAAAATAAAGAACCTTAGTTTAAACCCCATAGTTTTCATCTTATTGAGCTTCATTTCATCATCATGAAAGGCATAAATTCAAGAACAAAGTTGAACCTCTTGTGCCCTCATTCACAAACATAATGTTTTGTGCTTTATATACTCAGGTTTTAAACTGTTTCCTGTGTCGAAATAGCTGACTCAGTATTTATTGTTGATGCTGCACAGCAGGGTTGATGAAATACTTGCATCATTCTGGAAGGTTGAAGTACAGCCTGATCGAGGTGTTCTATCACAGTACTGGGGCAATATTGACTTACTGACCATGTGGTCCACAACTCCTACACAGAGGTTAATACACCTACTCAAAATCTGAATAACAAACAATGACGCACTCCCACGTTCACATTTTGAATAGGTTTTTTTTTTTTTTTTTTAACGGGCAAAGAAAATTGCAAACGGAAGAAATAATACATTTGTTTTTACAGCATATTTTGAAACCCTTGTTAATACATGACAGTGTAATTACACAAAAAGTTGTATTAATTAGGTTTAGGTTTTGGATAAGTGTTAGTTGCTTGTAAATATGCGTAATTAGAACAGTTATTACATGTAACCTTTGTAACAAAGACATTTAAATAAAGTGTTACCCATTTTTTCTGTTGTGAAGGTTTTTTTATCTGTTTGTAAAATATAAAATGTGTGTACCTTTTGTGACCTAATATACCTATTTTAATTTTAACTTCATCCTTCATTGTCAGTGATCACTATATTAAGTAAAGAGGACTACAGAATACTTGTCATTTACAAAAGACAGAATTTTTATTAATTCATTGACAGGTGCAATGCATTAAACCACTTCATTGTAAATGAGTTGATTGAACTTAACAACATGACCAACATGACTTGTATGGGAAGCTTTTGCAGACCTAATTTTTGAAGAATGGAAAATATTAGACACCCATAGACATAGACACTCGTTTGAAAACACTTCGCCCATGTCATTCCCATGTATTTTAACAATTGCTTCACAAAAACAAAATGATATCTCAGAACAATGGGGAGAGGTTTGGCAAGGTCTTTAAATGTCTCCCAGACCTCCAAACTGCTTGGCACCGCTTTCCTGCCCTCCAGCAGCGATTCTGTTAATGGGAATGATCTTCATGGTGGTCTCCTTCAGAGAATACCAGCGACTGTGCCACGTGGCCCAGATAATGCCATTGTCATATCCATGCTGTGTGTCTTTCTCTGTGTACTTGCCACCTGTAAAGACAGAAACCATACATCAGTAATAGATCAGTATAATATTGAGGGATTTTAGAAGGAGGACAATCTCCTACGACGACGAAAGAGTGTAATGGTTTACCCTGGAAGTATTTTCCATTGAGATGAGCAGCATGGCAGCGGTTCATCCACCAACCAGACCCTTCCTGCAAGGCACAGTGTTCCCCGAATTTGTCATTGTCTCTGTCGGGTGTACTGAACTGCATGCCATTGTGGGATGTGTAGAATTTGTCACTGGGATCGTCGCCAAAGTCGTAACCATCAAAGGCATCACCGGCATCTCCACCAAAGTAATAAGCATACGTCAAGCGGTATGCATCAACTTCTGGTCCAAGTTTGAAAGTGGCGTAGTCGGCATACCTGAGAAGGCAAGTTTTACAAGACAAAATTTGTGACAAACACTCAGCCTATCGATTGCTGTGCACCCTAATGTTCAGCAGCGTGTTTGATCTGACTGGAGAGGTCATGAAATGTCACTTGACAAAAATCAATTTTGTTAGCGGAGCAAAGTCCTGTTTGACAACTGCAGATAAAGAAAACTCTTGTATTTGGAATTCATGGATAAGTCTTACTTAGGTTTGACACCAAAATGATGTCCAAAATTAAAAAACATTCCTGTAACCCAAACCACAGGAAGTCAATTTGGATAAAAGTATTATAAAAATTAAAATGGTTGTGGAACTCCACTGTCTAACCTAAGTAATTGTGAGAAAAACTCGGTTCATTACTTTTTGTTGCCTTCCCAATCGACCATCTCTATCCTTAGCACATAAGGCACGCTGGACTGAACCGACAACAGATGTATCTTCTCATTTCCCAGCCAGAACTCTGTTCTGTCATCTGGTGAGAGGTATCCAAATCCTTCCTTATACTGAATCCAATTTTTGTTGAAGTCAACGCTGCCATCCCGTCTCTGAAAAACATACAATTCATTTTTGATTGATCAATAAAGTAGTTTGCATTTGTAACCAGTCCTATTCACACCACATCAAGTGCGATTAGAGCTGGTGTTAACCGGCATGGGAGGCAGGTGTGGTAAAAAGGACGTAAGAAGCATGTCAATTCTGTCTTTTGTGCACCTCTTGAAGTCAGGGGAGTGAAATTTAACTGAACAACTAGCTGTACTCATCACCCTAAACCTCAAACTCATCTGGGTCACGGCACCAACGATCATGTATCTCTACATTTTCATAAGGAAATTGAGTCACTGTTCATTGTCTGTTGCGTTGCGTACCCTCTGAAGTACAGTCCATCCACGTCCAAAGCTGTCTATCTCACAGTACACCAGGAACGCCTCAGGAGCCCTGGCTGGTTTCACATAGTAGAGCCCACTGACCTTACCACCTTTGTTTGCAATGTCCTGACAATCTGGGGAGAAGTACACATGTATAATTCAGCTCTCTAATTGTATATGTAAAGTAAATTCACCATGTCAGTTGTCATTAAGATGTTTAAATGCTAATTTTACCTTTGCCTGTGACTGTCTGAATCTCCACAGTGTCTTTGCAGGGCTCTTTGCACAACTGGTCCAGCTGAAGAGACATCTGCTTTAAATCAGTAATTCGTTTCTCATTAGCCTGTAGGATTGACTGCAGTTGACTGTGGAGGGGGAATTAAAAAACAAGTACATTTAATAAACAATGACATTTAATAAACTATCAGGACAATAAAAGTGGGGAAAAAAACAAGAAAAAGTGCTTACTATATTTGATCTTCCTGAGCGAGAATGCTCTTCTCAAATCGCAGTACATCATCCAGCATGTTTGAAGATTTTTTGATGTATGTATCTGACAAAAGGATTGTGATTAACCTCGTGAAAATCAAGAAAAGCTTAACATTTATTTAAAATTGACCATTCAATGATAAGCACGTTTCATTTTCTGTATTAAAATTAAGTTTTATACATTATGACAATAAAAACAAGAAACAAATTCTGTTATGATTTTTTTAAAGCCAGGCAAGTAATTTGTTGTGGTCAATTTGTAAAGGAAGTCTGTGCACATATATATTCAAAAATGCAGATCTATACACTAAACACGCAATACGCATGTGCATGCCGTTAACGTTTTCCCAGGTTTGCGTTTTTGGATTTTACTCTGAGATGATAACGTTTTTCTACATTTCTCAACGCTTGCACCTTGGAACCTGTTCAAGGTTTGAGTTCTCGAGCCACCAGAAACTGTTGTTGTGCGAAATAGCGGGCCAGAGGGCGTTAAGCTTTTTCTGTTAGAACGGTTTTGTGTAAGCGGCCTGTAAATTAATAACTAATGATCTTTGCAATGGACGTGAATCAAACAAAACTAAATTTAGCTGGACAATAACTTTATTCTAGAGCTGCTGTAAAGCCAAAACAATCTATTTCCTATTATCACTGTAAAGCCGCTTTGAAACAATCTATATAGTTTTTTACAAATAAAGTTATTTAAGGTTATTGGACAATAATGGTCAGTAAGTCTGTTAAAAGTTAAGAATACTTTTGGGTTGCAAACAGCTATGTTGTGTAACTTCCGTAATCTGTATTATTAATGAATGAATAAAAATTAAAGTTTTAAATAAATAAATAAACCATTATATTTATATTTTTAAATAATAAGACACACAAATATACACTCATATGTATTCAATGTGTTAGAAAAATATGTTATTACTTGCTTACACCACATGACAATTTTCATGACATTCAGGGCCCTTTTCCATCATTTTCAAATAATAGAAACCTGCATTAACCCAGGAGCAGATTTAAAAATCTCAAAAGCTCATCCGAGACAATAACCTCTGTACACGTTTGGCATTTTTGTTAATCGTTAATTAATGAAAAGTTGTGCTACCTGGTGCTTGTTTTTGTGCTTGTGTTTCTGAGTCTTTCAGGTAGATCACTTTGTCCTGCGCTCCTCTAGTAAGGTTGGCGATTTCCACTAAATCCTGTTCCATTTCATCCAGCTGTCTATCCATATCAGGCTTGTACCTCTGTAGGTAATCAGCAACTCCACATGTGGTAGGGCAGTATGTTCCCTGAGAAAGTAAGGATGGAGAGTGACTGTTAAACCAATGACAGTTGCAATGTAGCAATTTCATTGTGAGTTTATAATTTGTAACAATCCAGATCAGACTATCCCTACTTACAAACCCATCATTTGGGTTACACATATCTTGCGACGGTGAATAGTCTCCTCTCATTTGCTTAAGGTGAAAAAGAGAGAAAAAACAATCAGTAAAAATCATTATAACATACTTTTATAATAATAATAATAATAAAACATTCAGTGTCTCACCGCCGACGTTAATGTGGACAGCAGCAGGATGGAAGCAACCACATGCGTTAAGGAGGCCATGTTGGACCTACGATCTGTGTGGTGTACCCTTGAGATGTGAGGGACTGTTGACTTCTGCAGGATATTTATCCGATCAAGGTCCTCCTCAGAGATGAAGATAACAGTCCACTGTGCAAACAAAAGCTAACACAATCCCTCTCTTACTCACTGTCTGAATCAGAACTAGCCGTAAATGATGCAGGGATGGGACAATGTGTTCCTGCAAACGTATAAGACAGCTTGTAATGGTTTCATTACTGGTACCTGAACATTACATCAGTCAGGGTACTTCAACCTTGTTCAGGCCAAAAACATTTGGTGGTTGTATATTGTTAAAAAAATGTGAATGCTGGTATTTAAGCCTTGAACATTTACCATGCGTGGGTACCACTCTAAAAAAAGTAATAATAATTAACTTGAGTAAAAGTAATAATTTTATTAACTTGAGTAAAATCTCTGCATATCATTTACTTGATTGGTTGAGTTAATTGACTAAAAATCCAAAAGTAAACTTTGTCTACCTTGTCTAAAATGTACCGCTATATTTAAGTTTCTTTCACTAAAAGAATTTAGAATTTCACTAGCCAATTTTTATTTATTTATAATAGGCTACATTTAATATTGTGAAATTTCTATCAAAATATTTGAGAATGGAGAATTAAACTGGTCTGTTTCGAGGACCACAAACATTGCTTAATTCAAAACAATATTATTTATACACTCTTAAGAAATTGAGTAAGTTAAGCCACGCCCCCTAGTTATTGCTACTTTACGCGACAGATTGCCATGACGGGAAGAGATACACACCCGTGCGCGTCAGCGTGAGTGTATGTTTTATTTTTATCTATAAAATCATTACTGTGCTTTAAATCATTTTATTTAATGCAAAACAACATACTGTGACGTGAGTCATCTTAAACAATTGTCATGGCTGTCTTTTTGCTGATTGGAATGCCTAATGCCTTGTATAAAAAAACCCCGACTTTATTTCTAAAGATAATGAATATAACAATTCTTTAGATGAAATGTCCTCATTACTGTACACTGTTTGTTTGGCATGTTATGGAATCAGTTGCATCGCAGCATCTTTCGGCTATGAGTGAAATGGCATTCAAAGTGAGAAGGGACAGATATTATTGTTCAAAGTTGACCCGTATTGCCTACAGTGCAGCCTCCTTGTGTAGCCCACTCCAGGGCTGGGTATCGTAACAAATTTTTTTTTAAATTGAATTAAAAATGCATTACACACAGTCTCCTCCGATAAAAGATCACTCTAAATTGTAATTTAGACACATGCATTTTCTGTAAAGCTGCTTAGAAATGATATGTTTTGTAAAAAATGCTATACAAATAAATGTTAATTGAATTAAATATATGTTAACGGGGTGCGTGATATGCCTCACGCTCAGCACACATAAAGCACGCTCTGCACACTTAAAGTTTGCCGCAAAGCACTGGGGAAAGTAGCCTAATGGTTGTGTTGGGGAAAAAATAGCAAGGAGATATTTAATGTTTTTCAGTAATAAACAAGTGTTTCCTGAGTGTGTTGGCTGCAAAGAACATGGCGATGTTGACTCGTCATTCCTATATGAACATGCACGTGTGCCTATTACATAATCAATTACATAATCAAACCCATACTAGATCTGAGACATTTGAACAAGGCTCTCATGAGACGGCCTTTCAAAATGTTAACACTTAAACCAATTCTCATGAAACTTCGCCCGGGCGATTGGTTTGTTACAATGGATCTGAAACTACATATTTTCATGTTCAGATCAACCCTCTTCACATGTCATTCTTGCGATTCGCCATCGAGGGTAGGGCATATCAATACACCGTTCTGCCATTCGGTCTGTCCCTGGCACCCCACACATTCACAAAATGTATGGATGCACCGCTCTCCTTACTGAAAAGTCAGGGAGTACGCGTGCTGAATTATCTCGACGACTGGCTGGTGCTGGCGCAGTCAAGAGACGAACTGATTGTTCACAGGGATTTGATTTTCAGTCATCTAAAATACTTGGGGCTCACAATCAATGTTACCAAGAGCTAACTGACCCCCAGTTGACTGTAGTATTTCTGGGCATGGTTTGGGCAAATGTTACATATTGTTCTCTTTACTATATATAACATGTAAATATTTCATAGGTGCACTATAATTACCGAAGGTTACACTGTAAAATTGTTTTAATTACGCAGTACTTTCCGGGCTGTAATCTAAAACGTTACCAAAGTTTTTAGAGAGAGTATGGGCGAAAGTTACTTTTAAAAGTATTAAAGTAATGCATCACAATATTGTGTTACTTCCTAAACATGTAGCTAATTGCGTTACTTTTTATGGAAAGTAGTGCATTACGTTATTTTTGCATTACTTTTTCTCATCTGGGCCGATCGTTTGTTTTTAAACAACAAAAAAGTAATTTTTTACATAATCATAATATAGGGATAAACCAAAAAGACAAACAGATAATTTACCGTAACAGCACTGACTCATTGCTACAGGGCTAATGGGTCAGTATCCTATTTTAAGTTAATGATTTGTAACTTTTTTCTTTTCCAATGATTTGACATCAACTGTTCCTTCTACATGACATGTACACACATGCACAGACAGACAGTTTTCCTGACTACCACCTGAGTCACTGAGGCAAAATTGTCTTTCTTCATTTGGTAATGATGACCAAAGAAAAGTGTTAAACACACACGCACCCCCCAATCCCCCCCCCCCCCCCACACACACACAAAAAAGGTAGAATGATGTAAATTGAATATTGAATATTAAGCAGTATTTTAACCTATTACCACACACATTTTAACAGCCTTATTGATAATTTGAAACTTTTTGCGTATTTGGTGTCTGAATATCACTAGTCAAATTGAATCACTTTCAATATCAATATTGTTGCTCAATACTTGTATATGTTTTCAAGGCTACAAACATCAGTACCAAAGGTGAGAACATTGGTCTTTACCAACTAAACCACCAGGGGATGTTGCAAATCAAAAGTATTATGATCCTTGTTACCAGAGTAGCAATACACACATTTGCATCTGTTTAAAATTAATATAGCCCTAAAGCTACTTTATATGCTGACACTTGTATACTCAACTGAAACTCAAATTCAATTTTTTTCCACCATCATGTCCCTTTAGGGGCTCTGTAGAATCTGAATGCAATACAAATGATTACAACAAATTAATACTTTTTATTTTATTTTTACTTTTTTATATAGACAATTCTTTCTTCTCTGGAACACATTTTGTTGGGTTTATAAACAGCATGAGTGTAGTGGTAAAATCACGGTTCGGTGTTTCCAATTTTGTCCATTGTTTCTTGTCCACTGTGGGATATGTTGATGCAATGTTGCCGTTCATTGTCACTCCGAGTTCTGTCAGATGATGACGAATGGGATTTAGCCTAGAAAACCTATTGATGTTGAGTATTACAAAACGAGCCAATGGCAAAGAAATGCCTTACCTTGTGGGTATAAAAGGACGTCGGCAATATGTAGGCATGTTTTCACTTCACTCCTGAAGCCTATTCTCTGACTATCTTCGAGAATCTTAGATGAGCAGCTTCTAGTTCTGGGCTAGTTCCAGCGAGTTTCATATTCCTGTCTGCTGAACTGAATAGTGTGTGTGTTTCTCTCTGGGTGCTTCAGCACTGTTGCAAGCTCTTTTCTCACAAAAAAAGCTTACACGTGGCACGTCTTTTTAAAGAAGCGTCTTTGAAGAGGTCAGTTCCGCTGAAGTTATTTCAGAGGCTCCTGGGGCATATGGCATCTGCAACTGCAGCATTGCCGCTCAGATTCCTTCATATGAGGCTGCTTCAGCTTTCGCTTTGTGACTGAGTCCTGACGTGCTTCGAGTACAAGTTACTCCGACCTGCCGTTAGACCTTCACCCCGTGGTTGAACCTCAGTTTCTACGGATTGGAGTGTCCTTAGAATGAGAGCATCGTCCACTAGACACGTCTAAGTGTTGAAGAGGCTAGGGGACCTGCACGCATTCTCCATTGACGAAGCGTGCCTGAAATTCAGGCCGGCCTACTCTCACGTGATCCTGAGACCCCAGCCTGGATATGTGCCCAAGATTCCTACAGGTTCTGGGACCAGGAAATGAACCTGCAAGCGCTGCTTCCGGAGGAGGCAGACACAGCCTTGGCAGTGCTCTGTCCAGCACGCGCTCTTCGTGCCTACATTGACAAGACGCAGTGTCGGGACCTCAGACCAGCACTTTGCCTGTTATGGTGGGAACCTGAAGGCAAAGGCTCTCCAAGTAAGGCTGTCCCACTGGATAGTGGATGCCATTGCTTTGGCCATTGCTTTTTGGTTGACCATGCCCCTTTGGTGTGACTGCCCACTAGGGCTGAACGATTATGGAAAATAATCTAATTGCGATTTTTTTAACCAATATTGAGATTCAATATGGATAGCTTTTTGTATTAGTAATATTACCTTTTGTAGTTGACAAAGACAAGCAACAAATCATTGTACAGTTGGGGAAGGGAATCTACTTTCTTTTTATTCTTAATAACACTATTATATATATTTAATTACATGTGTAAAAATATATACTTTAAATTTCTATATATATATACACACACACATTTAATTATACCAATTACAAGTTACGATTTTTAAATTGACTATATTAACTAATATATCTTCAAAATATAAAAGCTAGTGAATAATCAGGAACACAAAAAAGCAATATAAGCAATAAATAAAGAGTGCTTTCAGTATTTAAAAGTAGGCTGTCTGAATGTTTTTCATGCAAGAGCTGAAGTGATTCCCCC
>JAOTRC010000012.1:16058515-16085706 GCA_027497675.1 Cyprinella lutrensis
TTAATTTATATTGAGAAATAAGCACATAAGTCAAAGTTTTTGCTTGGTTGTCTGTACAACTCATCTCATTTTAATATACTGGTACCTTGAAAGCTGGTCTGAAACAAGTTTATCAAAAGTATAAAAGGTTTATACACAATCCATGTGAATCAACAAATTCATTGGGCAGCAAGGCAGCAAGCCAGCTGCTTTCGGTTTCAGACACCCCATGTCTCGCAGGTAATTAGGTCCCACTTCAATCTTATGGTAAACCTCATTCCCTGAAAGAGGGAACGGAGACGCCATGTCGAAAACGACGAATAGGAATGTTGATGCCACGTCGAGAACGACGAATAGGAATCTTGCTAGAGAGGCCAATCTACTTCAAGTGAATATACAGTAAGTGAACCAATGCACATTGGTGTACAATCATTTGCATCAGCTGATCACCCACACAGGCCATCATCGCAGGTATATAATGAGCAGAAGGTGCGATTGCACACAGCTTTTTGCTTTGGAGCCGAGCACTTCTGTGCTATTGTCTACACAAATAGACGAGTTCTGAATAGGAGGATCTCTCATGGCTAGTGCGGGAGATACAGAATGCCAGTGGGGTTGACTTTTCTGTCTCTCTCTGTGTGTTTTGTTGCTTTTAAACTGAGCAAAAACAAAAGGGCTGCTCTGCACTGAAAGGCCGTTCTTACGGCTGGTAAGATCACCAGTGAGAGACGCACGACAGGTGTTCAGCACCAAGAGAGCTTGGCGGAGCAGAAGAAGCACCCCTAAAAGAGCTTAAACTGGTGGAGCACGTCTTTTAAAGATGTCACTCTATCTGTGTGTTTCTGGATGCGGTCGTTACCTGGGATCGCGGGACGGTTACGAGCTCTGCATCGCGTGTCTGGTCATTGAACACACTGAGGCAGCGTTCGTGGATGAGCCATGTACCCATTGTGGGAGGATGACCATCTCGGAGCTACGGTCGAGACTCATGTTCCTGCAAAGGGGCAGAGTCCCTGCGCCTCTGCCACGATCTAACCCTCCTCCGAAGGTTACTTCAGGCAGTGGTACAGGTGACCTGAAGATCACAGTGAGCACGCTTCCTTCGGTGAACCAACCCCCTCGGAACCCTCATCCCTCTCACGCTCCGCAGCCAGTAGAGCCACCGATGGAAAGTGCTGGACCATCCACGAGGTGTAGATCGCTGCATCTGAGGGTGCGTCAGACTTCACTGTGGATGACGATTCGGACCCAGAGATGACGGCCATGCTTTCTCGGGTTGCCAACAGGATCAGACTGTGGAACCCACCACCGTGTCCCGACCCCTCAAGGCTGGATGATTGGTTTCTCGGCGTGGCGCACGCTGGTTCTTAGCAACCCACCCCAGATGGATGGCACCTTTTACTGCCATCAACCGTCCTGGTGGCTCTTCCTCCCTCACCAACCTTGTTGCCGCTTGGTCCCTTAACTCCTTGGCACGGAGAGCTGTGTCTCTCTTCCCGGGCTTGTAACTACTCATTGGAGTTAATTGGCAAGGCTTACAAGGTCTGTGGGGAAGCCGCCTCTACCATACATGCTGTTGCTGCAGGTCCATCAGGCCAAGGCAGAGAAGGACCTGCACGAGGATGGTCATGATCCCCAAGTTCTGCAGGAACTTTGTGGCATGAGTGGCATGAAGTGGCATGAGTGGTAACAAAGTTCTCTGACTCTCATCTGCCTCTTCTATCACCAATGGGTAGCTCCTCTTCCTGCGCCTCCTGCCACGTGGAAGGCAGTGTTCCAAGTGTTCACAGGCAAATGTTCCACAGAACCCTCAGACCCTGATATGGGCCGCCTTTCAGAGAAAGCCGCCCAAACCGCATCCCTGTGTTCCACCTCCCTTCCCCACTGCGGGTACAACTATGGTCCCTACGGTCCCGCTTATAGGGTCTCTGCGAGCCTGGTTAGCGCTCCATAGTCTGTCTTAATGGCTCATTCAGACCATCTGGCTCAGCTATGTGATTCAATTTTCCTTGCTTCCCCCCAAGATTCGGGGCATCCACTCCACTACAGTGAGAGTAACCGATGCTCATGTCTTGCGAGCGGAGATCACAGTCCTACTGGTGAAGTCCCAATTCATTGTACCCGAGAAAGGCAGTGGGTTACGACTGATCTTGGACCTGCTAGTTTTGAATCGGAGTCTCCACAAGCTACCTTTAAAAATGCTCAGTCAGAGACGCATTTCCGAATGCATCCGTCCTCAAGATTGGTTTGCAGCGATCGACGCGTACTTTCATGTCTCGATTCTCCCTTGACACAGGTCGTTTCAGCGCTTTTCATTCAAAGGGTCGAGCATATCAGCACAAAGTCCTGCCCTTCGTGCTGTCCCCTGTCTCCCCGTGTCTTCATGAAAGTCTTGAGACTTTCGTTTCCATGAGAAACTTTCGTTCGCATCCTCAACTATCTTGACGACAGGCTCATACTAACACACTGTTGAGATCAGTTATGCGAACGCAGGGACCTAATACTCAGGCACCTCAGCCAGGGTCTTCAGGTCAAATGGGAAAAGAGCAAACTCTCCCCCACGCAGAGGATCTCTTTTCTCAGTATGGAGTTGGATTCGGTCGCACAGACAGCGCACCTCACAGAAGCTGCTGATCTGTCTCAATACGCTCAAAGTTCTTACAGAAGCTACTGGGGCATATGGCAGCGGCAGCAGCGGTAACACCACTCGCGATGCTCCATATGAGACCGCTTCAGCACTGGCTCCATGGCCAAGTCCTGAAATGGGCATGGGATCACAGCACTCATCGGGTGACAATCGCACCATCGTGCCGCCAGACATTCAGCCCGGGGTCAGACCCCTTGTTCCTGTGGGCAGGAGTGCCTGAACAGGTGTCCAGACATGCTGTGGAGTTCCCAGGTGCCACAGGCTGGGGTGCAGCATACAACGGACATGCAGTGTCAGGGGCGTGGACGGGCCCCATTGGCACATCAACTGCCTTGAGTTGCTAGCAGGACGTCTCCCTTTGAGCCACTTAAAAAGGCTGATACAGGACAGGGACGTACAGGTTTGTACGGACAACACTGCCACCATTGTGTACATCAACCAAGGTGGTCTACTCTTCCATCACATGTCGCAACTCATCCCAAGTCCTGTCGCCACATCTACTGTGGCCCGCTGGGGCAGCCAGCTCATCGGCTCAGCTCCTCAGCAAAAAACTGAAGTGCAATCCCACCTGCTACTCATAATAGACCTGCGCTGTGTCGCAGAACAGCTGAATCAAATGACTGCACGCCCTTGTGCACAGGCTCGTTAAAAAAGAGGGTTACAATATGTAACCTAGACATTGCATGGTCTCTAATACTGCACATTGTTCACAATAAGATGTCTAGGATCACAAGCAATGAAATACAACACAATTTTGATTCCAAGAGCGAAGTGACTCATTAAAATACAAATATTCTTTATAAAATGATGTCTTAAGTTCATGAAACAGGAAGTATCTTTGGTGAAATGTTGTCTCAACTTGTATCTTATGGAGATTCCATATTGGACAAGGATCATGCACAAAAATAACCCTATATTATTTAGAATTATAAGATCATATAATTATTATTTTTCATATTATAAAATAGATTTTTTTATTAAGTCATAATATTATGAGAGAGGGATTATGAATTTTTGCCAATGTACCAGACTGATACTAAAACATTAAATAAATATGGTTTACAAATGGAATGGTACTCCATTCAGTATTCCTAATTCTGATAGCCAATGGCCCCTGAAAGATCAATCAACTGACAAGAACAGACCAATCAATACTCACTGCACAACAACATAAAAATAGAATAAGAGGGTCTCAAAATATTGATCTTGTCAATGACTGTGCCTGTCTTTGAATGTCCCAAAAGCCACTTTTATTATATCTACAATTCACAATTGAATTCCTGTCTCTGCACAAAACTATTTATCTACAGACATTGTTGCATTACGGATTTTTAATTCAAGCAGATGGCTTTTAGCCTCAAAGCCAAGAGACATATTACCACTATACCGCTAAAGATTCCAGACACAGAAGCTTTAAGGTAGTTCCTAGTACTCACCAACCTTATTTTACTATAGATGCCAAATTTCCATTGCTCTAGTGTTAAAGTTTTTGATACCACAAGCAACACAATTTCCCCTCCTACAGGGATAAATAAAGGTTATTGTATATTTTATACAGAAACACTTTACTTGAAGGGGTGTGCATAAGACTAACATGACACCTTCTTGATCATGACATGACTTATGTTATGCATGTTTGTGACAACTGTCATTAAGTGTCATTCGCTCAATTATGACATTTTTATTGCAAATATGCATTGAGAATCGATGTCTTTTATTTGACACCTTGACCAATTCAATCATCTTTGTCATGACAACTTGACATTACTAAGACAACACAACATGTCATAAACATTACATAGCAGATTAATTATCAAACTTAAAAAAACAAAACACCTAGCTTTATTGGTTTCATTACATTAAACTGCCAGGTGGTTGGTTTTGACATTCCCTGTCATGAAGCCATTATAACTTTTTAATGACAAATTCAATTAGTACCACTGTAGTTAAGGTCACAAAAAATATTCATTACACAGTTATAATGGCCTCATGACACCCAGTGACAAAGACAACCACATGACAGTTTAACTTGTCAAGTTGTCAAGTCATGACAAAGACATTGACAGGTTATGATGTATTGCTTTATGTCAAGATGTCATAACAGAGAATGTCATATTTGCATTCAAAATGCATTTTCAACATATGTCATAAGACATATGTCATGTCATGGTTATAAAGGTGTCATGTCAGTCTTATGCACACACCTTCAAGTAAAGTGTTACCCTTTATACAATAGCAGGACATTGATTGGTAGGGAAAAGGGTGCTGATGGGTAAACTCATGCCCATTAGTCATCAAATATTAAAGCACCATATATAAGACAAGTGTAGTGCCCGTGCAAAATCAGTTTTTGTGTTTGTTTTTAATAATTGTTGGTTTGGTGTGTTTGAGTGCTCATTGGTTCAAGTACACAGCAAAAGTTCAGAGACATTTTTATTTGTGCATAGAAAGCAAATACTGATACTGACATAATGACATATCATAAATATGGAAAATTAAACTAATTGGTTGCATAATCTATCAGGGTAATATTAGGTGACATGTATTTGGGTATCTGTGTACAGGTAGCAGGAGTTTAGATAGATTATGACAACTGTGTAAATTATATTTCTATAACAAATTAGAGTAAAAAAACAAGTTAATGCAAAAACTGTCTTATGTTCAGTTTACATGTTTTCATACAATGTGTTGTGTGTTGATTGTTATATATAAAAAATAAATAGCATCCAAATTTAGGTTAAAAGTCTACAACCTTTAATGTTATAGTAATGTGCGGCTCCCTATATAGTTCACAGCATTAGCAGATTTTTTTTTTAAATCCTTGTGAAATGTTTAATTGTAATTGTTTAATTAATTTAAAGACAAATACTTTTTTTCCATTAAACCACTGTTTAAAAAAAGCCATTTTAGCTTTCTAAACCGAACCGAACCAAACCGAGACATCAAAACCGTGGGAAAACCGAACCGTCAGTTTTGTGTATCGTTACACCCCTATTCTTTAGTAAACAGCATAGCTGACTTACAAATTTAGTTAACATCCACAAATTAATGACAATTCAGGGAGCAGGAGTGAATTGGAAAAAACGTACGCTGGACCCAGCTATGCTTGAGCAAAATCTTTGTGAATAGGCTACTACAAATGATAGCCATGAACAAAATATAATATACAGAAGTTAACAGCTAACTTAATGTTTAGCTGTCAGAATGTTTCGGTCAGAATGTTTATTTTTTAAACCACAACCCTCTAAACATCTAAATGTGTGCTTCTTTTACCGATAATAATTTAATGATATCTTGCATTTCTAATCCAAACAACGTCAAACTTGGCACTGCACTTACTTGTGCTGTAGCAAAACACCTGTCAAGTTTGAAATCCACTGGACTAATGTTTCGAAAGATATGCGAATAACAGACACACAGAAAGAAATTCCTGTAATTTATCAATAGATAGGCCAAGATCCCAGGCTCTGACTACCTTTGAAGAGACCACTTCAGAAAAGTGCCTGCAAAGCTCAGAAGGCTGATTAACTGGAGTTTGAGAGAAGTAATATTAGACACAAATGTACAATTTCAAGATATGTTTTATAAGATAAATACAATAAAGTTGAACATCAAAACAAACAATGGAAAGGTCCAAAGTGTGAATGTTTTGTCAACAAGTAAACAATTCCATAAAAGAACAAATTGAACATGATTTAAAAGCAAAACACACATTTCTTGTAAACAAGGTCAAGGCTCTGATATACCTATAATGTGATGAGAAAATAAACAGCACGTATTTATCGGTATCTCTCTTATCATGCCATGTTTATGATCAACTTTATGATATTTAGACAAATATCTTGACATCGCTTTATAACTTAAAGACTTCTTGATAAAAATGATATGTAGTGTTACTGCATCACATTAAGGGAATTTTTGTTTGATTTATTTACATTTCAACAATTCCTGAAATAATTATAACAAATGTCAAAAAATCAGGTTAAATTAAATTAAATAAATATCATTTTCCAAATGGAATGGTTTTATTAGGTGGGCTCCAGGGTGGAGTTGGCTCATCCTGAAGAATAGTCTGTATCCTTTTTTCATTTTTCTCTCGTTTTTGCTGTAACTCTTTCCTTCTCTGTAATAAAAGGACCAGGACCACATAAATACAAATTCAGCAGAGGCAAAACGATGAAAAGCTTTTGTTTACAGCATGCTCATTAAAAGAAAAAAGTAATTTAAATACATAAAAAGTCTTAGTCTCAATGCCTGTTTAAATATGTCCATGTACGTAGGAATCTTTAGTGCGTGGCATGACGAATGAGGACTGAACAACCCCACTTAATAGAAATATGATTGATATGTCCCTTTCATAACATACACCATAATGACAAAAAATGTGAAGGCAAATGCCATTTAAGAAGAGTTCAAAAATTTTTTACTATAGAACAAACCCTTTAATAATTAATAAACAGCAATGTCATGGAAATTTATTTTCTACAAATTGTTTTACAGAGCAAAATAATATGTGTCATTGGGACATACATTTCCTGTAACATACCAGCCATTTGTCGTACATCTCCAAGGCCATTTTTTCATTTTCCTCCTTTTCATATTTCTCCTCCACTTCCTTTACTTTCTCCTTCCTGCGTTCTGCCCTTACCTTCTTTTTAATGACATCGCTTTTTCGGTCACTCCTATGTAATATATAAAATAAATAACTGAAAGTCATGTTCTGCAAGACAGCACAGTCATTAAATTCAATCTGTAACCTGAGGCTTCACAAAGCTAAATTTAAATTAAATTTAAATTTAATTAATTTAAAACTCAGGTGTCCCCAAAATGTCTGTGTAGTTTCGGGTAATATTTTATATCATGTTGTAAATGTTTTAAGTTCTCAGTGCTGGAAAATGTCCATGGCATCAACAGCAGCATAATCCACGGATAGCTGTGCATTTATTGCACGACGTGAAGTGGAGTTTGGTTTCTTGTTTAATTAAAAGGCAGTACATGAAATGGCATTTCCATTTTTCTGGGGGAGGACCCACTTTTTTTTTTTTTTGCTTCCGACGCCCATCGTATTAATCAATACATAATTGCATTGGAACTTCAGCATGATCAAATGTGAGCTATTTTACGAGATAAAAGGAATAAATTAGGGTTGCCTATCATATGTAATTTAAATGTCTTTCTTACCATTCAGTGAAAGCAGAGGTGCAGTCCTTTTTTCTTTCCTCTTTCTCTCTGACCTGCTGTAATTTGTCTTTTATCTCGTTCTGCTTCTTTTCCTTTATCCTGTCTTTAAGGATACTGTCATGCTCCTCTTTCCACTTCTCAAAAACCTGCTTTTGTAAAATAGATGTTAAATGACCAACAAAAATAATCAGGCAAACCAATAAACTTTTGAGTAATTTCACAATTTTGAATAAATTATTGGGCAATATATTTAGGTAACATACATGTGTGAAGTTCACTCTCTTGAAAACTAAGCTGAAAGGTCTGCCTTTATATGTTGCTTGACATTTTTTCTTCATTGGACACATGCTAAATGACTTGTACCAAATTCCTCCCAGTACTATTCATAGATGATACAAATCTTGTAGTTTCTCACCAAGACTTCAATATTTTAATAAAAATGGTTAACAAGGAACTATCATATATTATAGAATGGTTTCAATGAAACAAACTTACTTACTAACAAACATTACCGTATAGAATTATCTAAGATCTTTATTAATAATATTCAAATCAACTCTGTACAAGCCTAGATTGGGTTCATTCCTCCCTTGCATTGTACTTGTACTAAACATGCTAAACAAATAAACTAAACTAATCTAAATTAGTGATAATGTCTACAAATGAATGAGTCTATTTCTGTCGTTCTCACATCTCATATCTGTGTAAAATCACAGATCTAATTATTATTATTTTTTTCATGTGGCATTTTGTCCTCAACAATATTAAAGGCCCAGTGGCCTTGTAAACATTTTTCAAAACAAAAGCTCAAGATGTTTTTTTTATAAATAAAGTAAGAGAGATACTTTTTCCACAGCTATAGGCAAAGGCAAGCACATTTCAAATCAATGCTTCTCCTGGGAGACTAGTACTAAATTAGTCCCCTATTTTAGCGCCATCTGCTGTTTTAGAAGTGAGGAAGTTACTTTTACTGCATTTGTGAGAAAATCTGCTTGGACACATTTGTGAGAAAAACGAGAGATCTCACAATCGTAACAGACAGATATGCATTTGTATGCACTAGATTTGATATTTGTTCAAAGGTTACATGCAATTTGTAGGATGGTTTTTCAAGTCATGTCAAGTCACATTTATTTATATAGCGCTTTTTACAATACAGATTGAATCAAATTGAAAATAATACAACACAGATCAATAATATTGTTGAATATTAAATGTCCCAAAATAAGCAAGCCAAAAGCAAGGCAACAGTGGCAAGGAACCAAAACTCCATCAGGTGATTGAATGGAGAAAAAAAAAAACCTTGGGAGAACCCAGGCTCAGTCGGGGGCCAACGAAAGAACAGTGATTACAAAACAAATTGGATCGAAACATTAAGAAAATCTGACCATTTCCATCTATTTGGAATTCGAAGGAATCACGCCGGTTTGGAGACAAGATGTTGAGGAAATATTGGTTACTCCACTGCATTTTAGCTCAAATTGACCTTTGTTTTTACAAACCGCTTTCTGTTTGTTTGCGAGTCGATTTTTCCTTTGCAAAGCACATCGATTTTGTTTGCGAGTCGAGTTTTCCTTTGCAAAGCAGAACAAGTTTGTTTGCAAAATGCTGGATTTGTTTGTTTAATTATGGCACATAATGCGCTCCATATAAAGCCTTCAGACCCCGAAACCCCTGCGAAAAGCCCAGACAAAAACAATAAAAAACAGACATGACAGGGAACATTTCTGAAAGTGGCTAAAATGTTGGATCTAAAGTGCCTTGAAGGCATTGTTATGAAATCCTTGATGGTCATGGTGGCAAAGTGATGCTAATTGAAAGGACATTCCAAATGAAAGTGAGCAACGTATTACCTCCACAAAGGTCCCTTTCACAATACTTTTAGCAAAGGGTTTACAAGGCTGCTCCACAGTTTACAGGCCAGTACAGCAGCAAATCACATTCACACACATTAACTATGCAAGAGAATTGTGATGCATTTCATTTAATTGAGCAACAGTATGAATATTTTTTTTTTTACTGTGACAAATTATAGTTTCTTTACTCAAACTATTCTAAAAATTTGACTGGGTTGAGCAACTGTCATTCTGGGCAAATCAGTGCCACCTTGTGACACCTTGGACTGGAGTGTATTTTTCTCTCTGGAAATGCATACTATTGATGTGAAAGCAAAGAGTTTTTTAAAACTATAAACTATGGCTGCTTAAAAATATAGTTTTGATGTTCTGCACACCTAACGTGTGCATAATTATTAATAATTTACAAACAAATGTCTAGAACAATTCCCTTATTTATTTTTAATACAGTAAATGGTTCACAATATTTCAAATAAGCCATTTTTTTATATAATTGCAATGAAAAATACTGACCTGTTTTGCGGTTTCCTTTTTTTCTTGAATTTTATCCATTTCCATTTGTTGTTGGTGGATTGACTTCTGTTTTTCTTGGTTTATCTTTCTGATGACTGCAGATTTTTTCTCTTTCCAAGCATCATAAGAGGCCTTTGCATCTGCAATTTTAGCAAGCTTTTCCTTCAAAGGGAAATGACAATAAATAAATCATAACATGACTGTGGTGACTAAAAAATTCAATGAATTTGAAGTGGGTCAAAACATTTTCTGGTGCGTCCGAAATTGCGTACTAAGTAGTTACAGTACTACATTTGAAAAATTATGTTAAAATCATGGTTAAAAGTATGTTCTATATAGTTGTGACATACAAACATCAGTTGTGTTGCTTCACTGCCCTCCAATAATCCTCTCCCATGGCCTTGTGGGATAGTAAAGCCTTAATCGAATGTGCACTTTAGATTCTCTGCGGTAGTAGGAAATCAGGGTACTTTTCACCGGGTACTCTTTGGGCATATTGTTTTTCGCATACTATATAGTAGGGAAGTATTTGATTTCGGACGCGTTGTTTTATGCTAATTACCTCTTGCATTTTCTCCTCTTTCAATTTCTCTTCCTGCTTTTTTGCCCTGCTTGATTTTTTTAAAGTTTCTTCTTTCTTTTTTAGCCATTCCTGTTAAGAAAAAACATTAAAAAATATATAATTAAATATATTGAATTATTCAGCCTCTATCTGTAACTAATTATTATGATGTTTTTAATAAATGATTAGTCTAACCTGGTACACAGCAGCTCTCAGTGAATCTGCTGCTTCTGGAACCTGTTGGATTTCCTGTGTCCCCTGATCAAAAATCTTCAATGTTCCCAGGTATTTAGACTCCACTATGTATGAGCTTTTGGACTTTCTGGAACTGGATGACTGGGAGCTTGAAGTTCTAACGTCCAAAAGATATTAACTTTGAGTTTTCAATGTTTGATGCATTTAAGTAACACTTCAGGTGCACCAAGTAATTGTTTCCTCATAATATATACATAAAAAATAACATATGAATAAAGGAAACAAGGTAGGAGATAAAGGTAATACTTCCTTTTACAGTCCAGTTACCCATGTAAATACTATGTACTTATTTTAGTAACTACAATTAATAACTAGTACTAACCCTGAACCTACCCCTAAACCCTGTTCCATGTACTTACCTTATATTAGCCAGTACTTTCTAGGTAAGTACTGTACTGTAAAAGGAAGCGTTACCGAAAAAAATAGCATGAGAAAATTGTTAACAGAAGTGTTGAGTTGGTGAGACTTCCATGTGGCTTGGTATCAATAAAGTATGTTAATGTGAATATTATCCATATTATATACATATACATATATAAAAGAAAATGCTTGCTAGCTACCAACAGGTTTAACGTTCAAACAATTTAAACAGCAGTATTCTACATTGTAAATATCAGTACAGTTTTTTTTAAAGCAAGTAGAATTTCTATAACTGTGTGTTAAACTGATTATCACTCTTGTGTGTGTTAAACACAATCTACTTAATACAGACAGCTTCATTATAAAGATAAACAACAAATCCCCAAAATATATGACAAAAATGCTATTATAAACTAGATTAGTGAATAATACATATTGCTCTTTGTATTGTTGTAAAATACATTCATGAAAAACAATAATAAAAATGAAAAAGATAATTATTTTAGATATAGCCAAGGCTACTAAAAAATTGAGACATGTTTTTAAGTGTATTTTAAGTGAATATTTTAAGTTAAGTTTTTAAGTGAGGCAGCAACATCAATAATTATTGATGTTAATAAGCTTCAATTGCGTCACTGCATTATGATATGAATGAATCCAACACAGTGCGGCACAAAGCGCTTATGCACATTCCGAGCGCAGAATGATGCCCTTGAAACCACGTGGAGTTACAGCACGCAGCCGAGTATGAACCCTATCATAGACATCATATAGGTAGACGCATCGATATATCTATGGGTAGACGCCCTATCGACCGCTACTGCCTATAGGCACGGATGAGAATTGGAGCCGCCATCTTAAACCGGTCATCCGCTCCGCTCAGTGTAAGGTGAAATGAGCTGCCAGCTCGTTAAATTAATCATATCTCACTGAATACTGGACTGATTTTCACGCGGGTTTTTTTGCTGCAATGGTCATTCATGTAGCTATGATACAAGACACATGGTTCGGCGTATTTTAATACACATTGTAGGTTTAACAGTAATATAATGTTCTGGTATAAGATATAAAGTGACCAGACACAATATGTGTGATGAAGGATATAATGTATTTTATAAATCACACACTAAAAATATAATAAAGAAGCAGAAACAGATAGCAGCAGTAAAGTAAGATATTTTTAGTTGAAACAATTTATGATTGACACACGCACATACTACATACACACGAACAAACACTCTCTCTCTCTCTCTCTCTCTCTCTCTCTCTCTCTCTCTCTCTCTCTCTCTCTCTCTCTCTCTCTCTCACACACACACACACACACACACAGACTTCCTCTCAGAGAGGGTCGTAGTGCAGAAGGGATGTGGAAGACAGACTGGAATAATATTTGACATAATTAGCAGGGGAGGATAAACAAAGCTGCACCTGGTCTCTCTGCACTGCAGTCTTTCTCTGCATGCTGGCACTGAATCTCTGGGACACACTCATGCCTGGCTTTCACTTGGCCAGTGAGGCTGAAGGAACCGAGCCATGATACACATGTAAGGGTTTGCAAGAGGTTAGTGGTGAGGTTTTGGTAAGATTAAGCCGAAGGCAAGTTTCAGCATCAGCAGGCCAAGCATTGACAAACAAAATGTAAAAATGTAATTCAGCAATATGTATTGTCGAAGGCAGCATTCTTAGAATTCAGTATTATTTAATATAATAAAGGAAACAAATAAAAGCATTGTTTTTTGGCAAACACTTGGCTTGATATTTCAGTGATCAAATATGAGGTTTCAGCTGGGAAAACAATAAGCCATTATGTTTAATAAGATTCAGGTGGCGGGGGTGTAATTATGAGAGTGATGGTTGGTGAGAGCAGACATGTCATTAAACTCTCTGTCTGCACAGTCTGTTGGCATGTTGGCAACACAAGGTCTCATTGGGAGAGGGGTGGAATCAGAGTAAACTCTTGGCACACCACATCTATTGTGTATGTGTTTAAACATGTTCAGCTGGGATTGAATGATTACTCAATAAATGGATGAATGGAAATAATTGTTTTGGTGTTTGTGGTTACCAGTTTTCATTGTTCTTACCTCTCTTGACTTTGAGTTGTGACAATAAGTCAAATACGAGTGCAATGGTATTATTTCTAGGGCTGTTAAAGTTAATGAATTAACTAACTGCTATGTGTATAGCTACACTACTTTTCAAATGTCTAGGATTTTTTAAAAGCCTTTGAAATATGTCTCTCATGCTCAACAAAGCTGCATAATTTGATAAAACATAACTTTACATTTTAAAATATCTCTTTTTTAAATGGAATTTATTCCTGTGATGGTAACTATGATTTTTCAGTATCATTATTCATATGATCCTTCAGAAATCCTATGAATAATAAAAAAGTTCCAAAGAGCAGCATTTTTTAAAAAATAAAGTATGACATTGTAGTCATGTCATTTTTGATCAATTTAATGTGTCCTTGCTAAATTAAAGTATCAATTTCTAAAAATAAATCTTATTGACCCCAAACCTTTAAATGATAGTACATACATGTTTCTATGCCAATATCGTGAATTCATTTTACCATAGAAATATTAATGGGAGCAGCTGACAAAAAATTTAAACATAAAAGATTAATCCCATAAAGTATGCGGGAATTATTTTAGTATTTAATTTTTGCAAATTTGCCAATGAAAATCAACGAAAAAATGTTTTTCTCTTTTTTTGAAAATAAACTGAATTTGTTTACACACTATTGCATTAAGAAAATCAATTGATAGCCATACAATTAGGACTAAAAATGCAGTTTTTAAAAATTACCATTAATCGTAGTTTCATCCTGTTCTCAACTTCTATTAGATTCTGAAATTTAAGCCAAAATTCCCTAAAGAAGTCAACCTAAGTTTGTCCAAGCTCTCCAACTTAAACTCATATCCCGTTTCCAGCTAAAAGGTCAAATGATCAAGCTTTGCGCTAATTATTATATTCACCAGTCAGTCTCAAGCTAAAGGAAACAGATGAGGGCATCGGTACATAATTAAAATGTTTTCAGGGTAACATGCAAAAACTTGACCCCAACTACCTGTGGACTCACAGAGGGACTTTAATGCGAGTCCCCCAGCTCCTGATGGATAACTCAAATCATTCTATCTAGAGATGTCATACCAGTCATAAATACAACAACAATAACCTAAACCAGATGCACACCATCATTTCCAGTCATAAACCCCCAAAACTTGAGGTAAGACCACTTGCCCTGTAGTCTTTGTGCAGACTGTTTGTAATTAGACCCATATCTCACTGATCATTTATGTGCAGGGTGAGTGGCATTTGTAGCCATGCATATGTTTCTCGTTGTGTTTTCCAACAATGAATCTGCAAGGGAATGATGAATACATCTGATTCAGGAATAAAGCATGACCTCGGCATGTTTTGGAGTTTTAATATGACATGCCTCTTGGATAACGGAGAGGTTGTTCCTGAAAACCTTTGTGACCAAGTGAGGCTGCTTTTGTTATGAGAAGTGAAAAACCAAGAACATATTTCAGAGCTATTTGTTCAGTGATGTGCATGCCCCTATATTTTTTTTGTCCAATATTTCTCTTGGAGCAGTCCCAGAACTGGCTGAAAACCCTCAGCAGGCCCCATGCAGAGTGAAATTTAACAAAGGAAAAATCAGCTCATGTTCAGATCTTACTTTTCAAAAAGGAGGAAACAGTTTATCTGATGAAACTCAGGCATATTCTTGCTATTTTATTCTCAATCAGTTTTTACAATGCATTGCTGGGATAGTTCACCCTAAAATGAAAATTCTGAAATCATTTACTCATCTTCATTTAGTTCAAACCATGTATGACTTCTGCCGATAATCTGGTAAACAAAACACTGCCTTATTAATAATAATAATAATAAAAAACTTGAACTATTTCTCAAAATATAATCTTTTATATTCCACAGAAGAAAGTAAGCCATACAGATTTAAGATGAGTAAATGAAGTCAGAATTTTAACTATACTTTTGTTGATATTTGCTGGTCCTGTTTCATTATATGTTGATAATGTGACCTATCCACTGGCACTTGCCTAATTTGACAACTAAGTAACAGAGACATTTGCACCAAAATACTTTAGAGCAGGGTTCCTCAATGAATTTTAATAACTCTGAAGACTGTAATTAGCTTGCTCAGGTGTCTTTGATTAGGTCCTGAACTAAAAAAATCCCCCAGGGCCAGATTAGAGGAACTTTGCTGTAGAGTTTGACAGGACACATTTATGTTGCTATCCTATGCACAATTATATTACTGTAGTTAACAGCAACTTGTTAGATGCATTTTACAACTTGCATTTATCATTGATTTAGTTTCTTGTCCAAGACCCTATCAAAACCTGTGGGACATTTTAGGGTCATGACCCAGCAGTTGAGGCACTGCTGTATATCACATTTGAAGAGCCTGTATACAAATACACAGATTTACAATAGCAAGTTTTCGAAACAGCTCTTAAAGTTTATTCAAACGTAGGACAAATGCTTTCACAACATAAACTGTGGTTTTCCTGTATTGTTTTGCTATTACATACTCAAACATGATAAAGCGAACAGATTACTCAAGTTTACATCTCATCTGCATTTCACCATAATGTTGACACTGAACTTGCAGAAAATCTTTGTTGACTGAATTCTCCGAAATCCTAACAAATCCTCAGGAAAACCATCAGTGTTCTACAACTGAATCGCATCCAATTAAAGTTTTACGAGCAGCGGTTTGAATGCCTGGAGAACGTGAGCAAATGTCATGCAATGTCTGGATAAATTTGGGGCGAATAAAGCCTTTCCACAAATATGTAAGCAAACACTTTTTGGAAAAGCCACACAAATAAGTTACATGACCTCGTGAGGAGGGCAAGACATTTCAACACACTGTACATTTTTCAATCTGGGGCATGATGCGTCGCATGAAGTTCTTTTTGGTGTGAAGTTGGTGTTGGTGTGACACATGAGATCTGAGACCTGAAACCTTTGGCCAGTAATCAAAGGGATGATCTAGAGACTACATACCAACTCACGGGCGCCAAGTGTAACTGATAGTTGATTGAGGTAAGGTGGAATGCTGAGCGATGCTTACCGAGTGTTGAAATGAGCTAAAATTATTTCATGATGCACACATCACAGATGTCCAAATCTTCAAAATCACAATCTATCCATCTTAACATGACTGACTTGAGTGAGCCATTAATCATGAACTAATGTAAAATTAACAACCCAGTCATGACGGTTACGAATCAGAAGTAACTTGGTCGCAAATCTACCATTGGTTCAACAATGTAGGATTATTATTAATGATTTGAGGTGCATGTGATGGAGTATTAACATCTGCTAAGTTCATCTAATCACCCAAGATTGAGATACTGTTTGCCAATGTTTGTTGAAACTGATCACATTGATCACATCAACTAGAAATAGCAAAGGTTCACTCTAAAAATGGCGAGTCCGCTTTTAGTTACTGTGCCAGCTGCAGATGGAACCATCTTCCAGAAGAGATCATATGTGCTGCTACAGTAGTCAAATCCAACTGGTTAGCTGTGCAAGAATGCACTGCCATTCAAAAGTGACATTGTTTTAAGTGGTTTGAATGGCAGGGTTGGAGCTCTCAGTGTTGATGTCCACCCACTCAATAGGCGGCATCGGCACATACCCATGATCTCCCAGCACAGTCTCATCCCAAGACGTCATATAACAGCTCCAATCCCCTCAACATCAGCGAAACTAGCCCGCATGTCAGTGTATATGGGCAGAATACAGATTATTCCATGCCCTCTCGATATCTGTATGCAGATCGGGAAGGAGTGGAAGGCTCACCTGAGCTGGTGGTTTTACGACCAGGGAGAGTGATCTCTCCTCCAATGCGCCGCCATGGCAGCTGCAGCCTGCCCACGGCACGTTCCATAACATCCACCAGCTCACCATACACAGGGCAGGGTGGAGGATTGAGAGGATGCAGGATCTATCTGATTATCACCAAGCTCAAACTGGCAAACCCATGATGCCAGTCTCTGCTCGAGCAGGACCTGAACCACGAGGTCCAGATGGTGAACCCTCTTCTCTCAAGATCAAGAAGATGGCCAGATGAGAGCAGAACGTTTTCAAAGAAAAACGCTCACAATCTGCACAGGCAGCTCCCTCGAGAACGCAGGCCTGAGCGTGCTCTTCCCCCAGACAGAAACGCACAATTCATGTCACACGATGAAGATGTCATGAGCTGTCGCGTTAAATAGGATTGCGTGATTCAATAGTAGTTTCAGACACATTGTAAAGCATTTACAAAGAAGATTTAGAGGCTCATTTATCTTCTAAACTGATAAAGCAAACCAACACAACACAGTGATAAAGAACATAGAAATATTTAACAGCTTTTAAAACTCGTTTGTAAATGCTTTACAAGGCATGAATAGTCCTCACTTTAGATGAGCTCACAAACATAGTTAACTGACCACTGCTAAATGTATTATAACTACCTGAATTAACCCTGAATTATAGGAGAAATACAAGTTAATAAAGCATTAATTAATACACTAAGTATTTAAATGTCTGAATAATGTACATTCAAATAGTTTATTAATCATTTAATTACACTTTCTAAGTAATATGAACCACTGACAACTCCTAAATAGCTGGTTTGTAAAAAATGCAATACTTTAGATACGATAGCTTAAAAGATGAACATGCAATTATTAATGCTTTTAAATCAATAAAGCCTTTATAGCTGTATTTATAAATTGCTTATTAATGTTTATTAGTGCTTTATGAATGATGAATGAACTGTTTACTCATTTACTCAAAAGTTTTCTTCTAAGTTGAACTAACTCTTACATTAAAAAAGTTGAAAGAATCTATTTTGAAATAACAACAAAACTTTCTGACCTTGACTACAGTCATGAGGTCTCTGTGATATAACAGAGTTTTCACAACATGTTGGAATTACTGTAATTACAAGATGACAGATAAGAGCTCTTAAACAAGTTTCCAATTTCACAAGTTGCAATTATGATGTTTGACAAAGACGTGAGCACTTTTTACAAATCTGAATCCAGCAATTATAGTAATCCCATCATGATGAGAATGCACAATAGGTTCCTCATTTAAGGTTATCTCATCACATGACAGCAAAATGGCTTCCTGTATTTTAGTGAACTAGCTCTTTTTAGAATAATAGTAGACTGTTAGATGTTTGGGTTCGAATAAGGTGACGTGTAGTTGCAAAGTTACCAATTATCAAAATGTCAAAAGTCAGTCTACTAATACTGTAGTAGAATGTCTAAAGTGGACCATCGAAATAAAGTGCTACCGAAATATTTTTCATTTTGTTTTGTTTTTTACTGCTCATGGACAGCTTAAAATACACCACCTTTTGTCTATATTTTATGTGATATTTCTATAAATTGCATTTTTAATATGGAATAAAATTCTGGGGGGAAAAAACAAGCATCATGTCATTGACCAATTTCTTTTCAACAATTTCCTGTTTTATAACTTCTGGAGTTATGCACTAAACATCTAACCCCGCATTCAGTTGGGAGTGTGTAGACATATGTTGCACCAGTTGCTTTAAACATCTGCAATCTTGAGATCCACTTGAGACTACAAGAGGATATTGAATTGAGCCTTTATGAGCATTGAAAACAGCCAAGGTCTTTTGTAAGAGGTCCCAGGCTGTATTCAGTTGCTTATTAAATATGACTGAAAACTAATAACCTTATATGTCATGCTTAAATACAGTACATGGCAATATAAATAGAAGTTAGTCAATACTTAATGTCAAAATTTGTATTAAAAGGTTATGCTTTTGTAACACAATGACTCCCAACTCAGAGCAAGACATTGTGCTCACACTACGTCATTGGGATTGATCTGTTTATGTTGGTCAATGCTGCTGTTTTGACTGTCCTTCCTGGTTGTGAAGAAACCTGCTGCAAACACTAAACAGACGTCATTGGCTGCTCGTCTCGGGGCTTTCTGGAGTTCAGAAACGAGAGGAGTGAGCGAAATGCTGACGTTATGAGACATGAAACATTTCTGCTTCGGTTTAAAATTGAACTCAACATATTTGAGTCAGTTTAGATAAGATTAGGCAAATGAGTGGGTCACAAGATGTGCAACTGTATGATTTTTTTTTTTTTTTAAGGATTGTGCGTTTCAAATCTAATGTTTATTTTCTACTCCAAGGAATTTATGGTAATAATTTACTTGAAGGGGTGTGCATAAGACTAACATGACACCTTCATAATCATGACATGACCTATGTTATGAATATGAAGGAAGTTTTTTGCATGTTTGTGACAACTGTCATTAAGTGTCTTTCGCTCGTATGTGACATTTTTAATGCAAAAATGACATTGTTTGAGATGTCTTTATGACACCTTGACATAAACTAATACATCATAACCTGTCAGTGTCACTGTAATGACAACTTGACATTACTAAGACAACACAACCTGTCATAAACATGACATTAATTATCATGTTTATGCAGATTAATTATCAAATTTAAGAAAGCACCTTGGTTAACATTACATTAAAATGTCATGTGGTTGGTTTTGACATTGGCTATCATGAAGCCATTATAACTTTTTAATGACAAATCTAATTAGTACCACTGTAGTTGAGGTTACAAAAAATATTCATAACACAGTTATAATGGCCTCATGACAGCCAATGTCAAGTTTATGTCAAGCTGTCATAAAAAAGACATCTTAAACAATGTCATATTTGCATTCAAAATGTCATTATTAAATGACATTTAAGTGAAAGACACTTACCATTTACCAATGACAGTTGTCATAAACATGCATAAACTTTACTTCATATTCAAGACACACATCATGTCATGATTATGAAGGTGTCATGCCAGTCTTATGCACACTCCTTCAAGTAAAGTGTTACTGAATTTATAATAGAGCATCTTAGTCCTTTTGGTAAAGGGATAGTTAACTCGAAAAAGTTCAGTCATTATTTACACACCCATATCGTTCCAATTCTGTATGAATTTCTTTCTTCCGTGGAACATAAAAGAAGATATTGTGAAAAATGCCTGTTTTTAGGGTACAGTCATGTTTTGGACCACATTGACTTTCACTATGTGGATAAAAACACTTCTAAGTGGTTCAACATCTTTTCTTTTTGGTAAAACTATGCGTTTATTCTGTAGAATTACAGTAAAACATACACATACAGAGAAATATGCACCCATAAAGATGCCATGCAGGGCCCATAAAGCTGCTGGGTCTAAATTTCTGGTACCATTAGGAAGTTGTTAAATAGAGATGCACAAAGAGGGCATGGTCCAAGTCAGCACTGATGTAATAAGAGGTAGCTGCTGAAGTAATTTTAAAACAAATCCGTTTTTCTCAATAAGGATTAATAAGAAAGTGTCGGAGTACTGGGGACTTCAGGGAAGGAAACTCACAAGCAGTTTTAACCTTCAAAAACTGACCTAATGTCGTGATTTGGTGGGCCAAAACTGTAAAAGTCACTCATTTGTTCATCAAATGTCTGCTTTAATGTCAAATCTATTTACACACCTGCATATTAAAGCATAGAATAAGGTGTGTGTACAAATGTAAACTTTAATTTTAACAGTAACGTTACTAGGTTAGATCATATGTTCTCTCAGAATACAAACATTTATTTATAAAATATGTATATGTATTAAATTGTTTGTATAATGTATTATTCATGTATTCATAATATTGTAATGCATATCTTTTCATAAACAATTATAAAGTTTTGTATTTTAATATTTGCAGATTCCTTGTTACACTGTAAATATATGATAGTGACAAAAGTCAGTTTATGGTAACTTAAGTTGAAATGACTTTAACATTCAAGCTGATTGTATTATTTAAGGAAGCAATTTTTTTTTACAGCGATTGGTTAACCAAACCCAAACGTAACTCTATAGTAAGTACTTGTTAATTAATATTATTCAGCAATTACTTAAGTAAGTACAATGTAACTGCATGTCGCCTAAAAATAAAATGTAACCTTCATATGTTTTAATCATTACACTCTAAAAGTGTAGCAATGAATGCATTATAACTGCAGTGAAAATTATTCATTAGACCATAAAATGCAATATAAGGTGAATTACAAAGGATAATTAAAAGTAAAAATATGTTTTACAATGCTTTATTTTATATATAAAGGTTTAAGTAAAATGTTTGTGTCTCAAAATATGATTTGCATAGAAGATTTGTAAAATAAATAAATAAAAAATACAGTTAGGGAGCCAGTTCAATTGTATACAATACATTTAAACTAAAATATTTTTATGTTATTTTCAAGTTTAATGCCTTTGGATTTAAACATACAATACCATTCACAAGTTTGAAGGCACTAAACATTTTTTTTGAAAGAAATACTTTTATTCAGCAAGGATGAATTAAATTGATCAAAGTAAAAGTAAAGTCTTTACCACAGTTGTGTTTGGACACAGGAACCATTAAACAAACATCTTTGTCCGGCCTACGTGACACGTTTGACGTGTGTCTGCGTGTTTTCAAGTTCAAGAGAGGAAGTCACAATGCCAAACTGAACTTTCTCCAGATTCACTGTTTATAATAGGCTAACACATCTTTCCGCTGTGTGTTTTGTTGTGGAAAACAAACAGTGATAAAAAATGTGCCATTTTATAGTAAACACTACATTATCAGATCAGGATGTGCCAAAGAAAACCAAAGATAGAGATCTTTGACCCCACTAGACCCAAGGTTAAGTGTTTTCATGGCACAATCCGGTA
Organism: Cyprinella lutrensis; assembly: GCA_027497675.1. Classification (NCBI taxonomy): domain Eukaryota; kingdom Metazoa; phylum Chordata; class Actinopteri; order Cypriniformes; family Leuciscidae; genus Cyprinella; species Cyprinella lutrensis. Next base: position 16,080,652 of record JAOTRC010000012.1, read on the forward strand.
CATCCTGTTGTCCTGAAAAGCAGGCAATCTAAGGTTGCGCACATATCACTTTCATTTTTTTAAAGATCTAGATTTACATAATGTGTCAAGGAAACCCTTTAAAAAAGAAAAAAAATAGATATATTATTTATATATTTTTGTATATTTAGATATATTTTTTAAATGAAAAAAAAATGCGGTTTTACAAATATTAGACACGTGACTTTCAAATTAAAGATCACTATTAAAGAGCACACCCCCAAAGGGTAGCATGTACAGAGTGAACAACAAAGGTCCTAGTACTGAGCCTTTTGTTACACCATAGTGAACTTTTGACAAATAAGACAACTCTTTACTGCTACAAACTGATAATGGTCAGATAAGTATGATTTAAACCATGCTAGTGCAATTCCACTAATGCCAACATATTTTTTGAGTCCATTTAAAATAATGTTGTTGTCGATAGTGACAAAAACAGCAGTATTAAGATCGAGTTACACTTATAGAGAGATACAACCACAATCGAATGATGAGAGTAAACCATTTGTGACTCAACTGAAAGCTGTCTCAGTCTTATAATATGGTCTAAATCCTGATTGAAAATCCTTGCAGATAACATCTCTTTCTAAAAAGGAACATAGTGGATACTGCCTTCTCTAGTATCTTTGACAGAAAAGGTAGATTCGAGATGGGCCTGTTATTGACTAATTCTGCAGTTCCATTTTTTAAGAAGTGGTTTAATCATAGCCAGCTTAAAAGTTGTTTGTATCTATCCTGATGACAAAGATGAATTAATGATATCAAGAAGAGGATCTACACTCACCTAAAGAATTATTCTCATTAATTCAATTATCGAATCATCCAATAACATGGCAGTTGCTTCAATGCATTTAGGGGTGTGGTTCTGGTCAAGACAATCTCCTGAACTCCAAACTGGGAAAGAAAGGTGATTTAAACAATTTCAAGCGTGGCATGATTGTTGGTGCCAGACGGGCCGGTCTGAGCATTTCACAATCTGCTCAGTTACTGGGATTTTCATGCACAACTATTTCTAGGGTTTACAAAGAATGGTGTGAAAAGGGAATAACATCCAGTATGCGGCAGCCCTGTGGACGAAAATGACTTGTTGATGCCCGAGGCCGGAGGAGAATAGGCCGATTGATTCAAGCTGATAGAAGAGCAACTTTGACTGAAATAACCACTCGTTACAACCGAGGTATGCAGCAAAGCATTTGTGAAGGCACAACACACACAACCTTGAGGCGGATGGGCTACAACAGTAGAAGACCCCACCGGGTACCACTCACCTCCACTACAAATAAGAAAAAGAGGCTACAATTTTCAAGAGCTCACCAAAATTCGACAGTTGAAGACTGATGAGTCTCGATTTCTGTTGAGACATTCAGATGGTAGAGTCAGAATTTGGCATAAACAGAGGTGGTGGTGGGGCTGTAATGGTGAGGGGGATATTTTCTTGGCAAACTTTAGGCCCCTTAGTGCCAATTGGGCATCGTTTAAATGCACACGGCCTACCTGGCCATCCCTTTATTGCCACCAAGTACCCATCCTCTGATGGCTTCTTCCAGCAGGATAATGCATCATTTGAATCATTTTAAATGGGTGTCTTGAACATGACAATGAGTTTCAGTCACCATTAATAGCAAATAGTAGAATTTTGATGTATTTCTCAATTTACATTCCACAGAAGAAAATCATGAGTGCGAGTAAATGACAGAATTTTTCTTTAACTCTCCCTTTTGTCTTCTAAATTACCTTTGTCTTATGCAAGCGCATGTATTTTGTTGATGAGGCTCGTAAAACTTTTCCTCCCATTTCAGCTTAACTTCGTCACCAGCATCACAAGCAGAGACTGCGGCGATGCAAAGTGAAGTTTGTTCTGGGAGAACAGTGAGAAGAAATTAAAAGTATGGATTGTGAGGCTACCACATCGATTCCCTCGCAGTACGGACGTACTGTCTCACTCTCTTTATCTGTGTCACGTCTCAGCAGGGGGAATGGGTGCAAATCACTCGCCTGCCTCCACCACAGGAACACCGTGAGGCGAGAATGACAACCCCCCATGAGATAAAAAAGTAAAAAAAGATAAAACAAACAGGGCAAGCTAGAGGTGGCATCCATTTAGTTTCTCATTCCCTCATCACGTTGTTTGCCACCTGCCCGTCGCCTGTCCCCTGAGTGTCCTCATCCCTCTGTCTGGCTATGGTTTGCTAGTCGAAGACGACATAAGCGCCGTATTGCTCAAGCCATCTCAGCATCCTTCACACTCGTGCTATTACAGGAGGCGTTTATGTGAGTGTGACAGCCAAATGATGACAGCGCTATCAAAGTGAGCTCTGTGTTTTTCTCGGCTTCAGCAGATGTCAAGGTCTTCGGTGCCACTGTATTTTGCTTCGGGATCTTAAGGTCACATTTATTTTATCCTACTAAAGAACAGAATTGTGTGAAAAGCATAGGCTATGTTTGATCGTTTAAGCCTCAACCTTTTTGAGATGAGAATGTCAACAGGCATTGTGTCACAGGCCCTCTAGTGGACAGAACCGGAATTGTTTTATCATTGTGCCTGCGAAATATTAATAAATCTTTAGAAACAAATATATTATAATATAAATAAAATACTATATTTAAATTGCAGATATAATTTATATCATAATAATATTCATGATATTATATTCTCAATTTGTTCTATTCATTTTAATGCATTATAATACAGTAGCTAGTCAACATTTGAAGTGGATCATAAAAGTTCAAAGTGTTCCTTAGAGAAGAATAGGTATTGTTCAAAATTCATGTATAACTTTCATGAAAAGTTTTGATTCACTTCAAATGTGGACTACTGTTATATTTAGAAATATTGTTTTGTGTTTAGTTATGACTAAACTAATATCTAATTTCTGGCTCTAAAAATATATTTAACATATATACAGTATAAAAACATAAAATCCTTTAATTCTCAGTTATTGTTTTAATATCAAGTTTAATTTTATCATTAGCTTGTATTATTTTATTAGGTTTTATATTTCTATTTAGCTGTCCATTATTATTTTTTTTAACATTTTAGTCATTTTAGTATTTCAATTACAAATATTTTATTTATGCCAAGGCAAGTTTTTCACCTAATATTTGTATTATTTATTTATAATTGTTTTATTACAGCTTTATTTCAATTAAGTTAATTGTTTTAACTAACAGACAACACCGTCATTATCATTTATTATTATTTTATTTTTATTTTTTAATTTCTAAAAGCACAACTGGACCTGCCTCTCTGAAGTACTAAATAAAAAAGTACTAAGTGTGCTACAGCAAAAAAAAAAAAAAAAAATCGCACAACTGACCATCATTTTTCTTCTGCATCCCTGTGACAAGTCATTCCTAATGAAATTAATGGATTTGTCTGCTGAGAGGTGTCTGAAGGGGTGCTGTGTATCTGAAATTAATATATAAAACATCATATTCTAAGTGTCAAGATGCTCTACCATCACAACCGCATCTTCAGTTCAATGCTGCACTGTCATAGCGACTCTGTGAAAGCACTTTCTCCACCTATAGACACCAATTAGTCTGCCATTAGCCTTGCCAGCAGAAAGTGATCTATTCAGAGCAGCTCATTTTCCATCAAGGCCAAAGGGCATAAAGGTTCTCCTCCCCTCTATCAAATGCCAGCCACAGAGGATAAATAGTATATTATACTTCATTGCGATAGCAGTTTTATTTGAGCACTTTCATTTAATATAGTAAAAGATATTAGGTCACAAAATACAGACTTGTTCCTGTTAAATAGCCATGCGGCTGAAAGCTGAAGTGACAGAGCGTGAAATGGGGAAACGGACACCTTCGGATTCAGAGGAATTTCAAGACGGTTGTTTACTTTAAGGTATGGAAAGCCTAGAGTTAATAAGTGATGGCCGCCTTAATGCGATGCAACAGAGGAGACAGCAGTGAGAGTGAGAGTGACAGGAGCATGTGACCGCACCCGAGCAGACAGGTGTCGTCACGCGTGCACATTTCCCATGAACCACTGCAGTAAGCCCACACTGGTCCAGGGCTTAACCTCGTCAGCACTGTGTGTCCCAGAGGTAGTAACTGAGGTAGCTGCTGATGGACATGACGACTCTAGCTGCAAGCGATTTCTGTTTTGCTGAGAAGGACATTATGTGTGACATAAGGTTAAAGAACTGTGATATGTTTAACAAGTTTTCAAGTCACAGTCATCTGAACAAGAAAGTAACATCCACTTTTGTTCTGGATCTGACATTGCAGTAAATCGGACTGATTAAATCTAACAAGCGCTTACCATATCACGCAAAACCGTGCAAATCCTCACACGAAATATAACAGAGACTTCTTTATGTACAGATGTGACGTAATGACGCAAAGACTTGCTTCCAACAGTACCGTGACTGGAATTAAAAACATTATAACATGCTTACCGCTTTGAATCGAGCTAAGGCTGGTTATGTATTTTCTCAAATATGTATTTATGAAAATTTTTAACTATTTTTAAAAATAAAAATTAAAGTGCCAGCATTTTTTTTTTAAATAAATTTTTTGTTTCAGGTTTGAAATTCAGAATCTTTTATTATAGGTTATGTAGTCTGATATAATAGTAGACCCATCCATAAATACCCCCTAGATCTTTTATTTAAAGGCACACTATGCAAGATTTGTACCTTAATATAACGGCTTTAAAGGGGTATCAGGCCGTGAGTGCAGAGATGCTCTGACGGAGTTGAATTTACAACCGTAACGTTAAATACAATAACTCGACAGCAACTCTAGGGGTCGCTGTTTGACAAAAACAGAATTCCAGCATATCATTTAGGTAGGCTAAAGTCATTTTTTTACTTAATATTTTGCATTTAACTAGGCTACAGTCATTTTTTTACTTAATATTTTGAGTACAGTAGGCTACAGTTTTTATATTACTTTTAGGTGCAATTCAGTTGAATTTTAAGTTTATTATTTACTGTATGTAAGCAGAACAGTGCGGTGTTAACGTTCAAACTGTGTTTTTACAATGTTTAAAGTGTCTGATAATAATAAACATTCATATTA
>JAOTRC010000012.1:16104673-16117625 GCA_027497675.1 Cyprinella lutrensis
AATTATTTAAGTTGATTTGAAAAAAGAAAAAAATGTTGTGATGACAAATCTTGAAACATTTTTTACAGTGTATTATTTTTTTTTAATTATCGAGAATTTTTTCCTCCATAATTTGAAAGTTGAAATGCCCTATTCTAAATTCAGTTTGAATGGGAAAAGAATGTATGATAATATCACGATATAATACTTTTTGGTCGATTCCTAATACTGAGAGCAAGTCTAACTGAGTGAGAAAAAAAACACTTGAACACTGAAAACTCTGCAGAGTTCCACAGAAACGGGAACTCCATTCATTTAAAATTCGACAGATCCATGTGCCTGTTTGTTTATTACATAAAGTATTTTGTAAGGTTGCTGATTTCAGCTTATTTGAATATGTGTTCAGACAGATATTGATAAGAACAATATGAGAAATTGTTCAATATTTTTCATTCAACATGTAACACAACTGAGGTGCATGCGAAAGCCTATATTCTTAAGTAAAAACTTTTTGGGGGGAGGTGGGGGGGGGATCTTTTGATATTTACATTTAAATATCAGTTTTGGCTCCAATTCTTTTGTTTTGTGACTAAATATAATTATAAACAACATTATTATCTAAGAATATTGGAATAATTTGTTGGGAAATAAGTTGCTGAATTCTTTAAGATTTCTGAGAACAGTTCGTGACACTTTTGAGATCTCTTTTGACCAGACATATCCCAGGTTAGGTACTTTGTCTCAGAAGAAAATAAAAAAGTTGGAATTGGAATTTCTCTTCCCATTTAATTACACAACTGTCTAAAAGTAATGAGATATTGAACAAATGAAATTTTATACACAGTATATATTTACTTTCCTTGTACAAAATCATCAAAATTTCAATTAAACAAAAGTATTTGAGACATTTTACATGACCATAATCAGCCATGTAAGGCAACCATAATGTTAGGGTATTCTCCAATCCATTCAATCTCAGAATAGCCTACATAATTTTAAGAATATGTAATTGATTGATCATTGTGTTTTATCAAAATCCAGTGAAAGAAGAAGTAATACAGATTTTGAAAATAATTGAATTCTGAGTTTTCATTGATCTGTGTACATGCTATTGATCTGTTTTGCACTATGGAGTCTCCTCACCTCTCTCAGTGTCTGACTCTGCAGGACCCTAATGCAATCTTCAAGACCACTACATTGAAAACAAATCATTGTCACAAAGAACAAGAACACCAAGAATATGTGTACCAGGTATCCTAACGTTGGGCTATTGTAACTCACAATTGTTTATAATTTTCCACACTCATCAACACTACATTGAGAAAATTTCCATTTTTCATCATTGAACATTTTTAACCAAAGTAAAGTTAAATTTCTTTCTGAATTTACAAAATACAATAAGATAAATCTGCTATTATTTTAATCTGTTATTTAACAGTTGAGATACAAACTGTAATAAGTATTAGGCCTACATTATTGTTGTAATAAAAGGCTCATGATGTAATCATTTTCTCAAAACGTAATAAAATGTTGAGTTCATATAATACCAACTTTTACATTCTGAGAAATGTATTACATTAAACTCACCAAAAACATGTAATATTTTGATAATTGCAATAGCTTTTACAAAAAAATAGTATTCCCTTACAGTATACATTTTTAAAAATACAGTCTTAAAACACCTGAGAAATTAAACAAATTTAAATATTCATGCAATTATTATTGTTATTATTATTACAAGGCATTGGTATTCCTTTACAGTGCATTAACAATCTAAATCCAGTCTTAAGCTGCATGCCTACAAAATTATTCACATTACTAAGTAGTAGTAAAGGTGCAAAACATTGTAATACTATGTTATGTGCCCAAGAACTATTTTATTCTATGAATGATATAATTCAAATTAACTTTTATTAATTATTTTGAGAAACCATGAGAAAGAGGTGAAAGAGTGAAATGATTAATTATTATTACTATTATTATTATTATTATTATATTTGAACTATATGCTGTTTTCATTCAAATCTCAAATCATTGTGTCAATCTCAAAAATGAGTTAATTTTTAATTATTAAGAAAATCCATTATTCTATAAGAAAAAAGTTAATGATTGTATTTTATTTTTATATTATTTTGTCTTGTATATTTGATCAGATAACATTTTAAGTTGTCACAATACTGTAGGCTACCCCATCATGTCATCATATTTCACTTCCATTCTTTTGGGGTAAATAAATAAAAAAAAAAAAACATACACTCATACATCATAACCACATAACTGTAAAAGACATCCGTGAAATTAACGTGGGGGAAAAAAATAAAAACATTATATGGATTTACATAAACTGAGAAAAATCAAAATGTGATGTGCCCCACTCTCCCCCTACGCAATAGTGTGAAATGTCTGCCCTTGTTTTAGACTGACACAGAAAAATATGTTTTTTTTTTGTGGTTAAAAATATATTTGTTTGTTACGAAATCAAATATGTGTTTTCTCCAAATAATTAGGTTCATTCAACTGTAATCTGGCATGATCTCTTGACATCGATGCTCCTCATTAGCCTGACAAGTCCATGCTGTCTGTTGAGGAAAGGGACCCATGAAAGAATGCAATGCCTTGAGACACTTACATAACATAGGCTATTTGCGCCTGTAATGTGTAACATGGCAATTTATGTTGGCGAGAAACTGGGCAGACATCTGGGTGGCCCAAAGCGGAGCATGTGTCCAAATTGTTCGTTTCTGAGATGATGACACAGATCCAAGTGCGAAATGTTGAAAGCGCTTCCTTTTGGAAACGTTTCAGATGGAATCCGAATTAAATGAAACGTGATGTTGCATAAGAATCCAACGGATAAGGTTAAACTATACAGTATGTGACATTTAAATAGTTGCTAGACGTCGCATAAGCATATCAAAAGAGCGGAAGATCGAGCAAACAGAACGGCACTGGAGAACGGCAGTCCTCTAAAATAACCAGCCAATCCATTGATGATGCGCATGGTACACAGCATCTCCAAGAGAATATCACGCATCTCCAGACGCGTATTATACATATTTTAGGAGCTCTGACTGCCAGTGCATCCATTGGCTAGCTTGAGGTTTCCAGTAGTGCTTGTGATTGGCCATTCTTAATGATCATTGGCTCATCATTTGCCCCTGTTATTTACTATGAATATTGGATGCGGGCGGAATAGCTGCTGATAAGTTTGAAATAGCTTGGTCCTGGATAAGACGTGTGCGTGCGGGCAAAATATATTTCCTTGCTTGGCTGAGATTTTTTTCCATCACCTATTAGGATGCTTCCATCCTGTATTCGGATAGGCATGAATGGTCTCAGTCGGATATTCACAATGTAGATATTTTTGCTGCGTGTTTGGAGAGGACTATTTTGCAAATTATGTTTTGCGCTAAACTGAAGGATCTCAAGATTTCGGGTGAATGCCCCTTTTCTATGGTCGTGGGAAATGAGGAACCTGCGGACTTTGAGGAAAGCAATGCGGTGAATGTTCTGCCAGTATCCAGAGAGGTGCAGGGCAACATCGCAAACATTCTGCCCAGACGCAAAATAAGCCGGAGCAAAGTTAATCTGCATTCACTGGGCGAGAGCATCCGAAAGCTGGTGTGCCCGGAGGTAAATTCATGTTTCATTCACCTGATGATATTTTGCAGCAGATTCTAATAGGCTCCGTTGGATTGAAATCTGTTTAATTTCTGGGTTTTGTTTGCAAGCGCGCAAAGAGAAATGTGCAAGGCAGACAAACGACAGTTAATTTTACATTAGGCTATCAAATGCACACACGATATGCTATACTATATAAAATGTTGTTGTTTTTTCTTCTTTTAGTTCGAGAAATTGCGAAATGCATTGTTCAGAGTTATGAAACAGCAGATAGACATGAGTTGGTAAGATGTTTTTTTCCCTTTCATTATGCCTTACAACATGTTAATGTTGACCATGAATTATATTGTCCTTGTACTATATTTTTTATTATGATAATTTGTTGACCACGTTTGAATATTGTTTTCATTCTTGTGACAAAGTATTTCATTATTGTTTTCCACATTTTTTATATTTATATTTTCAATTATACGTTCTACAATGTTGTTATTGTGAATTATTATATAACTTAATATTATATTATATTTTCCCAGTTCAGCGTAAAGTTCAAAAATGCTCTGATGTTGTTCTCCTGGTTCCATTCTACATATTAATTTATTGATTATATGTTTTAATATGTGTCCAAAGCCCTGTAGCATGCAGTTCTGTTGGATCTCAGACACTCGACAATGCTGAACAGTTATCCGATGTCATGAGAAACTACTCACTTAAAACAGGTAGGAAGAGGCATTCAAATAAATTCTTTAATATTAATTTCATTTTTAATGATTTGTATTTTTCACATGAAATCCAAGGTATCCCCATGGACGCACTAAAGATCTCTCTGGGTCTGGAGGTGTTTCGAGACTGTTATGAGGAGGATGGTCATATTCTGAGAGTGGTGGGGGGAGCTCTCCATGATTTTCTCAACAGCTTTAACGTTCTCTTAAAACAAAGCACACCGCCCAACCCTGAGGTACAGCGTTACATCCACCAAGCATCCATCCTCTGCCTGGACAAAGATCCAGGACTCCTCACAGTCTATTACTTCAACCCACTCCCCACCACTGAGCTCTTCTTCGCGGGTATCATCCAGGCGGCAGCGTGTTTGCTCTACTGCACACGAGTGGAGGTCAGAATGGATGTTGGGGGTAAAGACAGTGGTGCTCTACAGGCCAGTCATCAGCCTCATCTGCTGTACTCGGTGGTAGTGAGAGATGGCAGGAGCCTCACACCAAGCCCCATGAGGACACACTCGTCTGGAGACATCCCCCTCTCGTTGCTCTACTCGACTTTTCCCTTCCACGTTCTCCTGGATCAGGAAATGGTCCTGATGCAGATTGGAGATGGCTTGAGAAGGAGGCTTGGGCGATACAGAGATGGTCAAAGGAGACCCGTTTTCAATGACCACTTTGCCATTGTGTCACCCGAGATACGAGCCAGCTTCCAGGATATTTTGACCATGCTTAACACCCAGTTCGTGCTACGGGTGAAACATCAGGGAGCGAGCTCTGCTGACAACCCTGGAAAGGTATTTTTTGTTTTCCATTTTGTCCCTCTGTCATAAGGGTGGCCTTGCATGCTATATATCGAAATGCTGATGCTAACAATGGGCCACCAGTTATGTGTGAAACTGCTTACCTGGGACTTTCTAAAATGTCAAGCTTATTGCTTAGCTTAGCTAAGAAAAGCTAAACAGAGTGTGGAAAAACATCTATGTTTGCAACTTTGAATGCAATGAATGCAAGATTGCATTCACAATGTGAACCTCTGAAGGTCTATTTGTCATTTTATCACATCGACATGCATACATGATTGCTTTGGGTTTCATGTTAATTAGACAATTCAAAAGCACAACATGATTTAAATAATCTGTGCAAAGTAATTAGTAGGATTTTTACTCAGACGTTTATCTTCGTACTGATCTGAAATGAGTTTTTATGAGGTGGTTGAGGAAAATTTATATTGGCAATATCAGGTTGCAGATGATCAGTATAATAAGGGCAATGCAATAAAGTCCTGTACCGCAGTGAAATGAACAAATGTCCCCAAATGTCAAGATGTGGAAGGACCCTCAAAGGCACAATTAATGAGATCTACCTCATCACAAGCAAGGAATTGGACAGCAAATTCATATGTAAATTAATTTAAGAAACAAGCTGTACACATGTTGGTAAAGGCTTTATAAAGAGTTTTTGCATCCATGTTAACTATAATGTTCAGTCTAATGTGCTTTCCTTTATTAGTTACATTCTATATCAAATAGAATTCATTTCATTTCATGCTTTACCCCTATAATCTTTTGGAAAAATACAGGAAGATATTTATATTTTATTTAAAAATACTGCACTGAATGGTACATTAATTTTATCTTCACAGACTAAATATCAGTTAATAACGCAAATTCATTTACAGTAGTTGCCGAAAGTGATGTCTGTCCTTGTAAAATGTATATCTTCTCTCTTTATTTAACTATTATTTAAATAATAATAATTTCATTAGATAAATGCCTTAACCAAGTTTAGTGCTTTGTTTTTCCTTTCATATCTAAAATATTTTGATCGTTTAATTGAACTTCTTGGGTCATAAAAAACAAACAAACAAATATCCCCTATGACATCCAACATAATTTGTAGGTCAGATCTTTTGGGTATACAATACAAAAATGTAATATTTCCAGTGTACACTATAAGATTTGACTGACATAAGATAAATGTACATCAACTAGCAAAGAAATCATTTCCCTAAACAAAACTATGAACTTAGGTGGTAGGGTCATTATGACGTACTTCAAAACAATGTGTAAACTAAGTGCAAATCAAATCCCTGTGAGCAAGATAAGTTACATTATATTCAACCTGTTCTCAAGAGAAAATTGCAAAAAATAAATACACATTGTTGGGGAATTCATATCATTTATTGGGTCCAGAATAGTACAGAATAACCATGAAAGTGCCTTGATTAAATTATGTATTATAAATGTATTAACATATTAATACACATTAGTCACATTTAATACCAAACTTGTCTAAAGCTCTGAATGAATTCCAATCCTCCCAACCATCTCTTTTCAGCATATGGACCTAAAGGGGCAGATGATCTTCATGTCAGAAATGAGTGCTCTTCTCTTCCTCGGTTCTCCGTGTGTGGATAAGCTGGAGGAGTTGACAGGCCGGGGCCTCTACCTCTCTGACATTCCCATCCACAATGCACTTCGAGATGTTGTTCTGGTTGGGGAGCAGACCAAGGCCCAAGATGGACTAAAAAAACGCCTGGGCAAAGCCAAAGCTGCCTTGGAACAGGCACACCAGGCCCTGGAAGAGGAAAAGAGACGAACGGTAGAGCTGCTCTTCACAATATTCCCAGGAAACGTCGCCCAGCGTTTGTGGCAGGGACTTCCTGTGCAGGCGAAAAAGTTTGATCATGTCACCGTGCTGTTCTCAGATATTGTGGGCTTCACTGCAACCTGTTCACGCTGTACGCCCATGCAGGTGGTAAACATGCTCAGTGAGCTCTACACTAGGTTTGATCATCACTGCGGCGAGCTGGATGTGTATAAGGTGAGTGATAATGTACTTTGGTCTGAACAAATAAATAACACTATGTAGCATTTCACTGCTACTCACTACTGATAAGTGTTGAATTCTTCATGGATGAATAGTCCTTTGGTTTGACTTTTTTGGCAGAGTGTTTTGAAACCTTTTTTGGTCTTTTAGCTTCAAAGAAGCCAAAAAGTATGTTCTTTTAACTTTATCTAGGGCCCTTGGGATTCGCCCGAAATCTTTTTTTCATTTTTCATACATTCTGACATGCAGGCTCATAAAGTGCTGGGAGGTTGGCTAATGTAATCTGTTGTAGAATTTCCCATACACATGCAGCAGAGATTAATTTCTTGTAAAAGACAGTGGAGGTAAAGTTTAGCTTAGTGTCTGGCTTTGCTTACATTCTTACAGACAGCTATATCCTAAAATAGATTCCCCTCTTGTCTTCTCCCAACATATCTCAGCTGGTTCATGATGTGTGTCTTAAACACTTCCATACTGAATGTGCAATAACAAGGAATTAATGTCTCTCAAGCTGTCAAAATCGTCCCATTTTGTTAACATAAAGTTAGTTTGTTATAGCTGGTTTCAAAATAGCTTACTTTCAACACTGAAACTTTTGCTTTCACGTTGTAAGAATCTGATGATTTTTTTATTTATTTTTTGGTCAAATTACATCAAATAGTCAGCTAACCTGAGCTTTCAATAATTCAAATTATGATCTGATATAAATAAATAATATTATCTAATAATAATTATGCAATGATATCATTAAACTTAATTAAATTGTTGTCTAAATGCACATTGGTTCTGTTAATTAATTTTAACTAATACATGCATGTCACAAGAGAGGCATTTCAGAGTGTTACGGCAGCCATGAACCTCGAATATACTCAGAGGTGTGTTATGAAATATTTAGCACTCTGCTCTCATAACCTTTCATATGTCCTCATTTGTGCGTTCAAGGTGGAAACCATCGGCGATGCGTACTGTGTAGCTGGAGGATTACACAAAGAGTGTCCGACCCATGCTGTCCAGATTGCTCTCATGGCTCTGAAGATGATGGAATTGTCGGATGAGGTCATGACTCCCATGGGGGAGATCATCAAGGTTAGTGTTTCATCATTTTTATTATGAGTTATATTATACAGTTATGGCATGAATTATATGTAATGAGTCAAATGTTCCAAATACTTATAATTGTCTTTTATTCTTTTATTTAAATTTCTCTCATTTGTCATGGAAACCTTTACTAGACTGCAGATATTAAACAAAATTGTGCAACTGTTTCAACAATGTTGTTCGGTGGTAGAATAAAATAAATGGTAGGATAAAATCGATGCGTGACTCATTTACACATGAATGCTTGTACATTTTTGTGCAAACACCGTCACACTACAATGAAAATAATTTTTGAAAGGTCACATTTAATGTATCCTATTTAAGGCTCCCAGAATAATTGATCAGAATTGGAATTAGGATACGAATACTGCTGCTTTAGACACAAAAATATGATCATTTTTATCTTAACAAATGATCTTGTGGAAAAGTAATATTTATGTTTAGTTCGAACTTTGAAGATTGATCGTTTTAATGTATTGGCAAACAATAGACATCGGAATTATAGGCTCTGAATTATAATCACACATGGTTTGAAATAAAGAGGTTGAACAAAGAAAATATGAGTAGAAAGATGTGAAGCTAAACTCTTTTTAATTTTTTAACAGCGTGCTTGCTTTGTTTTATTCTCAGATGCGTATCGGGATCCACTCTGGCTCGGTTTTGGCTGGTGTGGTCGGTGTTAAAATGCCTCGCTACTGCCTTTTTGGCAATAATGTCACATTAGCCAACAAGTTTGAGTCCTGTAGCCTGCCAAGAAAGATTAACGTCAGTCCCACCACATACAGGTATAAAAAGAGACAACTGTCCTGCTTGTTTATTTTGTATACATCACATATTGGCAAGTCTGTTTGACTAATTTTTTTATTTTTTTGATATATTTGAATCTGCATGTTTCTAATTCTTTTGTAGGTTTGAGATATAAAAAAATATTTAATCTTTAAGTAAAATGAGAGTAAAATTAGTTGTAATTGTACACATAAATGAGCTCAACAGCTAGTTATTTATTGTTGCTGGTCTACTTCCCACCCAGAACAATTGTTATCTATAAGTGCCACTATATTAGTTTTACATAAACAAAGACCAGGATGATTCCATCAAATGGATCTGTTTTTTTTATGTTTGAGAAAGAATAACAAGATACAGTAATCCTTATTAAATCATTTCTGGCTGAGCCAAAACATTTATATGTATTTTCGTCATATTCCACTGTTACAGCTGATTTAACACTAACAGTTTTACTGTATATACTTGCAAGTGGTCTTTAGGACAATTTGTTTCTTCTTTCTCATTTCAGATTGTTAAAAGATTGTCCAGAGTTCATTCTCATCCCCCGGAGAAGAGAGGATCTTCCGCCCAACTTCCCCACTGACATCCCTGGAGTTTGTTACTTTCTCCAGGCTCGTGATCAAAAGACAAGTGCTGCTTCCAGAGGCTGTGCTACAGAGGAAACTCAGCCCAGTGGATGAAAACACAAAATCTCTCAGACAACGAATACTGGAAACAGTGGAAACAGTGGTTACAGTGGAAACCGTAATACTGCCTGTCACTCTTTGTATCGTTTTAGTTGAGCCAGAGGTAGTTTATCATCCAACCGTTGAATGTTGCCAAAAAGCTATCAAATAACACTCATTAGAAGGGTTTCATTGAGCACTGTGGTTCTTTTTTTTCACAGTGGTGTTAAGTATGAGTTCTGTCATTTTGATCGGCTGGACTGTTTTAATAAAGTGATTAGTTTGTTTTGACTTCCTAACTGTATACCAAAAATCTAAAAAGCAAAGAATGTCATCCACATTTGTATCTATAATGATTAATTTCTTTAAACGCTATAGAGTCAAGTAAGTGAATCATTTGTAGTCTAAGGACAACAAGTATCATTTCAATAATCTGAATGAGCACATCATTATAGTACACAGTAAAGGCGAAGAAATGCAAAGCATCACCTCAGCAGAGACCATCCACAATCATTCTTCAACTAAACATTGTGACATTTCTTTTGTATTGTAATAGATCTGTAATAAACATGCTTTATTGAAAGTTTGGTTTATTGTTGATGTTTCAATGCCTTGTGCTCTTTCCATGAAATGAGTGGAAAAGAGACCACATAAAAGAACACTGTTGCATTATCCTAAAATCTGCGGTCTCTTAACATTGTCTTAAGATTTTTTGAACAGAACATGGGTCTTGTGGGGTATTTCCTAAAATCCATGCTTTATAAAAAAGTAATGTGGTGGTATATAAGGGAAATCCTGTCTGTAGCTACCCACCATTTCACACCATATTTTTTATTTAATTTTGCTTATCTATATTCATCACTATTATACATATTACAACTAAATATGCAAGATAAAACTGTTGAAATATAACACAACATTTCTTAACATTAGCATTTTACAAACAGGAATGCACCAAGGTTAGCTTCTATAAATGTCTCAGAACAGGCCTACAAAACTTAATTAGAGAAAATTAGAGAAATTGTATATCTTGCCATTTTATGATGACTGTCAAACAGACTGTAAAAATTCCAACGTCTTTAGGCTATACAATTTAAAAAAGCCTTTTCTTAATTTGATTAAGAAAAAAAATTCGATTAACAACAATCTTACGATATTTCTAAGGAACTCCAATGATAATATCTCCTTTGCATTCACTTGCACTTGGTCGATGAATATTAATGAGGTCATGCTGGAGTTGCTTAGTAACCTACCCGGAGCGTACGAGACTTAACCTAATTAATATTTATTTACCAGGTTTTAGGAATCGCTGATTCGCCAGTTTATTGGCGCCCACCTACTAACGTCAACCTCGCAGCCAATCAGGTAGGTCTTCTGGATAAACGTCATATTGCGTGATCAATATTCATAAGACAATCCGCCAACGTAGGATCTAGCGAAATGCAAATAGCGAGAGCCAGCTGTGTGTAGTCTCTGCATCCCCGCGCTTCCGTTGGCCACATCCTCTGTCAATAACAATGAGCTCATTTCAGGAATGGTGGTTTCAACCGCAACAGCTGTAACGTTACGGTTTTGTCAGTTCTGGTGTTTAGTGATTTAATCTACCAGAAAAGGGATTGGCGAATTAATCGAAACATGGTATGTGGCAATATGAATGCGTTTGTACTCGTGTTGTATTTATTTTCTTACCACTATTCACGTAGCCTAAATATTTGCTCTGTAGTTTACAGCATCTTCGCTGTGTAAAGGCGATGGCATTAGCTACTCAATATGTAATTGTGTATTATAGGTCAATAATTATTGTATTGCCTCATTCATTGTGCGGTAAAATGTTAGCTGTGCATGAAACCACAGCATGTTTTGATTTACGCACAAAAAGCACTACAGCATATTTAATAGATGGCTGAATAAGAAAGCAAACAATGCATTCTTCTGCTATAAATAAATGACAGAAGAATGCATTCATGCAATATATAAAGTCACTGATAAAACATTTTATATTTGTTTTTGTATTTTACATTTGTATACCTCTCTCCTTTTTGGCAGTACGGTTTTGTGAACCACGCACTGGAACTTCTGGTGCTGAGAAATTATGGTCCAGATGTGTGGGAGGACATCAAGTGAGTTAAAATGTACTTCTATATTATATCAATGTGTTTTTGACAATGACACTGGCAATTAAAAAAAAAGATTTTTTTTTCCATGCTCTCAGTGTGGAAAGAGTTTCTCACATTAAGGAAACCTTCACAAACACATGAGAATTCACACTGGAGAGAAACCGTATACTTGCACTCAGTGTGGTCAAAGTTTTTCATCTGCGCATTCACTCTGGAGAAAAAAAAAAACATTTAACTGTGATCAGTGTGGTAAAGATTTTATTTCATCATCGTATCTAAAAAAACACCTGCAAGTTCATTCAGCTGCAAGTTCTCTTTCCACACTGAGTGCACGTAGAAAAAAAGCTACTGAAATAAAATAACATTTCAACAATTTCTATTTTATTCCCAGCACTTTTTATTCAATACCTAAGGGGAAAACTAGTTGCATTTCCAAATAAATGTTTTACATCAATAGCTCAGGATGTTGTGATAACCCAGTCTTTACTACCATATGCACTTTTTTATTAATTCAGACTCAGAGCATGAGAAGTCACGCACAACATGTCGTGGGGTGAGGTCACATGCGTACAACTTTTTCCTCTTGCACAAATAGTTCAGCTTTATTTTAACTTCCTCCAGCTCTTTGACATGACTTTTAAGAGCAGTCTTGTCAAGTCACAGCTGTGCTTAATGTAAACATATGTTTTAGAGTCTGTTTAGGCTCAAGTCCCGAGCTTGAGTCTCACTCAATGTTCTGGCAACATTAAAGGATTAGTTCATTTTCAAATAAAAATTTCCTGATAATTTACTTACCCCCATGTCATCCAAGATGTCCATGTCTTTCTTTCTTCAGTCGAAAAGAAAGTTTTTGAGGAAAACATTCCATGATTTTTCTCTATGGACTTTGCTTCAATGGCAACCAATGGTTTGAAGGTATAAATGTCAATCTCAATGCAAGCTTCACAGGCTTGACGTGATCCCAGTCGAGAAATAAATGTCTGATCTAGCAAACGATCTGTCATTTTCTAAAAAAAAATAAATAAAATAATAATTATACTTTTTATCCACAAATATTGTACCAAGTATTGTATTGTAAGTATTGCCTGTCTTGTACCATCTCTGAGATGCTTCACGCATTTCGTCATCACGTTGGAAAGGT
>JAOTRC010000012.1:16143971-16155424 GCA_027497675.1 Cyprinella lutrensis
GCTCATGGTTAGTTCATGTTAGTTAATACATTAACTAATGTTAAATAATGAACCTTATTGTAAAGTGTTACCAATGTATGAGTACAAAATAAAAATCAACCAGTTCTGCTTGCTTCAACTTTGGATTTCTTAACTTAATTTTTTTATGTAACTTATTACCACAAAGTTTTTGAGTTTTTCCAACATATTTGTGTTTACAGTGATGGAGTAAAGTAGAGAATCATTAATTATGATTAAATAAATAATTTACTTTAAAAGCATTTATCAGCATCAGTTATATCATGAATTAGCATGAACAGTTGTTTTATTGCATTTAATTCAGGTTAAAATAATTTATAAATAAATATGTTATTGTTCATTGTACATTCATGGTATGTTAATGTTATTTTAATTCATTTACTAAATGTATTGCACATTGTTAGTTTGTGTTATCTATTGCATTCACTAATAAACAATTATCTTACGGTTCAACTTTAGTAGTTTATTGTAAAATCTTAAAAGTTAGCAAGTACATTGCTACAAAAATGTGCAACATTATTATTCTAAGAATTGTAGCCTACTCTTTTATTATTAGTCGACGAATTGTAGCCTACTTTTTAAACTTTTAAGTTTAAAACAATATCTGAAGGTTTGGCAAGAACTTACCATAACTTTCACAAATATCCATGTTCATCTAGCCCTTTTGAAGTGACAGGGTGCCATTTAGCAGTGGGCTTATTGATGCTATTGCCTGAAAAGGACAACTTAGTTTATTAAAGCTAGTAACTACAGTTAGTATGTAACTACTGTAAGTACGTACACTACAATTCAAAGGTTTGGGGTCAGTAAGATTTTTTTTTTTTAAAGAAATACTTTTATTCAGCAAGGATACATTAAATTCCTCAGTGGTATCAGTAAAAACATTCATAATGTTACAACAGAAAAAAACAAACAAACTGTTTTTAACCTTGATATTAATAATAAATATTACTTGAGCACCAAATCAGCATATTAGAATGATTTCTGAAGGATTATGTGACACTGAAGACTGGGGTATTAATGCTGAAAATTCAGCTTTGGATTTTGCATTACAGTAATAAATGTAAGTTTAAATGTAAAAATAAATAACAGAACACAGTTATTTAAAACTGGAATATGTTTTCACGATTTTACCGTGCATACTGTTTCTTGGTCAAATACATTTGCCATGATAAGCAAAAACATAAAAAAAAATCTTATGAACCCCAAAAATATAGCAATATATCAATGAATGAATGAACAGCTCAGCTGAGCTCTAACATACCAGAGTCAGACTTATTTTTGGCACGTTCAGATTGGTTCTCTATGCGGCTTGACTGTCCCGTGTCTCTCACGTCCTTAACAGCTCCTCTCGGCTCAGGCATGGAGAGGACCAACGGCCTCTGGTGGTGATACTTTAGTCTGTAGTTGTC
Source organism: Cyprinella lutrensis (assembly GCA_027497675.1). NCBI lineage: Eukaryota > Metazoa > Chordata > Actinopteri > Cypriniformes > Leuciscidae > Cyprinella > Cyprinella lutrensis. Next base: position 16,145,402 of record JAOTRC010000012.1, read on the forward strand.
TGTCATACAATTATCCACAGAGAAATAAGTGGTCAGTGCTACTCCAGATCCTGGAGACACTGAGGCAGATGGCTTATCCCACCCACAAGATCTTTCCTCAGGCTGGCTGGACACCTGCTCCCCTCTTTCCTGGTCCGAACACGATTTTGAGCTCACCTCTGATGAGCTTGGGCATGTGCCATTGATTTCCATCCTCTTGTGTACTGCAGTGGTGTGCAACGATGAAACAACACGGTCGGATGCTCTGGAAGCTGTCTGTGATGGCTCCTGTAAAATTCTGGGACGGAAGGGTGGAGTCTTTATCTCAATCGGTCGCTGTCCGTGTTTGGAATGAGTTGGCATTGATGGAGCTATTGCTGACTCTTCCCTCGGCTGCAAAGGGTAAATGGTGCGATTAGGACCCGGTGATTCATGTGGAGCGACTTCACTGGTGCTAGAACGATAAGCACTGTCTTCCTGCTCTGAAAGAGGGTTAGTGAGTTCATCAGAACTGTTACACTCTGAACTGCTGATCTTGCCCAGGCGGCGCAGAAGGGGGCTTTCTGGACTGTGGTGCCACCTCATGGAAACTTCCTGTTGCTCTACTTGAAGGTTGCCGGCCAATGGGTCTTTCTCTGCGTAGCCCCCTTTCCTGGCACCACAGGATGAGTATCTAAGCTTCCTTCTGTGAAAAATGAACACTTATTTAGATGTCACCTTACTTCATAAAATTTACACATTTCAGTTATTTTCTTAACATATTGTATTGTCTAATTTAAACTAACAAAATACCAAAAAAACTAACAACAATAACAACAACGAAAAATGACAGAAATGGACTGTTACACATTTTCCCTACATTGTAAAGGAGCCAAAGTGTCCATGATTAAGATGCGGACAAGTCTTGTAAAAATCCAGTTTAAAACAAACATGATAATTTTTTGGAAATTTACTTTTTTATAGATGTTGATTTTACATAGTTTCGGAAAATTTTTAAAATACGTTTGAGAAAAGTTTGCATTTAATAACTCAAATATCACAAATGTCATGTGGTAACTTGTGTGAGTAATTACAATACATTCTTTTAATGAGGCTTTTTTCTTCATGAATATTTCAACACAGTTACATCACCCTCACGTTTTTATTTTATAACCTTTAAAAATGCATTTTAATTCATAAATTAAAAACATAAGATGTATTCAAGCCATAGTACAAATTACATTTTAATGCATTTCTTGAAAAAAAGTTAAAACAAAAATTGAGGCCCATGTGGAACAGTCAATACATTATTTGTAGCCTTGAAAACAAGTTAGTATCAACTGGCTTTTTAATTTGTGTTTAACCTTTCTTTGAGAGTTTTTATTCATATATATTTGTCATTTTATTATTGTGACCAAACTGTGATTCAAATATCACCATAAAATGCTTATATAAATGTGAATTGTATATTGCAACATATTTGCAGTGTAAATGCAATGCCTGCAAATACCTTGAACTTGGACTGCCTTTCATGAGATGTTCTGAGTTCTTTCCCTGAATTTTAACCAAATGCTTACCTGAGGAAACAAAATGCAAACCAGTAATTTATTTTCTAAATCATAGAACAACATAGAACAACAGGAACAATAAAGCCTAAAAAGGTGGATTTTTGCATCTCTGCAATTGGTGTGTAGCGACAAAGGAATAAAACTGCCAAAATCCCTCTATCTGGATCACAGTGGGTACAGACACACTCACTAGGACACATCCTACTCACTTATTTATAAATAGACAGACTATTCATCTCTTTCCTGCCAACCTGCTGAGTTCCATGTGAGGATAAAGCAACAGGATACAACATGTGCTCTAAGTCTAAGATTTAGGCATTAGTTGGAAAACATTTTACAACTGGGGATATTTTTTTATTTTCACTTTTCTGTACTACTGTTTAATTTGTCTCTTTACCGAATATGTGCTGTCCTACTGGCACATGAGGTTCAGTTTTTTTTTGTTTGTTTTGTTTTACTTTACTAAAAATGGGATTTAAAAGTCCATGACTTCTGTGAAACCACGATTCAGAAATAGTACATGCAGATTTTAAAGACAGAGATATCAAGGGGCTGCTTTTGTGACTGCCACACAAGACTGATCGACAATGGTGCAACTAAGGCATTATCAAGAATTTGATTTCTCTCTCTCTCTCTCTCTCTCTCTCTCTCTCTCTCTCTCTCTCTCTCTTCCTCCTACATCCCCATTTTCCAACCTAATATACAGTAACAATCTTTAGTGGTACAATGCGTTTTAAATTTTAAGCTGCTTCTGTTTTGGCTCTCATAGAAGGAGGGAGAGGGATTTGCTCATTTTTTGGCATGCTACCATGTGCAACCATGGAATTAGAGAGAATTACAGTTGTGCTAAATCATAAAGTATTCAAAAATATGACAAAACTGTAGAATGACATTCAGTATTTTGGAATGTCTCTAAATGAAAGTCTATCTTTTGGGGTTTGATGGTGCTTACTTTCATTTGAAGATCAAACTAAAACATCCTTTTGAGCACATGTTACTTTACAGGGTGCCAATTATGACCTGTAATGCTCATTCTCTGAGTAAAATATGTATTTACTCCATGAAAGGGGGTTAAAAATTATGTTCTCCACAGAATAAGCAATTTGTAGTGTGTCGATTCATGAAATGTAATGTTAGATAGTTTTCCTTCAGTTGGACACATTCGACGTCACTTCAGAACAAACCGATGAATTGGAATTTCGCCTGAGTGCCCATTAACATTTGAGTGTAAACTAAACAAGATAAGGGTGGCCCCCTTTGCTACAGCTCAGCCTCAGAAGCAGCCTCCACCCAGGCCACAGCATGGAGCAGGTCGTAGGAATGCTGCCCAGCCCATCCAGGCCCCTGCCAAACCAGGCGGTAAGTGTCAGAGAAAGTGGCCCAGAGACAGGCGACCAAGAAATGAAGAGAGAAGCTCTTTGAGAGATGGAGACCGCATCACTCCCTCACCTGGAGAAAGGCGAGATGGAGAGTTTTGTTTCTGTTCTGCCACTAGCCCCACAGTCAGCGGTACCCAATTTTTAAATAAAATAACAGTGTCCTCTAACTCTGGGTCCCAAGAGGCAACTCTATGCTATTCAAATAGCCAGTAATACTGGAGACCCAGCTCACTGTCTCGCTTGCTGCGCCATTCCACTCCTAAAGACCAGATAAGTGAGCTATCCTGCTCCAGTAGAGCTCCCCAGTTAGTGAGCCCTGTTGAGTTCCTCCACCATCGGCAGTCAGACAAGGCGGAGCGTCCGACGCCAGGCATAACACTAGTCAGTAGATCCCTACGGTGAATTCTTCCACGGTACAGCTTCCTTGATGGCGAGCCCGTGTCTTTCCCTTGGCAGAATCGCTGCCGGTGTTGACTCCCACCTAACTAGGCTAAAACTACCTCAAAGACATTCCATATGTTGCACTTCTCTAATGGCCAGTCCATATGTGTATTTTTCACATGATACCTTCTAATGGGTGGGACTATGGGATTCCAAAATCTGACAGGGGCGCTTTTCCAACAGTCTCGCTAAATAAATACAGAAGCAGTGATTGACCTTCTTCGGCATAAGCCCTGTCTCATCTTCTCCAGGGCGCAGAAAGGGGCAGCAATAGTGACTCTTTGTTATGGAAGCTAATTCCGTCTGTACGTTCCGACGTATCTGTTATGTATGTAACCCTCATTCCCTGGGGGAGGGAACAGAGACGGCATGTCCTGTCGCCACAGTTGATGTCCCACCGAAGAGCGGCTAGGTCACCAGCTCACCTCAGCAGAAAAAAACTTGAATATGCATTGCATCTTCTTCCGTATTTATACCCGCACTGCGGGGCAAAGCGCGAGATGCATATCTTGCATGCCAATGTCTATTGACTTGTTAAGTTTACACTCAAAGGAGTTTGGGCTCAAAGGCGTGATCCCAATTTTTCCGACGTGACATATCCATTCCCTTCCTCAGGGAATAATGGTTACGTACGTAACTGAGACGAGAAGGGAACGAGACACTGCATCAATTATGCTTTGGGAATGCCTCTGCGTGATTGCGTCTGAAGCATGTGTGTCAACTAGTCCAATAGCGAGAAGGACCGTCACTTCACAACCAGGAAAGCATAAAAGCACATCCAAAATGACCAGTGTTAGCTTCAATTAGCCGAAGCAAGTCAATGACAGGGATGAAGGAAGTATGACAAGGTGACGCAGCATTTCAATCACTTCTCAGGGAACTATGGTTATATATGTAACTTGAGATGTGCTGTGTCAATGCTGCTTTGGGAACAATAATGCCCAAATGGCATGGTTGCAAGTGCCTGTCCCTGTATATACTGAGAGGATAAGCACCTGTGAACCTGGGGGGCCCCCTCAGAGGTCAAACCCACATGTACCTCATGCTCCTCAGAGGTGGGAACGAAACTGTTTCACAGTGAGTGACTTGCCTAGCTTTATCTATTTTACGGATCGGAGGATTGCAGCAACACGAGCAGGCGATAGGACGGCCTGCAACCTACTGTTACTGAATCCCACACCACACCAAGAAAAGTGGTCATCTGAACTGGAGAAAGCACACTCTTCTTAGGGATTTAGGTTCAACCCCAACTTTTGAATGTGAGTGAGAACAACATCTCGAACCGCCATCTGCACCGACTCTGCTAGAATAAGCCAGCTAGAATATATATATGCTAGAACATATTTTACAGAATGCGAACCATGCATTTTGTGAACGTACGGGGTGATAGAGCTAGGCCAAACGGAAGAACCTGACACTGGAATGATTCGCCCCTGAAAGCAAACCTCAAGTTTGTGAAGTTCCTGTGTTGTGGAAGGTAGGAGACATGGAAGAAGCCATGTCAGAAGCAGAAGCCTACACTTTGCTAGATAATTTCCTGGCCTCGGGTGTACTCAAAGCAGCCACTTTGGTGACCTGAAGCGAACTGGCAGGAAACAATCGATTTTACTGCTTTTTGACCCTGCTCAGATGCTGTGAGCATGACACAACCCCTTGTGTTGGACCTTGAGTCATAAGCTCACTGGAAACCACGGTGCCTCGAGGCACCAAGGGTGAGGTTGGCAGAACGGCCCCTGGAGGCACAAAAGTGATGCAGGCACCGTTTACCAAGGTGGGGCCCTCAGAAGTTTGACACCAGTGGTGACAGGACGGTCCTCAGATCCGCCTTCTGCTTAGAAGGCTTTGGCTGAGAGTGTCATCCAAAGCCCTATGATTCTTGTGGAGGGGTACGAGACAAATCTGTGGCAGTTCTCCAACCGCGTCGGGTTTGCTTTTCGGACGAGCACCTTGTTTCTCAGCAGGACAATAAATGTTCCACTAAAAATAAGCATAATAAATGCAAAATTTGAATGCTGTTAATTAAACCTTCTATTCATCAGAAAATCTGGAAAAAAATACCATTTCCAGAAAAATGTTAAGCAGTAAAATGTTTTCAAAATTGATAATAATGATAAGAAATGTTTCTTGAGCACGAAATCAGCATATTAGAATGATTTCTGAAGGATCAAGTGACACTGAAGCCTGGAGTTTTTTCTGACTTATACATAAAAGAGAGGAAAGACAGAACTCAGAAATCATGGGCTAGATTTATACAGAATAAGCACAAAAAGACTCAACATCGGTATAGCACATGTGCAAATATGCTAGGTCAAGACTATTACAAGACTGTTGATTGTAAAATATTAAAGAAGCAAATTAACAACATTGGTAATTTTATTTTTTACAAATTGTAACAAGAGATGATGCTATCACTGCATCAACTGCACTGACATCAGAACAAAACTTGAACTGAAATGAATTTCTGTCATGACAACTTTGAGAGAGTTTGACATTGCAGATCTATATAGGTGGAGCTGGGGAAGGTGGAGGGTTTCTGAAAACATACTGTACTTCTACAGAAAATGCTAACTAAATATTTAAAGGTTGAGGTTACTGATAAAGTGGGAATCAATCAGCTGTGCCCTATAGAGAATGATGTGATTGCAAGCCAATTAAGTAAGTTAAGATAGCCTGCGCTATCTAGTGTTTCATGACAGAACTTTATATTTACCTAATTTCATAATTGATGGACTTTACTGAACTGAATCAACAAACTGAACTGACTTGAGCTGAATAATGAAACGTTTGACTTTTTAGAGCTACGTTACAGCATAATAAAAATTTGCCTCATATCTAAAGATGCTTGCATCATTGATTTTGTTATGTTCCTCTATTATGGTGAAGCTGCATTGAAACAATCAGTATTGTATAAAGCATTATAGAAATAAAGGTGACTTGATAACCATTGCATATGGGTAACACTCACTGTGATACAGCGGAGAACGCACTCCCTCCATTTTTGAATCACCTTGATTATTATGGCCTTGATCCCTGAGAAAATACACCACTGCATTAAGACCAAGGAATCCAAAAGAAAAACTTCCAATCTTTACTTAATTTATCCTACCTGAGGTGCTGTGCTTCTTCACTGAGTTTGAGCTCTCTGCCTGTGAAGTTCTCAACACCTGGTGAGTCAGGATTGGTGGAACCACTGCTCAACCTATCACTGCTTTCGTATCCTGACTCTGTCCTCTGGATCATCCAATTATCATTCCGCTGTGCTACATTTGCTCCACCTTTAGGTCTCGTCACCATCATCTGTCGCTGAGACTCCTGGGAGCTTTGACTTTCAGTCTCCAAACGCGAGTCATCTTCGTAAATAGTCATCAGACCTTTTTGTTTCTCCTTTATTAGCCCTCTCTCATGGCCAAAGCGGCGGACACATCGAGGGCTCCCACGTTGTTGCTGCTGCTGACGTTGTTCTAGTTCGCTCAGCACACTGTCCACATTCAGGACCTCTCGCACTGGTCTCCATGAGGGCTTGGACTTGCTACGCTCAGGGAGATTTGTGGACCCACGATGGCAGAGAGATGATGAATCAATGTGGCGGCTGGTGCCAGTGGCCAGTCCCTGGTTTGAGCGCAACTCCTGGGGTGATACACGAACATGTACTGAAGAATGCTCAGGTCGAGAGACTCGTGAGGAGAGAGTTCTCTGTCTCTGGTCAGAATGAAACCTCTGGCCATTTTCGGGGGGAGAACATGATAGAGTATATGTCATATCTAAAAAAAAATCAAATTATAAATATAAATATACAGTGGAACAAAATATATATCTAAGCTACATTAAATGAATGAATTTACTAATAACATAATATAATTTAAAGAATAATATTATATAATTCTTTATGTAATAAAGAGTCAATCTGCGTTCAGCATCACTGAACACAGATTGACAACAGAACCGGAAGACAATAAAATGCTGAATAAAGTCGTAGTTTTTGTTATTTTTTTTAACAAAATGTATTTTCAATGCTTCAAAACATTCTAACTAACACACTGATGTCACATGGTCTACTTTGATGATGTCTTTATTTCCTTTCTGGACAAGGACAGTATACTGTACATCAGTGGCGGGCTGTGCATTTCACACCTAGGCCTTCTGTCCTACCTGAATGAATTAATAACTTTTAATAGTCTATCAGTGCAAAGACTCTCTATAATAGTTGTTTTTATTTTGCACCGGCAGTTATTGGGTTAATGCGGTGAGTTCGGGAAAGGCCGGTAGCGAGAAACTAACGCGTGAGTCCGGCTGGTGTGTTTGTACAGTGGTTATTGAACCCCCCAATCCGAAGTTCAGAAACGGAGCCTCCCTTATCTTGTCGTTTAAAGGTTACAATAGTCCCTTTTCAGACGTTACAATAGTATGAATTTTTGAAAAAAAAAATGTTTCGATCATAAATTTATAAGAAAAATTAAGAAGAAAATCATATTCACCACGGGGAAAAAAAGCAGATTTATTTGACCCTCGCAATGCATAATGGTTGAAATAGAATTGGATACAAAATCTAACATAAAAACATCTCGGCTACATATGGTAAACCCTTGTTCCCTGAGGGAGGGAACGGAGACGTAGGTCAGACTGACCAATAGGAATCTCACTAGAGAGCCAATTTACTTCAAGTGAATCTAAAACAAGCCAATGCACATTGGCGTGCAATCATTTGGAGGAGCTGTGCATCCTCTTCAGTGAGGGTGTAAATGAGCAGCTGTGTGATTGCACTTCAGTTTTTTGCAGAGGAGCCAAACTTGGGAAGCTGGCCCCCCTGCGGGCAGCAGCAGCGGGACCTACGTCTCCGTTCCCTCCCTCAGGGAACGAGAGTTACCATATGTAACAGAGACGTTCCCTATCAGTCAGTCAATACAACGTAGGTCAGACTGACCAATAGGAATCCCTACTAAAGCGCCACAGTCGCTGTACCCCATCCAGTGCCCTTGCCTGGAAGGACGATAGGAGGAGGGTTACACAGAGAGTGTCTGACACTGTTGTTCCTTTATAACCCATACACTGAGACTTGGATAACACTGAGCGTGCCCTTTTTAGAGGGAGGGGAACGCTGCGGAACCCACTTTCTTCAGAGAGTTATGTGGAAATACATATGGACTAACCCGAAAGCTGTACTGCATATAATACAATGGGTGACTTAGCCCAAGGGTTCCCAAAAGACACGGGCTTAGGAGAAGCTGTAGAACATATACACACATGGGATCTCTGAAGGGGCGCACATATGGAACCCAGCCCGAGTCCGGCTCTCAAGGATTCAGCAGACATGGGCCTGGCTCCGGACGCTCCGCCATGCCAGGGTCGAGGGGTGTCGGAGGACTCGACAGGTTTTTCACTCTGGAGCAATAATGTTGCACAGTAGGGTGCAGCAAGCCGACAGAGCTGGGCCTCTCAGTGCTTCTACCCGCCCAGGAGGATGTAATGCCTCTAGTGGAGTGTGTATGCAACCTGAGTGGGCAGGGCATGCCTTGAGCTTGGTAAGCCAAGGCGATGGCATCCACTATCCAGTGGGCCATCCTCTGCTCGGAGACAGCCTTTCCCTTCTGCTGGCCAAAGAGCTGGTCTGAGGTCCTGATGCTTTGAGTTCTGTCCACGTACACAGGAAGAGCGCAAACGGGACAGAGCAAAGCCTGGGCTGGGTCTGCCTCCTCCAAGGGCAGCACTCACAGGTTCACTACCTGATCTCTGAAGGGAGTGGTAGGAACCTTGGGCACATAGCCAGGCCGGAGTCTTAATACCATGTGGCTGTCACCCGGCCCGAACTCTAGGCACGATTCGTCGACCGAAAATGCGTGCAGGTCTCCTACCCTCTTGACAGAGTCCAATGCAACCAGTAGCAAAGTCTTCATGGAAAGAAGCTTTAAGTCCACCGATTGCAAAGGCTCAAAGGGAACGTCCTGATATGCTTGGAGCACCAGGGAAAGATCCCAAGAGGGAATGGAGGGGGGTCGAGGAGGATTTAATCATCCCCCCCCCCCCAAGAAACCTGACAATCAGGTTGTGCTTTCCAACTGTTTTGCCACTGATGTGGTCCTGATAAGCTGCATGGAAAGAAAGCACGGACCTAATCTAACATCTTCGGGGGTCTTCTTGGCGAGAAGAGCACCACTCGACCAACAGGTTCCACTTCAGGGCGTAGACATGTCTCATGGACGGCACCCATGATGAAGTGATGGTGTTAAGTACCTCTGGGGGTAAGTCACCTAGAACCTCTGCGTCCCGCCAAGGGACTAGACATGGAGTTTACAGAGGTCTGGACGTGGGTGCCATAGGGTGCCCCGTCTCTGAGTCAGAAGATCCTTGCTCAGAGGAATGGGCCAGGGAGGGACTGTCACAAGGGCCATGAGTTCTGGGAACCAGGTCCGAATGGGCCGGTAGGGAGCCACCAGAAGAACCTGCTCCTTGTCCTCCCTGACTTTGCACAGTGTCTGTGCAAGAAGGCTCACTGGGGGAAACGCATATTTGCGAAGGCCCCGGGCCAGCGTGCCAGTGTGCCAGTGCGTCCATGCCAAGTGTTCCCTCGGTCAGGGAGTAAAACAGCTGACAGTGGGAGGTCTCTGAGGAGGCAAACAGGTCTACCTGAGCCTCCCCGAACTCTCTCCAGATCAGCTGAACCACCTGGGGGTGGAGTCGCC
>JAOTRC010000012.1:16194461-16205879 GCA_027497675.1 Cyprinella lutrensis
GGTTGCCGCAGTTTGTTTTTGTTGCCATTTGTGGAGCCTGGGTTGTCTGCATAGACCGCGTTTTTTTACAGTGTGTTCAGTGGACAGGTAGCTAGCGGATAGTGAGGAGATGTTTGCTGTATGTAACAAAAATTGTTTTAGCCTAAAAAACGTGTGACATCGCTTAGAGCACCTTTAAACATACCGGTAGTATGATTTAACTGTGCATTATAAACATTGCGATTTTGACATACCTGGTGCAATTTCCTCAGGGTTTGCTGAGTTTCTGGGATCTGGTGTGTTTGGTGGTGTTTTTGAGGCAACTTTATTTTCTGAGTTTTCTGCATTTGCTTGATTTTCATTCTGAAACAAAATGTTAGTTTCAATTTGGACATAGCTTATTGTGTGTTTGTAGCAAGACATACAAATACTGTTTACATTAGAATATTCTTTATTTTAAATTCAAATAACATTGTAAATAAAGTGGCATGAAAGGGATATTGTTCCCTTTTAGTCGCGCTCACGTTCGACGTAATATCGATGTGACAACGTAATTGGGATCACTTCAGGGAGCCCTATCATCTCCGTATCTACAGAACAAGCCAATGAACACATTGTCTTTCACTTCGGAGCTGAGCTTCTGTTGACTTCTGAGTGCTGCAAAGCTGCTTCTACGCTGAAGACTCTTCAAGACGACTCTTTCTTCTGGTGTTGGAGTGTCAGCGCGATCAGCGGTGGCCGCAAGCATCTAACTGCTGTTTTCACAGCACTGCACTGTGTGTGTGTGTGTGTTCTTGGTGTGCGTTTCCTTGAGTGTGTACCTCGTTTAAACTGTGGCTACCCCATGGTTCTTCAGGACTGAAAGAGTTCTTTTTCTCTTTTTTTGTTTTATCTAACAAGATCAACACAAGTGTGAACCTGCATCTTTTTCAGGATGTAATTTCCGCTTGTGCTTTTCTGGATGCGGTTGTTCCTTGGCACCAGAAGACGGCCCCAATAGTTGCCTCTCGTGTCTGAGGCAGCTTTTGTGAATAGTTCATGTTCCCATTGCGGAAATATGACTATGACAGCGCGGAGATCAAGACTTGCTTACCTCAAGGAAGTTCCATTCCCCTCGCCTATTCCCTCGATCTAAAGTCTATTCTGGAACTCAGGATAGACTTACTTCAGTGCATGACCAGGGTGATCTGAGGATTACCATGAGGGGTTCCCTGCCGAGGCAGTCTCCGTGGGCCCCTCACGCCTCACAAGCGCTGCCACCATTGGAGCCTCCAAAGGCACACACTGGCCCTTCCCTTGGACGGCCAGCCTTGTCCTTTAGGCCTCCGCCTGACGATCAGATGTCAATCCCAGCATCGGAGGGGGAGCTTCAGTCCTCTGAAGATGAGGATTCGGCTGTGTAGCATGAGGAGTTCACTAGGACACGGATGGCGCCGTATAGTGCCAAAAGCCGTCCTAGTGGCTCCTCCCTCCTCACCACCCTCGACAGTGGAGCAGCTAAGGGGCATGTGGATGTCCCACTGGTGTAGTGTGCCATTGTGATGTAGCTGTGTCCAGTGTCCACTTCCTCCTGGTGGGGCAATCCATAACTCCCGTCATTGGCTTGTAATTTTCATCCGGTCATATGGTTCTCTAGGAGCTCTGTGCGGCAACTGACCTCACTTTCCGGCCAATGAAGGAAACTGCACGTTCCATTGGTCAGGTGATGTCCACCTTGGTGGTCCAAGAGAGCCACCTTTGGCTCAACCTGGCTGATTTGAGGGAAACCGACAAGTAAAGTTTCCTGGTTGCCCCTCTGTTTCAGGTTGGGTTATTCGGTGATGTGGTAGAGAGCTTTGCCCAGCAGTTCTCGTTCGCCCAGAAGCAGATGGAGGCGATCCAAAACATCCTGCCCCCGCGGAGCGCTGCTGCTCCCACCCATTCACCAGCCGCAGAAGCTCCGTCCACTCGTCGCCGAGGTCGACACTCCACACTTGTAACACCCACGAAGCCTCAGCAGCCACCATCCAGGACTCAGCATGGACCAAGCCGGAGGAAGTCGACCACACCCAATCAGGTCGCTTTCCCAGTGTTATCCAAGAGTTCCACTGTGTGGGTTATAAAGGAACAGGAGTTTGAACTTCCTCTATGCAAGGCAAGCCTTAAGTCCCAGCTAATTGGGGTGTCTGAGAGTCTTCCATAGGGCGCTGCATATGGCAGCAAACGAGGCGTTTTCCATGGGATCCCCATTACGTCGTCACGTCAATGTTATGACGAACATGAGCAACTGAAAGGGAACGTCTCAGTTGCTAATGTAACCATCATTCCCTGAAGGAGGGAACAGGAAACGTAATGTACTGTCACCTCTGTTGATGACAAGCAGTTTATGCTTGGCAGCAGTTTGGTTGGGTACTTTTTATTCATATTTTTTAAGGGAAATTTTTAATTATTCTACATGTGGACCAGTGGCCAAAACAAAACAAAACAAAACAAAAAAAACTCAACCACATCACTCTCAACCCTGTCACATATTTTTATATTTCACATTGTTTTGATTTTTCACTTCATTTATGAATAATTGAATAAAAAAACATATAAATTAGTCATTGTTTTAGTAAATATATACATAGGCTACCAAAATCATGACAACTCGTAATTTTGTTATAAATAGAATATTTTATGTTAATGTCTCCCCTTAAACACTGACAAGCATCCAGATGGCAGCCACATCAGCAGCAGAAAGGCTGTGTTGTGCATGCAGATATTTTGACCCAGAAAGTCAGTCAAAATTAAAAATATAAAACTGAAGGCAATGTCTTCCTTCAAACCTGTAACAGTCACACCATCACAAGATTCTCATCCTTATCACATTCATACATTATTTTTTTTATTTTTTTTTGGAAAAAAATTAGGGAAGACAATTAAAAATGAAACACATGACATACCACCTGACATATTAAAGACTATCATGATAAAATTGTGGTTATAGTTTTTCAATCTAAATTGAAAACATTTTGTACAAAAAATAAAGAAACCAGTCACACAATTTGTCTATTTTTAACTTTAACAGTCCCATGAAAATGTGAAAATGATCAAAATTTTACTTTTGTAGTTATTAAACTGTTATGCGGGACATGAGCAGTAGATACATGTTTGTTTTTTGTCACAGTGGTGAGCATGGGCACACACACACACACACACACACACACACTTGAACAGTGATAAATGAAGGTTGTCAGGGACGCATGACAGTGTTGACCCTAAAGAAGGAACATTTGGAAGGACATGGGACACGTGGCATTTGCTATCTTCCATGTGTGTCTGCCATTCATTCAGCTGAGCACAGGCTGGCTTTACTAACCAAGCAACAAAACATACAGTTCAAACAAGCAAATCACAATTATATTACAGAACAGTTTAGTCTTAGACTCAGTGTTAGTGATCAAGTGACAAATTAAACATCAAATTAGAGGTTCAAGCCATTATTAGGTTAGATATTATTGTTATTATCAGCACCACAGTAGCTATTACATTGATTTGCATCCTTTGATCTGTCATATAATTATTTGTGCACAATATAAGCAAAGAGACTTCATTATGCATGTAGTCTCAAGCCAGAGTATTTGTGTAAATGTGTCTTACATTTAAAATGGTGTTGGCTTCATTCTGAATGCTTTCAAATGTGTATTTCTCTGATCTTCGCTGTCGCATCTTAAAAAGGCGTGATCCTCGGTTTGACAAGAGAGAAAGTTCCTCCAGCATGATGTCCTTTGGAGTGGAAAGTTTCTTCCCCAGGTCCATAGTAAACCCTGCATTAATATAACATTTTTGTTATTACAAAATAATTCAACAGAGCCAGAATGGAAAATGGATCATCTAAATTCTTGGATGACGCTTTTTTTTATATAAAAATGAACATACATTACTCATGACATTATTAAAATTATATGGATGTTAAAATGAAGATTACAGGACTATAATGTCATAGGGTCTGTCTGTATGTGAACTGTAATTTGCTTCATAATATACATCATCTAATCAAATAGCACATCATATATCATTCATGATATAAAAAAAAACGAGAATACAAGAGGGTTTAGTGTGAGTGTGGATGCCTGTGTTAGACAGATTTTATGACAGGTCACATGGGAAAAACATTTCAATTTAATCATAAATTCATTATAAACAGGTAAAACATGATGATTGTGAAAGTTTTGTTAAGGAAAATTGGATGTCATGTGCTTTTGCTGCAGGAGCATTTATCATGATGATTCCTAACATGATATCTAAAATAGAAAGCATTAATTTTGTGCATCATTAATTGTTATGGAATGATGTTTCAGTGTGAGAATGTTTAATGTTACTTAAAGCATTTAAAGTTGCACCTAAAAAGATTCAAACCCTTCAGTGTTTGTTTGGAGAAACTCTCTTGTTATACATGATCTTTATTCTGTTCTCATTTCAGCTCCAACACAGCTGTCCTACCCCATCCTTCCAACTTTAGCTTCTGCAGAAATAGCTCATGACAATGACAGAGTGAATCCACTGGCAGGCAGCAGAACATCCATAGAAGATTATTTATGGCTAGAATGAGGCTGTGGCCCTGAACCACTTTCCAAATGTTGGCGTTTCTCTCGGTGATAGGCAGCTACATTTTGTGTGCTTTGAAATAATTCAGTGCTGATCTGAGGGTAGGTTTTGAAGGTTATACCATTGGCACCACCATGAACCTCATGGCAAAGGGCAGCTGCCTGCATCTTCCTCTCACGCACTGAAAGAGTGCTGAACTGTGACATGTCGGTTTAAATGGGAATCCCAGTAGTGCTGCAATAGATAAAGGACACAGATACTTGAAGTAGAACTATCTAAAGTCTTGATGAAAAGTCCTGAGAGAACCTGTCTGAAAAAAGAAGGTTATACAAGAGAATACAAAGATAAGCTTTATGAATATTAATCTATCATTGTGACAATATTGTATGTTTTTATTGCTAATATTCGCATGGATATTAAAAATATCATTGCAATATATCCTAACTGAAATAAAAATCCAATATATAAATTTCTAATTTAGGTAAAACTTCTGTGTAAAACTGTTAAGGATTGCTATATGGTGTTTTTGAACCAGAGCATTTTAAAATAAAACAGAAAATACAATTTTAATAATTAAGAATAGTAACCAAAGCAAATCATTTAGTTGCATTAAACTGCATATTTAGGCTTTCTAAGCCACTTTAAATGTCCTTCCATATCAGTCATTAAAGCATAAAGGTGAAACTAACCGACCATAAGCCAAATCTTTATACAGAACAAGATATCTTATGTCATGAAGTGATATAAATCATTGGTTATGCATGAGCTGGTGGCAGAACATTGTGTCCAGGGTGTAGATTTGGTTACAAAGACAATAGACACCTTTTTTTTTTTTCACAATTCACACTGCCCTGCTATTTCATCCTTTAATTGTTGCTCTCATCAAAAACTTTCAAAATCTCTGAATTCTATCCTCTTCTCTTTTTTAGTATTGCTTAAACTGATTCGTCTTGGTCGACTGTTATTCGTAATTAAATAGTTTTTTTTTTCTTTTTTTCTCAAGTTTATATAATAAAATTAGTCTATTTGCATGCTTTATTTCTGTGACATTCAAAATTTCACTCTGTTTTAGTCATCATTCCATTATTAAGGACACATTTATACATAATCAATCTTCTAAATTACCCATTTAAGATGTACAAACATCTCTTTGTACCTTTGTTTTGTTATCATAGTTTAAGGGTCAGACTGTCCACAAAAACACAACCCCCAATATTGTTATAACACATGTTGGTTATCATTATGTCCACACAGTGCACACACTCTCTCAAGCAAGGCCAGCTTCGTCTTACCTTTTAAAGCTGTGTTTGTCTTGAGTTCTACCTGTACAAATGAAGAGCTTAACTTTAGATGGATCGATTCCGCCTGATTTGTCTTTGTCTCGCTCTCTGTTCTTGATTTGCACTGGGGTGGGGGTGTGTGCGGGTGTTAGTGGAACGCCAGCTTACATCAATAGGCTAATTTTAGCTGTGTTCAGCACTCAAACCTCTCACAATACTATAAGATGGTATGGAAGGGGGAGGGAGAACTGCATGAGAATAAAGTGTACAAAAGTCTGTGGGTGAGTACTTGTAAACGGTGATTGGGATTTAGTCTGTGTAATTCTTAGCCTCGGAGCCTGGGATTTTCTTGATTGTCACTAAAGGCGCGCCTTCCAGCAGATAGTTCTCATTCCATACAGAAGCATGGGCAGTATGACAATCCTGCTCTTGTCTTATTGCATAACACATAATCAGGACTCAGAATTGAGAGAGCTGTCTGCTCCAGAAGATCTGACTGAATGATTGTAAACATTAGTATTATACAACAGTAACAGCATTTTTGGTCATCATGCTTAAATACAACTCTCTTTATGGTCCAGATTGTTACATTATGATAGATGCAAGAATTTCAAATTGTTTGTGCAGTGCATAAATTGTTAATTTCGGGGTCCCGAAGTGAGAAATAAACAATGGAACGAACTTTTAGAATTAACATAGAAGGGGGTGGTTTCCCGAACAGGGTTTAAATTAAACCAAGAATAGGCCTTAATCTAGAATAGTTAATTTCTGAAACACAGATTAAGTACAGACTACTAAAACCTGGGGTGTATTCCAGAAAGCTGGGCTAATTAACCATCAGATTAACCCTAAACTCTGGGTTGAGTAACCCAAAACCTGCTTACTCTGGGTACGTTGGTCCCAAAACACCTGTGTCGAGTTAGTTTAATCAACCTACTGCTAATAACTTCGAGTTAAAGGGTTAGTTCACCCAAAAATGAAAATTAAGTCATTAATTACTCACCCCCATGCTGTTCCAACCATATAAGATGATGTGCTGGAAGATAGCTAATTTTAAGACGCTTTGGATAAAAGTGTCAGCTAAATGAATAAATGTAAATGTAAGTTGGCGCTACCTTCAAAATCTTGCTGAACCTCCTCAGCTATGCACACTTACAACACTGCTGGGCGGGCTGTGTCAGCTCTGCACTCTATGACCTTCTCCGAAAGATGGATGAGGAAGGCCCAGAAGCTATCAGCGTGCCGGATTTACGTAACGCCAGGGATCTGGTTCTGCCGCACAGGCCATCGGGCGGACAATGGCTTCTCTCATTGTCGCCGAGAGACACCTTTGGCTGACGCTGTCGGAGATGCCGGAAGCAGAGCGCTCTGTGTTCCTCAACGCGCCCATTTCCTTGACCGGCCTCTTCATGTCTTCTGTCAAGGATTTTGACAGAATCTTTTGTACCTTTGCAATTCTGTCATAGAGGTACAAAAGACGTTCCTCCCGAACTACTCTAGCTCCGTAGCAAGTCGCACCAAGGGGCTGTCGCCAGAGCGCAGAATAGGCATTCAGCGCTTCACAAAATCCTTCCGCCACAGCCCTATAGTCCCACTCAGGATGTTTCGGAAAAGGCTGGGCTTGATGGCCTCAGCATCATTAGAACTTCAGCTGCAGTTTTGGCTCAAAGCGCGAGTACCACATCGAGCTTAGGCTTCCGGTCTGCTTCGCCTCAGGGTCAATCAGGAATGTGTCACAGCCCTGAAACCTTGGAGATCGACTGACTGGTACGAGTCTGATGTAAAACTGGGGACTTCCTCAAGTGTGCAGGTGGTGACCACGGACACCTTCACCTCGGGATGGTGAGTGCTGCACGAGGGCAGACCATTCTTCGACAACGGGCAGGCACCTCTGTCCCTGAATAAGGGGCTACCACGTCTTAGTCCGCTCGGACAATGTCGGTGGTATCCTGTTGGTGGTATCCTACATAAATCGCCAGGGAAGCGTCAAGTCTCAAAACCATTTCAGACTGGTGGACAGACGCATTCTGGTCTGGACTCAGCACAATCTGCGCTCACTGAGAGCAGCACATATGCCTAGCACTCAGAATTTGGGGCCAGACAGACTGTCCAGAAACAATGTACCAGCTGGGATGGTCTCTGCACCTGCAGACAATCCTCCTGCTGTGGGATAAGTTTGGCAGAGCACAGGTGGACCTATTCATGTCCCTGGAGAGTGCTCACTGCCCAAAATTTTTCTCAAAGAGTAAGGATGCACTGGCCCACGTCTGGCCCAGTTAGATATTCTTCCATGAAGAGCTAAACATAAGGGAGACCACCTATCTAAATCTTCTTTGATCTTTTTCAGGAGAGTTTGATAGTTAAATTTAGAGATAAGATGAGTTGAAGGAGATATAATGATGCCCAAATATGTAAACTGTTTGACTACAGGGATCAAGGGAGGTGAGCTACTGGATTCCTGATTCGCTGTGTCATTAAGGGGCATTAATGCTGATTTATTCCAATTAATTTTGTAACCCGACAGAGTACCAAATAAATTAAAAAGTTTTAAATACTCAGGAACAGACTCAGAAACATTGGAAACATAGAGCAAGATATCGTCAGCATAAAAAGAGATTTTGTACAAGGTATCTACACAGATAATGGGATGTATGGTGATGACTGATGTATTGCTTGAGCCAAGGGCTCCACTGATAAAGTGAAAAGCAAAGGCGATAATCGACAGCCTTGACGAGTACCCTGACCAAGAGCAAAGGGTAAATACATTAAGGATCCTGTAATTAAACAGCTATTGTAAAGTGTTTTACCATTTTAATGAATCCTTGTCCAAACCCTTTTTAAGGACTGCCCAGAAAGCTCCATTCAATTCTATCAAAGGCCTTCTCCGCGTCCAGTGAGATAACTGCAGAGGAGGCTGGATAAGAATCAGATCTATGAATGATATGTAAAAGTTGCATGATATTATCGGACACCAATCGGCCTTTAAGAAAACCAGACTGATCAAAGTGAACGATACTGTGTATGCATTTATTCAGTCTGAGAGTTAGAACTTTAGCGAAAAGATTAGCATCGGTGGTGATTAAACTAATAGGATGGTAGCTGGCACATTCTAAAGGATCCTTTCCTTTTTTTAAGTAAAAGGGTTATCAGAGCTGTGTTTTGGTCCCTATGTAGGGCTCCGTTTTCAACTGCAAATTTAAATGAGTTTAAAATAAGTGGTGATACTATATCCCAGATAGCAGAGATAAATTCAGGAGGGATTCCATCAATTCCTGGAGATTTTTTCTTGGGCATAGAGTCTAAAGCAAACTTCAATTCTTCAAGAGACAAGGAACAATTTAACATCTCCTGATGATGTTCATCAATTTTAGGAAGATTAAGCTGTTGAAGAAAGGATGTATGTTGCTGGTAACTTGAAGAATTTGAAGTATAATTGGGTGCATAAAGTGTCTTTATTCTTTATAGCTTGTATAACTGCTCTAGATTCCATCTGTTTGATTCGTAGTGCTAATAATTTGCTTGGTCTCTCACCGTTGAAATAATAAGATTGCCTTGTAATAATGAATTCTCTAAGCGAAAGTGTAATGATTACCAGCTGGAGTGCCCCTGAGAGTCACTAGAGGGCACTCCACATCAGACTGATCACTTCTAACTACAATTCCCATCATACACCTCACTGGACTGATTACACCAGACACCATACACCTGCACTGCACTGATTGCACACACATCTGCACCTCATTTACACACACATAAAATCCACTTCCACACACTACTTCTCTGTGAAGTATTGCATTTCCCTGGTGTACAATTTCTGAGCATTTATTCCTGTGGATTGTTTATTGTCTTTGACCTTGGACTGTGTACCCCGTTTTTTGATCGTTCTCTGCCTACCCTGACCTGGATTGTTTACTGGACTTTGCCTCACTTCACCTGCCCCGACCATTGCCTGTTGTCTGGTTTGTTCTCTGCCTATTCTCCATTGCCTTGTTTGCTGGTGTTGATCTTTGCCTGTTTTACAATTCTAATAAAAAGCTGCAAATGGATACAACTGAGTCTTCCCATTCGTAACAGAAAGCAATCCTTTTCTCATTGGAATCATCATGAGGGTTTGTAATATTTTTTTAATAAACTGTTACAACAATCCACACCCCAAACAGCCATAAAATAGCTAAATGTTTTAATAATTGCATCTACAATTCAATGATGCTTGGCCAAAAATAATCTTGAAGAAAAATA
The DNA here is from genome assembly GCA_027497675.1 of Cyprinella lutrensis. Taxonomy (NCBI): domain Eukaryota; kingdom Metazoa; phylum Chordata; class Actinopteri; order Cypriniformes; family Leuciscidae; genus Cyprinella; species Cyprinella lutrensis. The sequence continues at coordinate 16,204,529 of JAOTRC010000012.1, forward strand.
ACTTTCTTACCTAATTTTTTTTTCTATCATAACATGTACAAATTTGCTCTCAGTCTGGGCAATTTCTCCTGTGATATCAAAAAGCAGATTGTTGTGTATGATATTTGATGACGTCACCACGGGTCTTAAAGGGTTAGTTCACCCCATAATTAAAATGTTGTCAGTATTTACTCAACCTCATGTTGTTCCAAACCTCTATGTGTTTATTTGTTCTGCTATACACAAAGGAAGATATTTGGAAGAACGTTTTAATCAAACAGATTTCATTCCCCATTGACTACCATAGTATATATTTTTTTCTACTATGGTAGTCAATGGGGTAGTCACTAATTTTGTCATAGTGTAAAATATGTAATATACAATGCATTATATTAAATTACTAGAATCAGTGCTATAGGCCACAAAATACTATTAACTGAAATTATTTATTTCTCACTACTGTGATTTTCTTTCCACACCCACTCAAAGCAGATTTTACTCAGAGTAGTCACACACAGTTCCTGGTAAGAATGATTTTTATTTTCATAGTACACACTGTCCTGCTTAATTTAAGTCACTAAAAGCTGATATTGACAATAATAAGTATAAGTCGAACCATTTATTATTACTATTATAAACTACAAAAAACAATTTATTATTACTATTATAAACTACAAAAACCCCAAATTGACTTGTAGAAAGTTAATTGCACACCAATAGTATTCAGTAAATAGCAGTGATCTGCAATAGCAATAGCAATAACTGCTTTCAATCTGAACCTCTTGAGTTGTCCACTGGAGTGCCCCAAGGGTCTATATTGGGCCCCCTTTTGTTTTGCATGTATATTAATGACCTGCCGCTTGCATGCCTAGAAGTGAGAGTCCAAATGTATGCGGACGACACTGTTTCATATATACAATGAACATCAAAAGTGGCAGCCAAACTTACAAATGCTATGTTTAAAATTAGTGAATGGTTAAACCATTGTAGCCTTCAGTTAAATCTTTCCAAAACAGTGCATGTGTTTTTAGTAAAATCACCAACTCTGCAGTTGATCAGGACATTTTTATTAATGGTGAAAAAAATTCAAATTGTTTCAGAAGTTAAATATCTTGGTATTATAATTGACTCCAAACTTAATTTTAATTCCCAGATTTCAAATACTGTTAAGAAAATAAAATACAATTTATCTAATTTTCGATATATCAGGAATTCAATGTCTACCCAAGCTGCCAAAATGTTTATGCACTCTATGATTTTTTCACATATGAATTATTGTCTCAATACTTGGTCTCAGGCCAACCACTCTGCCTTGCTACCAATAAGTCTTTGAATAAACAAACGCTAAAATGTTTTGATAAGAAACCACGTC
>JAOTRC010000012.1:16208884-16223200 GCA_027497675.1 Cyprinella lutrensis
GTGTGTGTGTGTGTGTGTGTGCGTGTGCGTGTGTGTGTGTGCGTGTGTGTGTGTGGATGGTGTAGCCTATGTGGTGGTTGGGGGTTGGAGGGTCTTATTTGCACTCTTGATGTTTAGTTTCACCCCTTCATGCTGTACACTTTTTTTTCTGCAGTGGCTGATCTGTAGTTTGTACCAGCAAAAGTTTTATCTGAGTTTTCCCATTGCATCTACAATTCAGTGATGCTTGGCAAAAAAAAATAATCTTGATGATGTATTTCACATTCATTTCTTATGGTCATTTTTGACTGGGAGGAAGCTAAGTGTGACTATTGTTTTACGACCCTTTAAAATATCAGAATCATCTCCTTGATTGTTTTGTGTGTTCAGAAAGGTAATTCAACGAAATGAAGCAACAATGAAGCAAAAAAATTAAAAATTTAAAAACGTAACAGTTTTCGGTCATTTTAGACTGAAGAAGCCCATAGGGACTATTCTTTGCAGAACCAGATAGAAAGCAGATAGATTAACATGAGCAATATGGAAATACCAGAAAGAGAACTGTGTTAAAATTGGTAAAGAAAAGGAAATAGAGAGCACAGAAAGCATTAGGAGAGACAGAGCTGATGGAAATATTTATTATATAGGGAGAGATCAAGAAGTGCAAGGGAAAGAAGAAACAAGAACAGTAGTAGGCTAACATTGTTCAGATTGATATTTGAATTAGTACAAATGAATATGTTCTGTACACCCATCATTTGTTTTCTGCATTTGAACAGTGTGCTAAATACAGTACAAATAATACATTTACAAAATACATATGAATGAATATGAGTGACAGAATTGCAAAAGAAACTCAGTCCAGGGGGAGATCTAGTTGCCTATGTTGATTTGGAACTGTAGCCAAAATGTAGCACCTAATGCTTTTGACACTCGTTATGTCATTGGTGCTTTGCCTGTCCACAAATTTCAGAAAATGACAATCCTTTTCACAATCCAGGGCCACTTGGCATAATGTGAAAATGTTTATCAGTTTTTTTCTCTACAAAATACAGATAAAAATAAATGCAATTGTCATTCACATGGAAATCAAAATAAAATTGGGAAACTAATAAAATCTAATCAAAATCCGTGTAAGCGATAAATTGTAGAACTGTTCTATAATGTATGACATTCTTAAATTGTGCATTTATCTAGAAAGTATCATTAAAAGGGTCATTATGGAATCAAACTTTTTTTGATCCTTTAACATTGTATACAATAAAAAAAATTGTTCGGACCACAACAATTCCTCCTAACTGCAAAAACAGCATTTTTTGAATCTGCCAAAACAAAATGTTTTTCATGTATATTCTATTTTTGTGCCAATTTTTTTACTAACTTTTCTAGCATTAAAAGTGAATCAAGAAACAATAAAATAATATAAAAAGCTTGTCATGACCTAAAGTTGTAAAATTATTGGTTTCCATTGCTTGCCAGTGTTTGACTTTTTGGCTGAAAACTTTGGTCTTGGAGTCACTGGTAATGCACACCGTGAAGCATATTCATTATTCATGGGTAAAGAAGACCCTACAAAAAGATTGGCTCCAGTGCTACCAGGGGCATTGGAGATGTTTCTGGGACCATCATACATGGACTGCCGCTTCCCATCTAATTGTCGTGGAACAATGGTTGCTTCATTTGATCTAGACTGATGGACAAATGGGTATGGAACACTTACCTCTCCAGTGGCTTTAGATGGCTTTAGAACTGGCTGTAAACTTTTGGAAAAACTATTTGGGGATGGAGATAATGTTGGAGATGGCTCATAAGCGAGGGACTTGGACTGAAAACTGGTTGGAGGTTGATAAGAAGTTTGTTTAGACTCATCAGGGGAAACTGCTTCCCTAGCCTCTAGAGTGGAGTTGTAGGTAAAAAGTGTGGAGTCCAGTTGGTAAGGCTGATGTTTCATGACGTCCAGAACATTGAGATGTTTGGGTGGTGGATACATCTTCTCCTTGCTTGCTTTAGGCTTTATCTTTGGACTAGTTGAAGGAGGAGGTTGTTTAACTGCTGCAAGAGGATAAAAGGGTGACAAAATAGGATTGTAGGACACTGGAGGTGGGGCACGGACATTAGAAGTGTATTTCCAAGTGCTTGGCATTGAAAATGTTGGTGAAGAGGATCTTGCCTTGTTGGCTCGCACAGTCTCATTGTCCACTACAAATTTTTCCATACGGGACTGTCTACGAGCAAACAGTTCAGCTCCTTTTCCTTTAAGGTTCAGCCCATCAGAATCACCTGTATCCAACGAATACCCTTTAGGAGAAGCTGATGGAGCCTTAGATACCTGAACATATGTGCCCAGGTGTTGGGGTGGACAGGAAGCAACAGAGTTACCATCATTTTGTGACCTTGATGTTTTAAACTGGGAAAGACCAGCCTGGAGTGAATCTAGCTTATGTGACTGATGTGGTTTTGGAGTCCAGGCTGATTGATGCAGATCTGGTGATTTCGTTTGAGATGATAATGAGGGCCGGGATTTTCCAGCAGGCTGTAGCTTTGGTGGGTTTTTCTGAGGTACTGCCTGCATCTGGGTGTGCCCCATAACCGGAACTGAGCTTGATCCTGCAAGGGGATTCCAAGAGATGGCACTGCCCTCTGCGGACCAGGGAGGGTGAGCTGGGTTGATAACTGGTTTGGGTAGGACAGGTGGAGGGTTTTTCTGCTTGATCTTTGGAGCTTGCATGAAATTGCATGCTTCAGCACCCAGACTGAGAAAATCATCTTCTGGAACTGACTCTGTTAAGGACCTCTGATCTCCTTTCTTTTGAATCGGGGTCATTTCTTTAAAGTCTGTCTTGCTTGCTCCTCTCCTTTTAGTTTCTGGTAGGATACCTCTTTTAATTGCAGGTATAGCAATACGTTCATCACGTGAAGCAATGATGTCAGATGTGGGGGACCAAACTTGTGGGGTTGTGTTTACTGGAACATTTACTTTAAATATTTTGTCAAGTTTCTTAGGTGTTGGGCTTGAGACACCTCTGACTGGTGAAAATGTTTTTTGGCCTTGATTAGAACCTCCAAGGAAGGGCTTAGCAGTTCTGTTGGGAACAAGGGGTCTGGGAACAGCCGAAATTTGGTATGGATCCAGACCATTCATACCATTTGCTGATTGTGCTAACATCTGTTGCTGAATTGGCTGCTCTTGATACTGCTGTTGTTGTATTTCATGGACATCTTTTGAGGCTTGTGTACTTTCATCTTGTGGAGGATGCTTTACAGTTTCACCTACTGGTTCCACAATTGCATCCACTTTTTGTCTCATTTCCTCTTGTTCTGCAGAAAGATCATCCATTCTTTGACGCCTCTTGGCAAACATAAAGACTCCTTTGCCTTTTGTCTGTGGAAGATGCTCCATTGTTTCCAACTTATACTCGGCCTGTGCTTAAAAATTCAGATGTAGCTCAAAACAGTCCGTTGGTTCAGATCAGTTGTCTTCTCAGTATAAACTTTGTGGCAATCTGACGTTCTGATTTACTTTGTAGTATACTATCTTATTCCTGTCCTGAAATCTGTCTTCTAGACGATGTACCGTAATTCTGACCCTTTGTTAACGCTTCTTGAACATCAACACACCCTTGTTTTGGCAGCAGTAAAAACCGTTATGTTCACTTTTAGAGTTGCTTTTTTTCAGCTGTCTCACTGACTGTACCTCACTCCGTCTTAATCCTGTGAAAGAAAATTCAAGACAAATAAATATATTACAAAAATGGCATGAAAATGATGAAGAATGGAAATTCATAACACCATATACTTGTAGGAATTATTTAGAAATTCATACATTAATGCATTTGGGACAACATGACGCAGCATGGGCTCATAGGCCACATACACAGTGCAGGTAAATTCAGTGGTCTTTTTCATTTCATCTTTTAGTACTTAATCCTGTTCTGTAAGCACACAGTTCAGCAATTTACAGGAGGGACAACCACATTCTTAGCTCATGAAAAATTCAAGTAGTGACAACCACATTTACACACATTCTATGTAGTGTGTTCGGAACTGAAGTGAACAACTAATTGTTAATGATGTATTTAAACAAGCTTCAAAGTTGTGTCTGCCTTCTGTTCACACTGTAAAAGAAAATCACAGGGAACAAGGAAGGTACGTCTTGACTCATTAGAGTTGCCAGATCTTGCTAGAAAAAAAACAAATAAGATCATGTCCATAATAAACTTATTTCCAAATACCATAATAACACAACCTGCACTAAATTGGATCACTATTTGAGCCATGTCCAAACAACACGTTCAAAGATACTTTATAAACATTGCTTATAATAAGTGGACATGGCAACACTTAAAGAGCGTGCTCTATGAAGCAGCTTTTCACACATAAATAAAACAAGACGGCTCAGTTGGCGGTAGTTTAGTGTCCATTGAACATAGCAAGTCGTTGGTTGCTGTAATATTACTTCGGTAAAAAAAATAATATACCGGATATCAAACATGCGAGATGCCAGAATGTTGATATGGTTAACACAGTGTCAATCATCATAATTTCGAGAGTGAGTTCAGTTCGATACACACACAAAACAATAATTTGGGGGATTCGCTCTAATATTTAACATTTACATTTAGAAATTTAGTCATTTAGCAGACACTTTTATCCAAATAAACTTACATCTGAGGACTAAATCAAACAAGTCATAGAAGAGGCAATAACAACACAAGAAGTGCTCAAAATATAAAGTTCAAACATAGAGCTCAGAGTAGTATAAACCAGACAAATAAGTTAGTTCACTCAAACTAAAAGGTTAGTTCACCCAAAATTGAAAATTCTGTCAGTAATTACTCACCCTCATGTTATTCCAGCCCGGTCTCATCCCAAGGCGTCATATAGTGATGCTTTTGACATTTCGTCTACATCCAACGCACATGGCACCCTTTAGCGTCAATATGAGACGCAGATATATATGGGCCAGAAGGCGCCTCCTAGTGGTATAACCCTATCCCAGACCTAAACTTACCCATAACCAAACAAAGCTCTGTGCCTGTTATATTGACGCTAAAGGGTGCCATGTGCATTGGATTTTGACGAAGTGTCAAAAGCGTCACTATATGATGCCCTAGGATGAGAATGCATTGGTTATTCCAAACCTGTTAGACATTTGTTTATCTTCGGAAAACAATTTAAGATATTTTTGCTGAAATCTGAGAGCTGGCTCGCTCCTTCATTTAGGCGTCTATGTTATTTCATTCTGCCGGCCTAGAAAAAGTTAGTAAAAACATTGTTAAAATACTCCAAGTGACTACAGTGGGTCAACCTAAAGTTTATCAAGTGACGAAAATACTTTTTGTGCGCAAAAAACAAACAAAAATAACAACTTTATTCAACTATTAGTTTTCTGTGTTGGCCTTTGACGCGAGTTCACAAGAGCACCGTGACACATGCGCAAGAACTGAAGATGACCCTCACGATCATTTGATGGTAAAGTGTGAAAGCTAAACCATTAATTTTGCAGAACTGGTAAGGCACTTTCACATTTCCTCGTTGATTTCTCATGATTCCGACATCCAGGAAATGCATACTTTAGAACCATTTTAAACACTACATCGTGACCCATATGCATCATCTACACAGTTCTTGCGCGTGTGTCGTGGCGCTCTTGTGAACTCATGTCAGAGGCCAACAAAGAAGAAACTGAATAGTTGAGTAAAGTTTTAATTTTTTTTCGCACAAAAAGTATTATCCTCGCTTGATAAATTTAAGGTTAAACCACTGTAGTCACTTGGACTATTTTAACAATGTTTTTACTAACTTTTCTGGACGGGTGAATGAAATTACATAGAAGCCTATGTAAGGAGTGAGCCAGCTCTCAGATTTCATCAAAAATATCTTAAATTTTGTTCTGAAGATGAACGAAAGTCTTACAGGGTTGGATCACCATGAGGGTGAGTAATTACTGACAGAAATGTCATTTTTGGGTGAGCTATCCCTTTAAATGCAGTTGTCACTCCTGAAATTTGTGAATGTGGCCATAGTGCACCTTGAAATGTGCATAAGTCATCTCATATGTAATTACCACAGTGTGTTTAGACACAACAGACAACTATTATTTCAAAGTATTGATAAGATAATGCATTATCATTAAATTCCAATATTGCATCATTTTATTGAAGTGTAGTTTAGATAAGAACATTTAAATTAAGTAAATTAAGTAAGCCTTTTATCGTCTATTAGCTTACAATGATCAATTTCTCAGTTTAACTCAAATCCTTAAAAAAGTTCATCACACAAGCCTCAGCAGAACATTGTTAGCTGTAGCTGAAACTCATTCAAAGTTCTAACCATTTTTAATTCACTAATTTAAAATGAATTCCACCAATCTTGTCTCTATCAGACACATTTAAATCAAAACAATTCTGACTGCATTAATACAGCTTTAAAGAAGAAAAATCCACAAGGCGATCCTCAATTTGTTTTGAAGAAAATCTATCTTCACGAATTTGTAAAAATAATAATAATAATAATTTTTCTAATGCTGACCTTTAGCTTTCTAAAATTTTTAGTCCAAAGCACTGTGACTCCTGAAAGCTTTTTTAGGTAAACAAACCTAAAAAAAGAGGTCATAAGAGGTCATAAAACCCTGTAGCTAATGTGCTTCTGTGCAAACTGTGTCAGTGCTACTGCTAAAACTGTGGTGAGGTGGCAGGACTATGAAGGAAACAAGTCAGTAAAATTAAAAGTAAAAAAAAAAAAGAGAGAGAGAGAGAAAGAGAGAGAGGGGGTGGGGAGGGGATGGAGTCAGGGCTCTTTACCAAGAGGTCGTATGACATATCTCTACTTACACATGCTGGTGCCTATCAAACCAGTGGCTTAAGGACAACTGCACTATTGCACTACTGTTTAAGAAGCTCTCAAATGGTGTTTAAGCATATGGCTTGCCTCATCCATCCCAAACCATTCACATTATTAACAAATGATGATCAATTTAAGAAGAAAACAATTTGTCTAAATTCACTTTGTGCAGTCTTCTAATTGCATATCAGACTCTCCACATCCAACAGCAAAAACGAATAATCCTTGAGTGTTTCAGTCTGTGAGGAAATGTATGTAAGTTTAACGAATATCAGCATAATCAGACGATACATTGCCTAATATAGCAAGGGAAGGCCAGTGCGAAAACCCTATTCCAGAATTGGTTGGTTATTTCTGTCCAGGCACTTTAACATTCAAGACATGCTCATGCAAGCAAGTTCCTTACAAACCAGCCAAATTACCAAGTTTCAGATATATTTTTAATTTATATTTTATATTGTTGTAATTATATTCACTCTATTATTGGTTCAGTATATAATGCATCAAATTACAAATTATTGAAAATTTCTTTAATTAAATAACATTAGATAACAGTAGAATAGTAATTATCAGAGGAGAGCTGAAGAAAAAGAAAAACACAAACAGATATAGACAAAGACAGCCACTGAGGGACAGATTTGGAGAAGATTTGTCTTACGTGCCTATCTTGCTTGGTGTCTGCTGAGTCTGTCGGTTTCGTCAAGGAGCCAGTGCCCCACCACTCTGCCTGCTCAGCACCCTGGACTTGAATTCCACTTAACATACAGGAGGTCCCACACCTCTCCCTCCTCCTCCTCTCTCGTCTCCTCCTCTTCTTCAGCCTTTTTTCCCTTCAGTTTACAAGGAATCAAAAAAGTTCCTACTTCAAATTCTCTGGGTTGAGAACCTGTGGTAGAAATTAGTCCACTTGAGGATGTTGTCGTGTTCAGATATGAGGAGCCAGGTACTTTGAGAAGGGTCCATATCAGTCACTTCAATGTGAAAATGGGGAGTTGCTCTCTCATGCCAAAATATACTGATAGAACCATTATTTAAGTGACAAAAGAGATGTGCTTGCTTGCTGGTGCTCTGGATGCTTGATAACACTTTTTGTTTCTCCGCAATGGATCCATGAACACATTCTGTTGTAGTATAGACATCACATGGACATCCAGAGTAAAAACGTCCAGAGTAAAAACATTTATAGTATAATTTAAATTGCATTGCTATTGCAAGCAAATATTCATTGTTTGATTTCCTCATATTATAATTTAGTCACCTATATTTGTTTATTAGTACATTTGTTTTACAATACAGATTGTAAAATCTGACAGAATCTTACCGGTCTAGCCCAATGACATATATATTTTTTTATCTCTTTATTTTAATTTTCATGAAGACAACCCACATGCACAATGCCACCAAAACAGTAACTATACAGGAGTAAGACTAAATATACTTTCTAAGCAATATCGGTAACGCTTCCTTTTACAGTCCACGTTACCCCTGTAAATACTATATACTTATTTTAGTAACTACAATTACTGGATAATAACTAGTACTACCCCTGAACCTACCCCTAAACCTACCCCTGTTCCATGTACTTACCTTATATTAGCCAGTACTTTCTAGGTAAGTACACTGAAAATACACTGTAAGTACTGTAAGGAAGCTTTACTGCAATATCATCACATGCTACATTGAGCTAGGTACTTACAGCTTAGAACATCCCTCCCCTCTCCCCCCACAAAATTGCAATGATTGTATTAGGTCTCTTCAAGGGCTCTACAAACAAAGACATTTTGTAAATGTGCAAGGAATGAACACACACAATCTTTTATCCAAGTGAATGGCAACAACAGAAATTAAAATAACACATAAAGCTTGTTCAGTCCATCTGTAAGAATTTTCTTTTTGGTTCCCAAATCTTAATGAAAATGGATCATTTGTCTCCCCTAGCCCACATGGGGAAAGAATCTGCTTTCCACATTTGTAAAATAAGTCTTTTTGCCAACATCATACACAGCGAAATGGCCTGTGTCTGATATTTCTGATATATCTGATGGCCTGTATCTGATATACAAAAAGCATTCTCTGCCCCTAAAAGTCCAGTGCCAGGCTCAGGCTCCAAATCAATAGACTTTGCTTCAGAAAAAAAAATTAAATATATATTCCCAAAATGGCTGAATTTTACTACATGTCCAGTGTGTCTTCTGACATTTTACACTGATTACATAGTGAAGAAATCGTGGGATATATTTTATGAAGTTTCGACTTAGAATAATGAAGCCTAAATTACCTTAAATTGAATCAAATTGTGTCTAGCATTCACAGAACATTTATGTTTCTTAAGCATGCATCCCAGGTTTTCATGAATGTTACCAATTTCCTCCTCCCAGTCATGTTTTATTTTCTTTATGTTACTGTCCACATTTTCTATCAGTAATTTGTAAAAGTTTGACACCACAGATACCAGGATGTAAATTAACGATTCTCTCTAAGGTGGGATTCAAATTCAAAACTTAAAAGTTTGGAATGTGCTTTCTAACAAAGCTGTAACTCGCAAATAACTGAAGAAATAGCTTTAAGAGCATAGCTTAGCTTCAGTAATTTCACTTAAATTGCAATGAAGATTACCTATTAATTGTCATTTAAGTGAAATTAGTGAACTTAAATAATACAAGCTTGATAAAAATGGTCATTTTAGAAGAAAATTTCAAATGGCATTTAGAGGCTTTTGCATCTGAACTCTTCATTTACATAGACAAAATAATTATACACACTACACACACATATATTATGTAAAAAAAACATTTATTTTCGGATGCGATTAATGTTTCTTGATCATCATATAAGTGATTTCTGAAGGATCATGTGACACTGAAGACTGGAGTAATGATGATAAATTCATCTTTGATCACAGGAATAAATTACACTTGACTGTATATTCACATAGAAAACGGCAGATTTACATTATAATAATATTTCACATTTTTCAGTATTTTTGGTCAAATAAACACCGAACTTTTGACTGTGCATGCAAATGAGTTTCTTCATCACACATGTTCCATCACTGATGTTTAAAAGATTCCCATGATGCATCTGATGAATGTCCATTATTATGTACATTATTATCCTAACACGTGGGGAATGAGTATCTGTGTTAGTGTCCGTTCAGTCAATGCCGTCTCTTGTTTGATCACTGATGGAGGAGATGGAGCGATGATTATGAACTGATCATAAAGGCTTCACCTTGTTCTCTCTCTGTTCACGCTCTCACTGGATCACAGACGGACTTCACAGACACGGCTGTAGACGGAGATCTGACGGCCACCGAGGTGTGTGTTCACCTCATTTCCTGTCCAATCGCAGTTCAGAAGCATCATTCTTCAAACATTATGGAATGTTACATTTGAATGTTCTCAGAAACAAGTTGTTACATTTAAAAAAAAAAATGTGCAAAAACATTACAACAAACGTTCTATTAACGCTACTGGAAGAACGTTTGCTTATAACTCTACCTGGACGTTCTTAAAACTGTTTAGCGGGATTAATATGAACAGCGCATATTGATAATGACAGATGTGATTGCGAATCGGGGCAGAAAAACAAGAATGAAATGAAAGATTAGATTGCTAATTAAGATACGGCAGAGTTGTGGATGTTCTTATTAAACTTTAATCTGATAATGGCCAATAATCATAATTGTTCTTCTATAGATGGAAACATTAAGTCTGTGGTGTTAATGAGTTTGACTCCCAAACCGACTCTTTCTCTGACGTGTTTTCGTTATGTCATAATATCACGTGTTTTTTGTGTCTTTTGTGCAGTCGGATCAGGAGGACGAATCTGAAGCCAAGACACTGGTAAGATTTGACAATCTAAATATTAAAACATATACACTGCGAAAAATTCAGTATGTTTCTTGCTGTCATTATTTGTGAAAATTGTTTCAAAGTAAATCCTACAGCAGATTTTTTAAAGTGTGGTTCTGTCTTCTGATTGGTCGACCCAGTGGTGATCTAGTATTTCTAGACATTCTCATTATCATGGTCCGTACTTGAATTTGTTTTCAAGGGTTTTCCAGAACTTGAATTTCAAAAAGTCAGTCATTTTTATGAAGAAGTAATTGACAAGTGCTTGAATTATTGAAAGAGAGTATATGGGAATTTTATTTAAAATTTTATTGATGAAATAATCTTTTCACACAGATTTCTTACGTCACGATTAGAATGTTATTGCAAAAGCTTCCAATAATGTCTTTACATCATTCTCTCACAATGTAACATTCTTTGAACGTTTATGTGGAACATTCTGAGAATGACATCATAAGGACATTCCGAAAATGTTGCGCTTAGGACATTTCTGTCAGCATTAGGAGAACATTCAAGCAATATTATAAGCATGTTCTGAAAATGTCATGAGAATGTTGATCAAGTTTTATAGATGTTAATTAAAGAACATCGTACATAATCTTCACGATCGTTCCCTGTTAGATGGGTTGGCTGTAATTGAATCTGTTTCCCTTCAGTCCAGTTTCATAAGGCGCATTAAAGGAGAGAATGTGTTTGTCAGACACAGTGCGCTGATGTTAGAGGTTTGTAAAGCATCACATGGACTTGCTTTAATTGGACGCTTCAGTTGCTGCCACTAATGTGTGTTTGCAGGCTGGTTTTACTCACTAGCTAGCCTTTTAGCTGAGCACACGTGTGTGTCATCAGTAATGCGTGTGTGTGTTTGCAGTGCATGTGGCAGATCTAACATTTGAATGGGGGAAGCAAAACGTAAGAAAATAGAATTAAAGACTGGTTTTAATGTTTTGTGTGTGAGAAGGTTTGTGGTGTTCCTTACTCTTGTCCTCAGATGGTTAAAGGTGAAATACTGATGAATATCTCTGGGTTTCTTCAGGAAATCGAGCATACGCCCGAAGAGCTGGTGAAGCATCAGACGAACATCAGCGAGCTGAAGAGGACGTTCCTGGAGGGAGGAGCGGATCGGACGGGCCTGACCGAGTGGGAGAAGCGCATGTCCTCGTCTCCGCTCCGATCGCCTCGTCTGGATGAATCTCCCATGATCGAGCCGCTGGTGCCAGACGAGGTGAGATCAGCAGTGTTGAGGAAAGTTACTTTGAAAAGTAATGCGTTACAATATTGCGTTACTCCCTTGAAAAGTAACTAATTACGTTGCTTTGTTACCTTTTTAGAAAAGTAATGCGTTACAATATCGCGTTACTCCCTTAAAAGTAACAAATTGTGTTACTTAGTTACTTTTTAGAACAGTAATGCGTTACAATATTGCGTTACTCCCTTGAAAAGTGACTAATTACGTTGCTTAGTTACCTTTTTAGAAAAGTAATGCTTTACAATATCGTGTTACTCCCTTAAAAAGTAACTAATTGTGTTATTTAGTTACTTTTTAGAACAGTAATGTGTTACATTATTGCGTTACTCTCTTAAAAAGTAACTAATTGTGTTATTTAGTTACATTTTAGAACAGTAATGCGTTACATTATTGCGTTACTCCCTTAAAAAGTAACTAATTGTGTTATTTAGTTACTTTTTAGGACAGTAATGCGTTACAATATCGCGTTACTCCCTTAAAAGTAACTAATTGTGTTACTTGGTTACTTTTTAAAAAAGTAATGTGGTACGTTACTTTTGAAAAACTTATTTGAAAAAGTTACTCAGATATTTTTTGTACATTTTAAAAGTAATGCGTTACTTTATTAGTTACTTGAAAAAGTAATCTGATTACATAACTCAAGTAACTTGTAATGAGTGACAAACAGCATTGGAGATCAGCCGGTGTTTTGTGTGGAAAACTGCTGTAATTACGGCTGTTTGTTAAGAAGAGATGATATTCATGGATCTGAATGGAGCCGCTTTAGACGAGAGTGACAGACGATTTGTCGTCAACAGAAAGTCTCTTATTGATTTTGTTTTTGTAGCCGCAGTAAAATCCGAGTTCATCCGCTGGAGAGTTTTCATGGATCCAGCGTTTATCTGCACTAAGCAGTTCAGACCAGGGAAAATCATTATGTGCCTCTTACATAAACCCAAAGAGCATCTGCAGAGGGAGAGATGGGAAAATCCTGTTCTCAATCAGTGTGTTTCTGTAGAAATATCTTGACGTCTTTCAGAATTATACATTTATTTTCACTTAAGAAGAAGAATTTTCATCAGGATTTTTTGCAGAGAATGTATCAATGTATCTCTTTTTGAGTCATGAAGTTATATATCACTATCCGTCCGTCCGTCAGATCTGTCATTAAACAGGTTTCTTATGGTAGGAAGAAAGTCTTGTGTTGTCTGGAAAGATCTGGTCTTACAGCTTATTGATCTCTGCTGTATCATTTATGAATTCTTTTGGTTTCTTTTCCTTGAGGTCAAACAGGAAGTGGCGGTGGACACACAGGAAGTGCTGGAGGACATACAGGAAATGGCGGCAACATCGCTGGAGACGCAGGACGATCTGAACGACAGGAAGGTTGATGTGGTGAGTGATTCATTCATCCGATTCCCTCAGATCTCTTCATCAGATGTTCATGATCATAATGAATTGTGACGCGTGACGTTGTGTGCGTTCGTTTGTCCATCGTGTCTCAGGCGTGACTAACGCTGCTGTTACTCAAGCTAACATGATCTTTGTGTGTTACATGTAGGAGTCTGACGGGTGGGTCATTATAAACAAGGTTCCTCCGTTTGAACCAGATAAAGTTCCAGGAACGGTTTCTCAAATGATACCGGAAAAGGTACAAGAAAAGGCTGTTGAGTTGGCTCCAAAGAAAATGGCTCCAAAAGTACCAGACAAGGTTTCTATGATAGTACAAGAACAAGTTCCTTCAATTGTACCAGAAACAGAAAAAGTTCCTCTAAAAATAGTGGAAAAAATTCCTCCGAAAGTACCAGAAAAGTTTTCTACGATAGCAAAAGAGAAGTTTCTCGAAGACGTTCCTTCTAAAGCACCACCCAAAATTCCCCCGAAGGTCCCGGAGAAGAGACACAGCGCCAGCTACAGATTCGTAGCCGCGACGAGCACCGTATCGACCGGCGATCCTCCGGAAGACAAACCCAGCAAAGTTCAAGAAGCTTTCGAGCAGTTTTCCGACTCTACTTCCAAACCCTTCATCAAGGTGATTCCCGAGTTTCAGAGCATCACCGTGAGGAAGGTCGGAGAAGCCGAGGATCATGGAGAAGCTTCGCTCAAATCTCCGGCACTGCCGTATCTCACCAAAACCTCCCCGACAGCCAGAGTGGTACGATATATCGTCCTCGGCCTGGCTTCTCAAACACAGGCCAGAGATGGGCACTCAAAACGCATTTTAAATGACTTCAGACTTGACTCTGACTCGACCTGAGATGACTTCATTCTCGACTTGGACTCGACTTGAAATAACTTCATTCTCGACTCGGACTCGACCTGAAATGACTTCAGACTTGACTCGGACTCGACCTGAAATGACTTCAGACTTGACTCGGACTCGACCTGAAATGACTTCAGACTTGACTCGGACTC
>JAOTRC010000012.1:16287078-16298721 GCA_027497675.1 Cyprinella lutrensis
ACACACACACACACACACACACACACACACACACACACACACACACACACACACACACACACACACACACATTAATGTAAAAACAAACAATATAAAGTAAAAAAGCTAAAATTTAAACATAAAGAACCTAATGTATATTATATAAACATCCTTCCTGAACATCCAACATGCTGACTGTTCTCAGAACCAAGTGCTCATTCAAAAACAAATCTTTAAATTAAAAAGTTTCCTCTGCACCTCATGCAAAATTAAGCATGTATAAGAAGTGGTAGTGATGAATACATTCCCTTACAGTAAATGGCTGATTTGATAGCATTTCATTTTGGCATTTCGCAATGAAGCACGTTCAGATAACACGACAAATGCAGAGCCGGATTAATCTATGGGCATTTGGGCACCATACAACAGGGTTATATAAAGGTTTTCAAGCATAGACGAGGTAACTAGTGTGTCCAAGGAACTGCAATACCTTTTGGAGTGAGACAAATAATTATCTTATTTTAGATTTTCCTACTCAGCTCCTCCACAAATCAATGCTCATGTTTTCAATTTAACCTCTGTGTGTTGTCTTCTTTTCCCTCTCTCTCCTTTGCCGAGTTCAGAATCTCAAGCAGAATGTAGGTCAGCATTTGGTGCCGAGTTACCAATTAGAAACAGCTGTGTTATTTATTTATTTTTTTGTCCACAGAGTGAGCGGAGGTCAGCGATTTCTACTTTCTGTCTCATTCTTCTTGTTGTTTCTCTCATCTTCTTTCCCCTCTCTCATTTCCCAGTCTAAAAAAATAATGTGTTTGACTGTCTCTTTTCACTGGTCTATGATGATGATGATAACACAGCTCAATATTTATACTCTTTCTTCCCTAAAGGAATATATTGTTAAAAGGAATAGGCCAGTTCAGCCAAAACTAATAATCTGTCATATTTTCAACCTTTAAACTTTTCTCCTTAAAACACACACACCAACAGGCACACACATCTTTCTGGGGACTCTCAATAGGCGTAATGGTTTTTACTGTACATTCTATCCCCTTACCCTGCCCCTATCCCTAAACCTACCCATCACAGGAAACATTCTGCATTTATTTTCAAAAAACATTACTTAGTATGATTTATACGTTGTTTTCCTCATGGGGACCGCTGGCTGGACCCCACAATGTAAGTGATTTTTAGGTTTTACTGTACTTGTGGGGACAATTGGTCCACACAAGAGGCATCTCTTTATTCACCAAAACCTAGCACCTTGGCAGAAATTGCTGACTTATTATTTGTTATTCTCATTATGATATTTGTAATGAAGCAGTTGATATGGTTCACAAAACCATAACCATGATAAACAACATGAGTGTGAGTAAATAATGAAAGACTTTTCAGTTTTGGGTGAACTTCTTATTTGATACAAAATAAAATAATTCAGTTTACTCATATGACTAATTTTAAAGCCTTGAAAAATTAATAAATGTGTTTTATGACCAAACATTTGGTTTTTGAAACTGTTGTTTTGCAAATTCTGCTAAATGACAACAAGAACCAAGGTCCTTGCTACAAAAATAATAATCAAGAAAAACTTGATAGGTTAGCCATCATTTTAAAGCAAAAGTTATAGTGATATTTAGCTGCAATGGAATTACATTATAGCTGAGGGTTTTTTGTTTGTTTGTTTTACTATTATTGCAAATAATCAAAAACAAAACATTTTTTCAAGAATAATTTACTAATATACAAAAATATAAATATTTTTTTTTTCCTAACACTTACAAAATCTGAATATATCCTTCTGTTATAGACGGTTTTGGACCTCAGCAAAGTAACTTAGCCACTTCGAAAAAAGGATGACCATTTCAGAGTCGACCGCGCCCTTGGCGTCATTTCTATCAGAAATTGGTATGGGTGTCATCTAACTTTGGTTTAATTTAAAGAAAAACAAGCTAATTTAGGCTACATCTTACTTTTAAACGTGAATAGGCGGCGATTTGTACTATACTTAATGTGGTAGTGTCTCAGTAAACCTCAGAAACTTGATTTTCAAAAACATTTCCTTTCGCGGAGTTCTTCCAGTGAAAACTTTGTCACTGCCAGCATAGTTCAGTAAACGAGGTTATTAGAAAACACACCCAGTATTTCCTTTGGCCAACCAGGTGCTAGTATAGGGTGCGTCAGTCCAATGAGCGATTGAGGGGTTGAGTCACACGTACTGTTGCTAGGGCATGGCTTCAACCTTGTTACTATCACTGACTAACCAATCAGATGACATTTCTCAATGTGTCAACATCTTTCCCGTGAACTTCACTCTTTGAAGTCTTTGATTGGATACAAATGTTTTTAAGTACCGCCTTTCATACTTTTCTGTTATCTGATTGGGCGAGGAAGCCATCAATCGAGCTTCAGAATTTAGTTTACGTGCAGTCTGCATTCATTTTTGTCGAGAGTCTCTACGACTCGGAATTGAACTGTTCATATCGAGCGTCATCACTTTTTTTGTTTATTTGTTTTGTTTTTGTTTCCCCCATTTGTTTTAAATTTGTTGTTATACAGTGTTAATGCGTTTTTGCATTATTTTTATTTCTGTAAATACAGCAGGATGGAACTTAATTCTCTTCTACTTCTTCTTGAGGCAGCAGAGTATTTGGAAAGAAGAGACAGAGGTATATGGATGTTTGTGTGGTAAACTAAAAACCATCTTTGTATTTGCAATTTTTCTTTCTTGGGGTCTAATGCCACTTATAAACCTTCCAGCTGATCAAGTGTAACGTTAGTTTAATTCAAGCCCAATAGGACGATAGCATCTTGTTACTGTGAGCTAACGCTACTAAAGTCAATAAATATTCAGTTATCGGGATAAGATGACTAAACTTACATGTGTCATTCATCACAACCTATGGTAAAATATTGATTCGTTTTCATTTTCCGTCAAATGTAACCCGGGAAATTGGTTGTTTGCTTTACAGTAAGTTAAGAGAAACACAATTGGTCATTTTAAACGGCTTGACGTGAAAACATATTAGGTGTCTAACTTTCTAACCGTCTGAATTGTTGTTGCCTGAATCACACAAGTCTGTTAATGCTGGTTGTGTTTACTTTCTCACTAGAAGCTGAACACGGTTATGCGTCTGTTTTGCCGTACGACATCGACTTGTCCAGAAAGAAAACTAAATCTTCTCCCATTTCAAGAAAAAACCACAACAATAGGTAAATACGGTACAAGGACATTGCTATATCAACGAATGGATGCATTCAAACTGTGTCTATTCTACGTGTAATCGCCATTTTTGTTGATGGGCTTGGCTGTGTATAAACATTGCCACGCGTACAGCGTCAACTTTCTGCTGCTTCTGCTGCTTTCCCTTTTCCACTGCTGTCAATGTCATCACCCTTCTGCTCAATCATTTTCAATTAAAAGCATATAATTAATTAACAAAAACTATTTGTTTAAACACTGCCAGCGTCTGCACATTTTTAAGGATTTGTAATATAAACGAGAAGTAGCTTTACACACTAAAGTGTGTATGCAAAATGATTAGTCAACCATTTTTTGATCAAGCACACTGAAAACTAACCGTGACTTCAGAAGTAATGTTTTTCTCACAAATCACAATTTTATTGGCTTTCTTTAATATGAGCATTAATGTGACCTATTATGTCATAGACATAGGCTTGTAGTAGTGTAGATCATGTGTGGTGGTTAAACTCTCACTGTTGGGTGTGGTGTGAATAGACTCAAGTCAGCTGCTGGAGAGTTGACCCCTGGATCTGTTTTGCTGCATTAGTCCCCTTTCCTTGCAATGTTAAAGCAAAACAGCAGGAGCCTAGTGTGCTGCCCTTCCCCCACATATGCATAGAAAGCACTGAAAAGAGGAAATCTATGGGATATCCAGGAAATTTGTGTTTTTATTTTATTTTTTTTACTTTTTACCAAAATTTACTTACTATACTTTTCCAATTGATTCCCAGATTATAAAACCATCTGATAAAAGTGTGGATTTTTGTAGTTTAATGTTATTTTTTTCTCTCAACACCATGTATCCTGCGCTAGCATTTTAGCTGTATTTTCAATCATGTTTTTATAATAAACAGACTCATACGGAAGACGTAAAACACATGATGATGCTAGTCGTGCAGAGAGTGCACACTGCACTTCAACTTCGATATGCAATGATGCTATGACCCATATATTTTGTTTCTATCTTGCATTGAGTATAATCTCTCTGTTTTGTTTGTTTGGCGAACATGTTATTGCCCTATCGTACACCCCAGCTTTCTTGCTCTGGACTAAAATAGCAATGCGTTGTAGCGTGCTGAATTTCCTCTGTGTCACTGAGTGCATGCGGTTGGTGCCTTACTTACAGTGATATTGGCCTAATAGACACACAGGAAGGGAATGCCAAATTGTTGTGTTATGTCTATAATATAGAATTGGGAGCATAACAGCATGTGGAGTGGCCAGGGTGCTTTAAAAGCATATCATTATTTTATAAATAGATTTAACTCAAAATGTATTGTATTAGCTTCTTCGGTTGTAATGATAATTTTATTGAATATTTATTTAAAAAAGGGAATTTTTGTTAATTTTGTCAGTAGACAATATCTTGACTAATGGCACTTGTGCTAATAGACAAATGCAGCTCTTTGATGCTCCTTTTGGACCACATCATTTCATGAAGAATATCACCACTATTTCACACCACTTATTTTGCCACAGTAGATTGTAACAACATACCTATCATCATAAAAACATCCTATGGCAGCTGTTCAGAGCTACTGATTTCTCCTGTTTTGCCCCCTTTTTATATGCTGAGGTTTACATGCTCATCTTTGTTTCTATTTATTTCCTGTTCAGGTCATCACACAATGAGCTGGAAAAACACAGGTAAGATCATGTCTGATATTCTACAATTCATATGAACTGTCATTTAAGAAATGTCTTTAAGAGGGATTTAAGAGTTTTTACGAAGGAACCATCAAAAAGGTTTGTGGGATATAATTGTGGATAAAATAATGGTTTACATATATCTTAGAAGCCAGGGTCTTGTAGTGATGAGCAGGGTTTGAAATTAACATTCACTTATCTGCCAAATGTTGTTGATAATCATCCATGATCAACTTAAAATCCAATTTGACAAGTTATGGTTCATAAAATAGGTTTGTTTCACTATACAGGAGCCTTTACTGTTTTTATTGAGATGCTGGCCATCAATATACCGACTCAAAGGTCATGGGAATATCACATGATATATTGATGCATGATTTTCACTATTATCGGATGCTTGGGAATGAGAACGGGTTGGCTTTATTATTTTTGTGATGAAACAACTGATCACTTTATGAACTGACAGCCTGTCTACTAATCTTCAGAGTGTTTACCATTCAACATTTTGGAGTGAACTTTACTTGAGGTTAAAACAAGTTAAACACTTTTTTCTGTATTGCCTACGGGCACAAAAACACTTTGAAATTTCAACCCAGTGTATTTGATTTTATTATTTAAATGTATGTAAACCGAAGCTTTCACATTGAAAGGCAAAGAGTTAATTCTCGTAAGTAGGCTATTTTTGTTTTAGCTAGTACAAATTCTGAATGGTTAATTTAAAAAAAGTTGCCAGATTGGCTTGTGAGTGAAAAGGTTGACTTCAAACTCTGAAGATGAGGTGATAGTGTTTGCTAAATAAGAATCAAAATAAACTAATTATAATGTGACAGACAATTCTGTGCTGTTCATTTTTTGTTCTTGAGATCGGGTGTGTGTGTGTGAGTGTGTGAGAATTGTGTCCCTTGTGCTGATATCTTGGAGTTTGCCAGTCACATGCTTAAGTTTGAGGAATTGATTACTGTTGCTCTTTGAGAAATATGTTCAGTCATGTCCTTCCTCAGAATAGAACTTCTGAACCATTGACTGCCGAGTACCAGGGGGGACAGGGAAGCAGGAAAACAATATGGACAGGTTTATGACATTTTTAAAGGGACATATAGACATACAAAAGAGAAAAACATTCCAATGTCATGCGACTTCCTGTTACTGTATCTCTGTGTAAGGGAATCTAATTTTGAGTCAATACTCTAAAACAAGGGGACCCCTGGTCTGCTATGGAACTTGGAAGGACATGGGTAGCAATATTCAATTTGAAATGTAATATGCAAAATGACAATGCAATATGTAAAATAGCATTGCATTCTGTTTTTAAATTTATGTTTTGCATTACCATTCTAGCAATGTTTGGTCCAAAATGAAAATGAAATTACATAATTTACATGTGCCATTTCATACACTAGTTTTAATATGCATATTGAAATGGTTAATAAGTGGCACAATTAAAATGAAAATGCATTACAGAAATGATTAGAAATGTGTAACACGTTCAAGCAAAAACTGTGGCAAAATTATCATTCAAATGTTATTTTTCTTAATTGCATTTACACTCATAGTCAAGACATTTGCGATTGCATTTTCATGTCCCGCAATGAATGTAGCAAAATTCAGTGTGCACATTGAAAATGCTGTCAATCACTGCATCAAGGCGGGGCTTGGCAACAGGTAAACATAACATGAAATGGCTATGTTACTACTATGTTTTGAGGTGTTGAAAAAAATTGCGGCGGCAGAGCTAATATGAGCATTAAATTCTTTAGCAGATGAAGTGGACCGTGAACAGATAGATGGTATTATTTCCGAAGATTATTACGGCCTTCGGCAATGTACCCTCCATTGATTAATCAATAAATCAATTTTTATTTGCGTAGCGCCTTACAACAGCCAAAAGGTGCACAAGGCGCTTTCCAGTAAAATGTACAAAAATAAGCCAGAGTTGAAGATTACATGTTAAAAGCTTGTCTGAACAGATATGTTTTTAACTGTGATTTAAAAGCACCCAACACGGTGATGCTTCTTAGGAATGTTGGTTAAGCGTTCCACAGTTTAGGGCCCTGGACAGCAAATGACCGGCCTCCAAACTTTTTATATTTAAATTTGGGAATTACCAGATAGGTCTGTTCAGATGAGCGCAAAGTTCTGGGTGGTTGATAAACTGTTATTAAATCGGCGAGGTAGACCGGGGGCCAGACCATTGATAGCCTTGAACACAAACAGTAGGATCTTATACTCTACCCTAAACCGTATCGGGAGCCAGTGGAGCTAGCGGAGGACAGGGGTGATGTGTGAGCGTTTGGAGGTGTTGGTGAGTAGACGTGCTGCCGCGTTCTGATCCAGTTAACTCCATACAAGACCGCGATATCTTTAACTTTTAACCCATACATAAGATAGCCCTCTATGGCCTCGCCAGGGATCTCCACGGGTGTTCTCCCCACTCCCCTAGGCCTATCCGAATACAACTGTTCTTCCACCACCTTTAAGAGGTCAGCAGCCAAACGGGTGTCGGTGGCTGATAAGGCAGAAAATTGTCCGACGTTCCAAGAATGTACTGGTTCTATCACCTACATACGCATAATAATCTTTGGAAATACTAGCGTTTCTCTGTTTACACTCCACTTCATTTGCTAAAGAATTTAATGCTCGTATTAGCTCTGCCACAGCAAATTTTTCAACACCTCAAAACACAGAACATAGCCATAACATGTTATGTTTACCTGTTTGGATATTTTAAGTACACAACTGCAGGAAATATATCACACTGTGCAAGTGATTTTTGGATATTTAAATTCGTACAAATTGTACCTTTAAGTGAATGTACACATCTAAAAAAAAAAATAATAATTGTGTATGCCCTAGTGAAAAAAAAAACTACAAGTAAACTACAAAACTATTAACATATTTACTGACATTTCGCTGCACAGTAATAATAATATTCCTATGGCAGTAAAAGCCATATATTATAAAACAATTGCACTGAAAAGTAAATGAAACTTTCATAATTAGTTTTGCCTTAATTTCGATACTTGAAAGACATAAACGCGTAAGCATTTATTTTGGCTGAAAACAAAACGCATCATATTACAAATCTAGTGAAATGCTGTAATTGTCAATTACACAAATGTGAAAATAACGCGTAACTGGTTCCCAAATGCACGCTAAATTCAGCACATGCGCAGATGTAATTCACCGCATTCATTCACTGTGAACTGAGCTGTGCACAGCTGATCAAGTACTGATCGTGAAGCTAATGCACTTCTCTTTACGCAGCGCAGTCAGACAGTCTTTTGAGATTTGATAAGGACACAAAGTCTATTGTTTTGAATTTATACTCCAAAACGTAATCCACAGTTAATTTGACATACAGTATCAGATTGTTTTGTTCCGTCCATTGCTATGGTTATTACCATGAATCGGATTCAATCACACATTTAAATAGGCGGGTTGTTAATCCAGAAACTTTTCAATGTGTAATTAGCAGCATGAAAAATTTATTATAAACAGAAAGATCACCACCATTAGAATCACTGAAGCTATCAATGAATCTATTATTAACCTCATGTTTATACTGTGGTTATAACGAAAGGATTTTTGAGCGTGAAGAACTCGTGCTGAATAAAAAAAAAAAAAATGTTGAATGGATTCTGATTAATTTAAACACCTGACTGGCCATTGAGTTTACATGGTCAAAAGACCTTTGACACTTTTCAAAGTGCTTACACAAACAATCAAAAAGTGTAAAGGGGTCATATGATGCTATTTTAAAAGTTAATTATTGTGTTTGCTTTCTCGGATCTTCTATTTAAGCTTATTGTTGTTGTTGTTGTTATTATTATTATTTATAAAAAATTAAGCATCCTCTAAACATCATTCCTACGGCTTTCAAGCCACAACCACCAAACTCAGGTCAGACCTCAGACAGGTTTTATCGTAGTTTTTTTACGACTCTTGGGACAAAACTATGTTAAAACCGGCGGCCCGAGAATAGACTATATTTTTTAACCCTCTGGGGATGGATTGGGCAGTACCACCCAAAATGACATACTTTTACAAATGTGTACTTATCTTAAAAACTATTCATGATAGAGAGGTGCGGTCTTTTTTGCCGTCTTCCTCAGATTCTGCTGGAAACAGTGGTAACCACATACCCGGAGATACCTGGCTTGTATACACACCGTCAAAGGCCAATGAAATCGATGTTGTTTGGCAGATTCACGAGCAACAACAAATGGAAAAATTGCCGATGGAGAATTATTTCTTACCCAATCAGTTTAAGGTTACCATGACGTATTCTTGCAAATTGGAGGACTCTTTAGCCTTGCAAGGGGTGGTACAATATAGTAAGGGAAATGACAACAGCGTCGAGTGGAGGAGACGACAGAAAGCGAATGGACGCGTCGAGTATAAACAAGGCTTTACGGAGCAAGAGCGCACTGAGATTTTTATGAGAGAGAGACAGAAGAATTATAATATATATATATATATATTACACACACAAATACAATTATAGCATTATTTATTATTTTCTTAAGAATTATTGCATTCCTAAGAAAAACACCGGGGACTATTTGTAAATAAAGTTAGATTTTTCATTGTTCTTTACATCTTTTCTAGCTAATCCGACTGATGATTTTCATTAAGCATATGATGAAAACTATGAAAATTCTGACTTTCAATGAGGGGGTGAAAGCTTTTGTACAATAAAACTTATAGAATATTTCAGCTGTCTATCGCTAGCCAAGCTTAAAGGGATAGTTCACCCAAAAATGTAAATTCTGTCACAATTTACTCACCCTTGAGCCGTGAGATATCTATCTACCTTATTAGCATTTTAGTGTGAAAAACTATGGAGCCACTGGAGCAAGCTGTAGTGTGCCCAAACTGGTGATTTATGCAAAACTCATACAAAACTGCTTTAAACAGGATTCAGTGCTACTTTCCCATTTCATATGGGAAATGCATTTAGTGCTTGTTATTAAAACTCGAGATGCTCCGGTCAACCGGCCCTAAATCGGAATCAGACGGTTTTGCTCCAAACACATTGGTTTTTCATTTTATTTTGGCCAATTCAGAGAATGCTGTAGTACTGCTGTTTTATAAGCGCCACCTACTGTCAGAAAATTTTCATTAAGCTACCACCCATTGATGAAAGACGCAAAGGGGTAATGTGATCAGGGTTATTTCATTGGTGAATAACCCCAAATATATGTTAGTAGAAGAAATGGTGGCACAAATACAAAATATGTGGTTTGAACTCATATTAAAGGCACAATATATATAATTATTTTGCCTCAAGAGGGCACAGTTTCCAACAATTACAAATGCATAGGTTGATGACGCAGCGGTGAGCTGAATGATGGGAGTTGCTGTCAATCTTATTTCAGTTAGTCAGTTTTCATTCGTTTTTTTCTTGTCATTTTAAGTTTAAAATGGTCAAACGGTGTGCATGGGGTACATGTAACTCCAACACTAGGTTCCCGAGAGGCTTTTTACAGAGAGGCAAAAATACACACCATTCTGATGCCCCCGTCTCAACATACTGACAGTGAGACGTACATTAACATCACGTTTAGCACCATGGTGGTAGGGTTGGGCATATACATAGTTACCATCATGCTACATTTGTAGTTCTTCGTCGTCACAAAAGTATTAAAGCTTTTCCTGTTTAAATTTTGAAAACATTTTACTTGCACACTGTTTGGACATGCATTTTTTTGGGAACATGCCGGAAGTTCTATTTCATGTCTTTCAAATGGTAAAAAAAACAAAAACTGTCAAATAAACAAAAGGTTTACATAAACACAGTCAGTCTTAAGTTAATGTAAACAGCTGAGATAAAATCATATGTCTGTCAGTATATTGGATCCGTTCATGAGGTGACGAAGCTAGTCTCGCATAGCTGACAACAGAAGGTCTGGACTCCATCACAGCTTTAATTGTCCAAGGACTGCCCAAGAGGACTTATGTAAAGCAATCTCGTAAAGCAACCAATCGCAGTTGTTTTTGTTCTTTGTCTTGTTTTTGGGCATAACAACTTTAATTCGATGTCCATATGATAACAGACCGGCATGCATCTAATAAATTATTCTTTCAAGAACGTGGTACAAAAATATAGCAATAATGGCACCACAAACACACTAAACACGACAGGATTCTTCTTCCATGAGGGGGTTTGGCATCACAATGGCTTTGTTTCCAGGTGG
The DNA here is from genome assembly GCA_027497675.1 of Cyprinella lutrensis. Taxonomy (NCBI): domain Eukaryota; kingdom Metazoa; phylum Chordata; class Actinopteri; order Cypriniformes; family Leuciscidae; genus Cyprinella; species Cyprinella lutrensis. Next base: position 16,298,140 of record JAOTRC010000012.1, read on the forward strand.
ACCATTAAAAAAAAATGCTACACACCAATCTCCCGAAAATCTTGTAGAACCGAATCAGATGACGATTTTGAAGTGTTTCCCATTTTGTGTGCCTTATGCATCAGACGTTCAGCCAACAGTCCATGGGCATGATGTCTGAGGCTGAGAGTAGACAGCAGCTTACTTGCTGATGTTTGTGTCATTAATGTTAAACAACACTAGGCAAAGAGAAAGTCACTCACTCACTCAGTAGCATCTTTGTATTTTTAATTCATACAGTCTATGCCAGGAATGGGCAACGTCGGTCCTGGAGGGCCACTGTCCTACAGAGTTTAGCTCCAACCCTGAAAAAAAATCACCTGCCTGCAACTTTCTAGTAATCCTGCAGAACTTGATCAGCTCGTTCAGGTGTGTTTGATTAGAGATGAAGCTAAACTCTAGGACAATGGCCCTCCAGGACTGAAGTTGCCCATCCCTGGTCTATGCAGTGTTATGTCATATCTGGATCCTGTCTGAATTTCTGAATTTTATGAAGAGTTCAGATGCAAAAGCCTCTAAGTGCCATTTGAAATTTTCTTCTAAAATGATCATTTTTATCAAGCT
>JAOTRC010000012.1:16319570-16331783 GCA_027497675.1 Cyprinella lutrensis
GTATTTTATATATGTCAGCAAAGATGCTTTTTGCACCCAGATAACTACATAGTTCTACCAGTAGAGCAAGCCGTGTTGGGCTCTTTTAGGAATTTAGGCTCTACTGGTAGAACTATGTTATCTGGGTGCAAAAAGCAGATAGTAAAAAAAATATCTGGGTATAAAATTTCAAATGATTCAATGATCTTTTGGTTAATGCATTAACGTTGATTCAATGTAGATTCAATGTTGGTCTGCTATCTTGGGGCCATTGGGCAACGGACGACCTCGTGTGGTTATTGGTTGATTTCGCTTATTGTCGTCACAGTGGTTATTTGACTCCACATCAATAGGTGTCGCAGTGTAAAATCCCGATGTTTATGCCGAGTGTTCTTGAGTTCGCTTTGCACTCTGGGAGGTTTGTCCTCTTTAGATGTCATTGTACATTCTAATTTGTTTGTAAAGTAATTAAAAAACAGTATGACTGGATCCACAGCGGATGAAAAGCTCCGCTTTGAGCAGTTAACAAAGCTTCGGCGGCAATGGCTTAAAGATCAGGAACTCAGTCCTCGAGAGCCTGTCACTGCACCCAAAACACCCGGCCGCATCGAGCGATTCTGGGGTGGATTTCTGGAGCCCAAGACACTATGGAGACTTTACGTGAGTTTTACCTTTATAGATCTATTTATCCAGAGAGTGAAAATGAATGTTGCATATAAGTTACATGCGTTGAAGTTTAACTGAGCATTTTAACGACAGGATATTATTATAACATGCAATTTTGTCTTATCTTCTGTTTATGCGGACGAACCAGACATTCAAAGCCTATAATGCCAGTGTTTTTGCCATCACGCGGATTCTGCTCCCGGCCTGGGTCGTGCATTACTATGTTAAGTACCATGTCGATGTAAGTGCATATTTATTAGGTCACACTGAACATATTTTTAAAAACATAATTAATTTAATTAAGTGTGTGTGTGTGTGTGTGTTTGTAAGGATGCACATTATTCGAGTAAAATGAAAGTAATGAGAAATATAAAATATGAGTATTACAGGAGTGTCACATTTTGCTTCGACACTCGCACCTCAAAATCGAGTTGTAGTAGGCCTACTTGTTCTTATTATTTTTAACACTTTACATTAAGGTCTCATTTGTTAACAGTATTACTGCTAAGACATGATATGATAACTAATTATTATTAACTAAAGGTATAACAAAAATAACAAAGTTATGTTTTGTACAAATGCTCGTCACCCTGTCCCTGACTTCAATTATTTAAAGTCTTAAATTATGTTTTTATTAAATAATGTATTGTATATGTATTTTTTTCATCATAAACATGGGGGCTCAAATGTGCAGGGAGTTTCCAGAGTTTGATCATTGCAGGCCCCCAATATATGACTAATTATTAACATTTTATTTTACCTTAAAGGTCTTGGCTAAAATTGTTTAGGTGACCTTTTCTAGCTATCAAAACAGATAACTGTTTGGGTGTGATATTGACCAACCATATTGAACTATTTTGCTATGGCAATTTTAAACAATTACTAACAACATTTAATTTAATTTGATATGTGCGTGTTTATATTTTATTTGACACCTGACTGTACCTAATTCATTTCTATTAAAATTCACCAAATATGAAAATAGTTCAACCAATTATGAAAATTCTTTCATCATTTAATTACTCACCTTCAAGTTGTTCCAAACTGGAAGGAATTTCTCTCTTTTGCTGAACAGAAAAAATAATATATTTTGAAAAATTTTAGAAACCAAACAGTTGATGTACCCCCTTTGAAATCTGTTTCGCAGTATGAAAAAAAATACTGTGGAAATCAGTAGGATCCCATCAACTCAAACCTATTCTTCAAACTATCTTATGTTATGCAAAAGAAAGAAAATCATGCAGGTTCATGTATGATTTTAAATGCTGTTTCGTTTTGATTTGTATTTATTCAACTCTATTGCCATGAAGTTGCTGACATGGTATTAAAAAGCTATACCACTACTACTTTCTTCTACACAGCGAGATAATATAGAATAAAAATAAAAAATAAAAAAAAACAAGAAAAAAAATGGAAGATAACATCCGTAAACAAACACACCTGAAAATTCTAATTAAAGTTTTCAGTTCCTTAAAAATTGCAGGCAGGTGTCTGTTTGATTAAGGATAGAGCTAAACTCTGCAGGACATAATTGCCCATCCTTAAACTTAATACTTTAACAAATCAATCTAGTATAAAACATAACATACTGAAAGAAGTATCTAGAACATTCACTAGCTAACTAGAACATGCTAGCTAACGTTTTGGATCAAATCAATGAATTCTATTCACTGATCTATTTACTGTAACCTACCTCATCAGTGATTTATCAGAAAATTAGTCTGACAATCTGGTTTTGTCATATTTTATACTAAATTAAATCTGTCTGAACTTTTTTGTTGGGCAAACTATACATATTGCTGCCATCCACGACACACATTTTTGTATTTTGATATATATCCTGACACATTATATTGTTGTACCCCCAAAAAATGATGAATGCAGTACTACTTTCAATTCATTGTAATCGTTATATCCATTAAAAAAAAAAGTTTGTTTTATTTTAGTTTTATTTTGGTAAACAAAAACTATACATTAACAGAGGGACTGAAATATTACCATAGATAAAATGACAGATAAAATAACACTTAATATCTTTGTGTTTTGGTTGATCATTATCATGGAATGATATTTCTTGTTTCCACAGAAAAAGCCATATGGAATTGTTGAGCTAAAACCCAGACTGTTTCCTGTAAGTATATTTGGTCCAAGCAGTATTATCACAATAGTGATCTTTTATATTGACTTTTTACATTTATGCAGTTAGCAGCCTCTTTTATCCAAAGCGACTTATAATTGAAAGCATAGAAAAAGCAATATGGTAACGTAATCAGTAAGGTGTGTTGTAAATTAACATTCAAATAATCATTCATATTAATGTTTCTAAATGTCCTCATAGTATACACATCTTTCGTTGTGCATGTATGTTTTTCAGGGAGACACCATTTTGGAAACAGGAGAAGTGGTCCCAAATCTTCCTGAAGCAGAGAGTCACGGTCATCATTAAAGATGCCAGTTTATATTCAGTATAAACATCCTGTCTGCACTGGTTGTAAAATTAACATGTTTGAGTGTATACTATGTCAATAAAATGTATTATACAAATTCTGTGTGCTTTTCCTGTGTTTTCAACTCACAGTAACACACCCATTTGTGTAGATTACTCCTGAATATAAATATTCTGGTACTGATTGCAAATTACATAAAGATTTTGATAATTAAAATTAAGGTTATTTAATCTGATTAATTAAAAATATATAATTGTTGAAAAAATATATACAACTTGCGAAATTGTAGTATTTTGATGAAAGCAATAAACAGTCAAGAGCAACATTCTTTAACAAGACAAGGAGTCAAGTTAGACTTATTTTTTTTTAAGGAGAAACTCGAATAAAATAGATTTTCGTAAGTAGTGAAAAATTAAAGTTATTTTTATTAATTAGAATATACTATACAATGTCGTTTTTATTTAGTTAACAATTATTTAGTGTTTTTGTGAGCACTTTAGTGTTTTTAAATAAAAAAAACATTACTTTGAACGTTTTTCTTAAGCTTGGTCGATGTGCTTTTATTTTGTTGTGGAAAAACAGGAAGTTCTAAAAGCCGGATTTCACTTCCGAGATGGTCTTTTTATACGTCATTTTCAACATTGCTTATGTAGACCTAGACCGACTGAGAAGTTGGGTCATTTTGTGTTCTTATTAAGCGATTTTTATATTCACTGTAAAGGAGTCGCAACAAAAATCCGTCAGATATCATGTATTTCAGACTTTTTGAATATCGTGTTGTGATCTTTGAAGCGGCCCAGGTTTGTTTGGCAGTAAGTAAGTTAATGTACATTATTTTAAGGTTACATGTTTTTCAGGTTCCATGGATTATGTAATGCATTACTACAATTATAAAACTGTACAAGTCATAATGCTCCTTTTTTTGTTTCGATACTTAAGTGAGATGCTTACGGTGGAATCCAGAGGATCCAAGTGCTCCGATTGTTTAAACAAATGCAAGGAAAGTAAGTAAAATATATATTTTTTAGGGGATATATTTACATTATTCGGTTCTACATAGATTCATCATAGAAATGTATTTGTTGCGTTTAACACAAAAGCTAGTATGAGTTTTGCATAGTTTTGTTTAACGTTAACTTTATGTGCTGCTCGGTATTTTGTAACGCAGCTAAATTCTAATGTTTTGCTGTAACGTTATCTATCAAAAAAGTAGTTTTATATTTCTTAGAAGAAAAGATGTAATGTACGGTAATGTGAGTTAACACAATCACATAACAAGTAATATATTATTAGGCCATTTATTTGGTATGTAGTCATATTTACTCATAGAATAGTCAATATTTGACATATAAAAGTTTTCTAATATTAAATAATTGAACAGTATGTTATACTACCTAAAATGGTTTTCTTTTTGAGAATTTCTGGATAGTATCACTGTGACATTTTTGGCTTTGTATTTAAAATATCTAAATAATTTCAAATTCATTATTTTTTCTTTTCATTTTTAATTATTGTAGTTATTTAAACATTCTAAACATGCACATTTAATCAGATGTAGCAAATGCTGAGAACAGTACAAGTAGCCTAATAATTCAAACGTTTCTTCCATCAGGTAATGGCATCACCCCAAATGAAGGAGCACCCATCAGGTGTTGTGTTAAACACAATATCAAAAGCAGCATCTCCGGAATCAAAGTGCCCAATATGCCTGGATCACTTTAAAAACATATCATACCTCGATGTGTGCCTACATAAGTTTTGCTTCTGCTGCATTCATGAGTGGTCAAAGAACAAAGCAGAATGCCCCTTATGCAAGCAGCCTTTTAATTCAATCTATCACACCATTAAATCTGAAGACAACTACAAGAGGTTTGACCTGCGACCAACTGAAAATGGCTCATTCGGCAACATGGCAGGGCAAAGATTCAGGTACCGCACCACTCTTACAGGCGAGCGCCGACCAGCACCGAGGAGAACGTCTCCCCCACCTGACCATGGTGTCATATTTGAGGGCCTGAGGGGATCTCTTCCACAGCGGCACAGCAGAGATCTCCATAGCATGATAAGGAGGCTGGCAGTAAGGCAAAGAAGAGAGAGTGAGGGCAGGTCTGTACAAAATCTTCACGAACAAGAAGTGATTAAGTTTAGACGAGCCTTGTACAGAAGAGGCGTGCGAGTCCAAAGTGTGCTGGATGGTGGTCGTACTAGGGAGACCTCGGCAGAGTTCTTTAAAAGAAATCCTGCCTGTCTCCACAGGCTTGTACCTTGGTTGAGACGAGAGCTGACTGTTCTGTACGGTACCCATGGTTCCCTTGTCAATATAGTGCAGCACATCATCATGACTCTGATCACTCGACAAAACTTGGACGACCAGGCTGTTTTACATGAGCTTCGGCCCTTTTTGCTGTCCCACACTGAGCACTTCCTGCATGAGTTCCTCAGCTTTGCTCAATCCCCGTTCAACATGGAGGCATATGACCAGCGTGCTGTTTATGACGTGCCTCGGCCCTCCGGACAGAGTAGCAGTTCAGAAACATCTGTGATTGACATCTCTGAGGATGAAAGTGATTCTTTAGTGTCAGGAGCCCAGGATTATGCCACTCCAAGGGTGACTTTAAGCCAAACAGCATGGGATGATGAGACCCCAGGGCCATCCTACTCTTCAGAGTTATCTCAGGGATTACCTTTCCATGTGAGGGACTCAGACTCTGATAGTAGTGTTGGGGAAGCAGTAGTGTCTGCAGTGCCACATCAGGACCGTCCAGGGAATACTGCCACTATTGCAGCGGAAGAGGAGGGCTCCTCTGGCAGTGATGAAGACTGTGTTATTATCAGCTATGTTAAGCCAGTGGCAGAAAGGACACCAGAACTGGTCCAGCTTTCTTCTGACTCTGAACATTCTGAGCTGAATGAAGAGCCGCAAAACCTTCCGGCACCCCAACATATTCGTTTCACTTCGGATTCGGATTTGTCACCCACTGTAACTCAGAGACCCTCGAGGAGGCCAACAAGGTCCTCTCTCCCACCTGATGACACCTCTACACATCTTAGAAAAGATGATAAATATGATAAAAGGAATCTTGAAAGGGAGCTGTCAGGATCTAGAGAAGGATCCTCACACAGCAGCAGGACATACTCTTCCTCTTGTACCAGGAAGCACCCAGTGTCTAAAGAGAGCAGGCATTATCGGAACCAAGGAAAGGACACAAGTCGCCACACCTCTAGTTATTGGCATTCATATAGCCATTATAGTCAGCAAAGCAGTGACAGGAGTTGTTATACAGAGACATGCTCATCCTACACCAGTTACTATAGAAATGTATACAATCGCCCTCATTCTCTATCACACAGCAGAAGGCGAAGCATGGATCGTGAGGACAGAATCAAGTCCGGCTCCTCCAGTGGTCAGAAAAGAAGACACTCAAGAAGCTATTCCCAAATCAACTCTTCTAATCGTCGGCACAGAAGTCATTATGAGAGCCGTTCAAGAATCAACTCCTCCAACCGCCAGGAAAGAAGTCGCTCAAGGAGCAATTCTCGAACCAACTCCTCCAAGCGTCAGGAAAGAAGTCGCTCAAGGAGCAATTCTAGAATCAACTCCAACTCCTCACATGAATATGGCAAGAAAAGGAAGTACAAAACAAAGCATTATGAGGAACCCTCAAGGAAGAGTCCTAGTAATTTTTTCACCGATTCTGCTGAAGATGGTGCAAAAAAGAAATACAAGAAGCATCACAAACGGCGCAAGCGGAAAAGTAAGAGTCCAAGCATAGATGACAAATCTGAGGATCACAGTAGGAAACATCACAAGAAGAAAAAGAAACACAAGAAGAAGAGCAAGAGACATAATAGTGAGAGTAGGGTGGGAAAGCACAGCCCTGTTCTCATTACAATTAATAGTGACAGTGACAATGCTGACTCCAGTGAACCCTCAACCAGTAATATCTGTGGAGCTAGCTCCACTTTTACAACAGCAAACAGTTCTACAAAAACTGAAACTCAGCCACTCAAGTCCAGTTTTCTAGACATGGAGCAACAGTCAACTGCTGGAACTGAATATAGTTCAGTGGGTGATGCAGGGAATCAACCCAAGACAGATTAACGCAAATGCCTTCATGATTTTGTACGCTCAATTTAACTGTATTTAACTACTCATAGTAGTAAAAATTAAAGATCAATAAAGATTTGCTAATTACTTCTTGAAATGCCCACATGTATTTTCAGTGTTGCAAAATAAATTTTTGTTTACTGAGATTTCTTTTTGTATTGTGTACACATACATCACATTATTCATAAACTTTTTTTTACATTATTTAATTTACGAGTTATCACGATACCATTTTAGTGGATTAAATCATGCACAATATTCTGAGACATTTTATGGATTATAGTGTTACCAAAAACAAAAATATGTTTCAGTGCTTAAATTCCATCCCATAACACAAAGTCTAACAGTAGCGTTAAACTAGATGTTGTATGATTATCTTGTCTTGGGGGGTTTGAGATTATTTCATTACTTGGGTTTGGTTGAATCACAGTAGGCGGCGCTACTGCGTTTGTTTCGCTTGCGCAGCGCCATAAAAAAAGCAAGAGTAAGAAGCTGATGTTAAAACCTCTATGGTTAAAACCTCATTGCTGCAAGGAAATGGCATCGGACAGTCACATAAAGGTAAGTTGAATATTATCTTCATGAAATATGACAAGTGAGTTATGTAAGAAAATAGTTTAGGGGAGTGGTACTTTTCACGTCAACACTCGAAAGAATCAAATGTTACATGATAGGCTACTTGGCTTCTGAAATTAACACAAACTTTATAATAATATCTCTGTGTTGCAATCATTAGAATAGAGCACTTTCCTTCCTAGCAGTCCGCTTCGCTTTTTAGAGAATGATGAAAACCTGATATGACAACATTCTTTACGGTTAAATAGTTGTGTGTCCTGGTTCATGATAGATAGACCAAAGAGAGTGTTTCTTTTCTTCTTCTTCTTTTTTTTTTTTTTTTTTGGCAGTGACAAACTGTGTAACGTTATTTCGCTAAGTTTGCTACTTCAGTATTTGTTAAAAATACTTCCCCACATATTTCCCATTGTATACTGTAAAACAAAGGTAAGGATTTCATAAGTTAAAACATTCAATATGCAAAGAGTCAATAGTCTATAGTACTCAACACGTGTTGACCCCTTTTCTTCATAACTTGTCATTTCCCAGAAGTTTTCTTATTTCTTGTCCGTTTTTTGCCACCCAGGGGGGCCTGGCAGATATGCTTGGTGGGCAAATGAGGGGAAATTTGTTTGGGAAATTTATTTATTTATTAGATATTTATTTGGTGCACTTGGGTGCACATGTTAATTGTTTGTGGTTCAGTAAGTCAAGCCAGTGACTAAACAGTCAGTTTCACATTGTTTCTCTTAGTGTGAAAATAATCTGTTGTTTAAATTGTGATTGAATTACAGAAAGCAATCAAAGAACGCTTTCTGTATAATCCCTAGAGCTGTCATTCATACAGGACAAGTTTATCATTGTTCTGGACTAAACTAAAACTCCAAGGGTAATCCATCAGCCGGAAGTTGAAGCCTTCACCTGCTGTTTGCATTCCATTGACTCTGCTGATAGCATTCATTTTGGCGTCACTTTAACAGTGAATAACTTTACATCTGAGGCGTCCAAAGACTTAATTTGTCCATTTTTTATTTCTTAAGGAACACGAAAATATATAAAACTCCATTACCTTGTATCTTACATTATGGCCCCATTGAAGCAGTTGTTGTAAAATTAGGCTAACGATTGCGTCATAACGAATCGACTCTCCGTCGCACAACCGTATGGACTGCCCGTTTGCAATCAGGTTGCTCACGTGACAGACTCAGTTTGAGCCTGCGCAGTACAACTGGCTATCAGCTTTAACAGGCTTCAATATTCTCCGTTGAAATCATCGCTGTGTCCTTTTCTTTTACTGTCTATGCAAAACTCCCTTTAAAACCAGTGATGCTGTCTACACTGCACAATGAATCTCTTATTTACATTGTGTATGCACTGTTGATGAAAGCATTCGTGAGAGTGCAGAAATCGAGTTGCATTGCATTTACATTAACGTCGTAAAGCGATTAACACGCCCATTCCAACTGAGCATTCAAATCAGAAGGCTAACATCATGGTACATCAGGCCTTATATTTCTAAATTATGACATTTTTTGTCAATGTAAAATAAGTTCACCTCAGTAAATATGAAAAATGCATTTCATGTCCCCTTTAATTGAAACAAACAACTGCAGACACCATCCCACCTTTAGATATGTCTAAAATACAGCATCTCATGTTCTTGTAGATTGGAATAATTGGTGGGTCTGGTCTGGATGATCCAGATATTCTGGAGGGAAGAACAGAACGATATGTAGTCACACCATTTGGAAAGGTGAGTGTCTCTGCATCGTGTCTGCTGTGCTTTCTAACATGCATGTTTATAAGAGAGCATATTTGGAAATTAATTTATCTATTTGCTTGAATTGAACTGAGAAGTTGGGGGAAAAAGCACAAGTTATTGGGATTTTGCTATTAAATCATGTGGGAAACATAGTACATCACAGATGGGCAGAGCCAGAAGTTCTATGTATTGACACTCATTTCCTCCTCTCTTTTGACAGCCATCTGATGCGCTAATTTTGGGCAAAATAAAGAATGTTGAATGTGTCCTTCTTGCAAGGTGATTACACTGGCATGTACTTTGACTTTTACTTGAAATACCTGCTGGTTTTATATTTATGAAGAATAAAAGTCTAATCTAAAAAGTCTTATCCCCCCACAAGGCATGGGAGACAACACACCATCATGCCCACCAATGTAAATTACCAGGCCAATATTTGGGCATTGAAGGAAGAGGGCTGCACTCACCTGCTAGTCACCACAGCATGCGGTTCTCTCAGAGAGGACATCCAGCCTGGGGACATTGTTTTGATTGACCAGTTTATTGATAGGTAAGTATTAATTTGTCTATAAATCATTTGACATGCAGGGCTCGAATTTCGGCATGGGATTGCGCCTAATTTGAATCATCCCCGCAGGTCTCCCACTTATAATGCGGGAAATTACCGCAAACATTGACTCACTTTAAGTCAAGTCAAGTCACATTTATTTATATAGCGCTTTTCACAATACAGATTGTATCAAAGCAGCTTCACAGTGATAACATGAAAGTAGTACAACACAGATCGATAATATTGTTAAATATTAAACATTAAATAATCCTAAATAATCTAAAAAAATCCTAAAAAACTTTAGCATGTAGGTTGTATTACTAAAGGAATCCACACAGATTATAAAATCAAATCAGTCATTTTAAAACTTTCTGCGAGATGCAATTTCACAAACCACATGAGTGATTTAGCGGTGTTGTGTCTTCTCTCTCTCGGAAAAGGCGAAATTGTCATTTGCATAATCTAGCAACCATTGCATCATTATTGCATAGTATCATTTTGCAAACGAACTGGGTCAGAGATTGCAGATTCTATCTGACATAAAAAGCTAATCTAAATGATCATCAACTTGCATTCTTTCCTCAATTTATTCCAATTTAACACATAAAGAGACCAATTTGCTTAATGGAGACTGTAGACAAAGCTGACATCAGTTGACAGAGAGTTTTGAAGTCAAATTTCTCCACACTTCCAAAGGCTGTAGTAGGAGTAAGATGATCCAGCCTCGAACTAATTTAAGGCTTTCGCTCCGGGTAGTTCTAGGAACTTAGTTCTAGAAACTAGCTACCAGGGTGGTTAACGTAAATCAATGGTTTCCATTGGACCGTTTTTTTTTTGGGTTGCATTCGCACCTCCAGTAGGAACTCTGAAGTAAGCCATGCTTGTTGTTGTGACTTTTATTTTAACAAGGCTTGTTAAAATAAAGGTGGCGTGACCTTTATTTTGATGGTTGTGAGAACACCAAAGCCTGAGCTCACAGTGCTCTCTCCATGTTCACACTACACGCGACCAAGCGACACGATACCATTCATTATCAATGGTGAGCAGGCGACTTCCTGCGATACGCGCGACAGCGACCGTTGGCAACCGGTGGGGCGTGTCCTGCGATGCGACAAAATTGAGAAAAGTTTAACTTTATGCAAATGAAGGGCGATTTTCGCGAGGGAAATCCAATAGGAGTAAAGTCAGTGCAGCACGTAACTCTTCAGTGCTGAGTCTGACCGAGGCAAGTTGAACGAAAAGCTCATTTTAGCAGTCAGAAACTGTCACATAATGGATAATATATCTCCGTGTACATACAGTGGTGTTCATCGTACTGACTCCGTGACTGAATGGTTTCAGGGAACCCAGATAGACTGGTATTTGCCCGTTTGCTGCAGATAAATTGCCGCGATGGCAAAGAGCACTCAATGTTTCTCATTCATCTTTAATATTATGCATTTTATGTACTGATTCCATTTATATTTAGACTTTTCTTTACAAAATATTTGTTTGTAGCGGCAATAAAATGTATTTGTTGTCTAACATAGAGTAACTTCCGTGAATGTTACTCACAAACATTACTAGGCAACCAGTGGGGAACGCCCTCCAGCGCAGCCACAGGCGACCTGCAGCGACAAAGTCGCGAGTCATTGAGCTGGTGATGACAGCATTTTTATTTTTTTAAAAAAGGGCGGCCGAGAGTTCGGTGATGGACGGCAAATTCACATTTAAATGTAAAAGTATTATGTTTCATTTACTCATAGTGATTTACTCTTAATAGCAAGAGAAAATTGCTACAGTTAAAAGCCACAAGTTTTTTTTTCTAATTCATCTTAACTCATTCGTCACCATTGGAAACGCAAAAACGGAAAAATACATTTCTTTACATTATTTCTTTATTATTCATAATTTTTTACTATTTTATGCAAGTTTAAATTTAATTTTTTTGCAAGTTCAATGTTTGCAAAGTTGATACATTTAAACTATATAATTTGGTGTAGTTTAATGTAAAACAATGCGTTTGTCAGGGTGTGGTTCAGGCAGAGGAACGAGGAAACCGGAATATCGGTAAAGATCACTTTTAATTTATACCCCTTTTCCACCGAAAAAAGAACTGGTTCGGAACTGGTGCTGGTTCAAAGTTGGTTCGGAGCTGGTTCAACTT
>JAOTRC010000012.1:16342944-16353781 GCA_027497675.1 Cyprinella lutrensis
ATTACAAAAGAATATTATATATAGCTTTATATATAGGCTATATTTTTTACATTATTGCATAGTGCATTTGGCTTCGTTTTTTTTAAATAATAATAAGATTTTAAACTTGCATGGTTGAGTAGGCCTAGTTTTATTTAAACTTATTCATTAAAATAAAATAAAACAAACGTAAATATCTTTACAAAAAAAGAGAGAGAGAGAATTGACGAAGGATCACGAAAATGTATAGCTTATATGGCTATCACGCGTTATTATTGTAAGCACATATGCAGCTCAAAACAGACGACTTGATTTCGTCTGTTTTAGATTCCTAATAGCCACATCTTTCATTACTGATGCATGCCAAAGAAAGTTAAAAACAAATATTTAGTCCAGTAAATAATTTGTAGGCATAGGCTACGCTGCGTCTACAGTTTAGTAGGCAAATTATCGTTAATGCTTCAGACTGAATTAAGTTTTGGGATTCTTAAATTATACCACACATAATGCGGAGATTATGTTGCCTATTCAAAAAGGAAGAACAAAAAAACGCTCAACGAAAACATATAGGCTAGGCTATACTTAAAATGTTGAGCCTAAACCTCAACCATCCACTGTAGGATAGCCTAATTAGGCTAATCACAATTAAAGTGCATCAACTAACACATTTCTTTACTTTTGAAATTGCCTACAGTAGGGCTTATAGGCCTGTCATTTGTGAAAAATTGGCTATAGGCCTAGACTGTTAAGATAAAAAATAAATAAACTAGCGTTTAAAAACGACTAAGAAATTCAACCACGTCCACATGGTCAGCCTGCCGTGCCACATCCACAGGTCGCAAATTACAGTGATCGGTTGCATTAGGATCAGCGTTAAAAAGGATTAAAAGGCGCACAGTGTCCATGAATCCGGCTCTGGCAGCATCGTGCAGAGGAGTGCTTCCTGTCCCTGGATCAGGCACATTAGGGTCCGCTCCATATTTCAGCAGCAGGTGAGCCAATGCTGTGTTGCCCATCATCATCACCTGCGAAAAACGTGAAATGTTTTCGGCTTTCAGAAAAAAAAAATACGAAAAAAAAACCCGGATCTTTGGCTGTTCCATTTAAAAGAAATATGTCGGAGCTGCAATTTCTACTCTATTTCTTTTCTTTTGTTTTTTTTTTTTTTTTTTTTTTTTTTTTTTTTTTTGCTGCAATTGTGAAATATTTATCGCATGGTTTTATTAGGATGCGCACTTGTGATATGAAAGATCTTTCGTTAAAAGATTAAAAGCTAGGTTATCAACCTCAAGCAATATACGGTGGTTTTACAGTTTCTGCATTTTTGCTGTCTGTTAATTTTAAGTTTAAGAAACTAGCCGACATCGTTTTATTTTGTAGCCAATATATTTATCCCCACCAGCTTAAAAAAAAATAATTCTCCTGTAGGATAGCCTATTGCAACATGGAATGAGCTGTAACACCATCAGTTGAACCGACTAGAAATTAGTAACGAAATTATAGCCTGTACGTGACCACATTGATAATAAAAGGCTTAAATGTACCTAGGGTTTAATGTTTGCAGTTTGTGATGGGGGGCTATTTATTTTGAAGAAGCTAATAAAACTAGTCGAAATCCATGGCAGAATGCAAACGTCCAGGTTATCTATTAGTTTTACAACCCGATATCCTGCAGTATTGGTAGGCTAAAAACAGCACTCTTTTGACATAATTTAGCCTACATAGTTTAGGAAAAGGTATTTTAAAAAATCAAGTAGGATAGGCTAAGTAGATTTAAGAATACTAAAATGTGACATCGAGACACTTTTTTGTTCTTTGAAGAACAATATTTTATGTCTTATCAGTTGCTAAAAATCTACCTTAAATATCTTACAATCAAGACAAATCAAACAGAAAAGGTTTTTCTTCAACTTTACAAAAAAGGGTCATGCTGCCTACTGGTTCTATGTTAAAATATGAAATAGGCTGTTCGGCAATATGTGCTCTACACAACACTATTAAGATAGGCTATTAATATTCTTTATAGCCATATACAAAACAAAAATACATCAATTACATTTTAAGTCATTACTGACAATAGGCCATATGCTATTATAAATAGGCTAAGGCAAAACTACTTTTGCTTTAAAACTAACTAAAACTATATTAAAAAAACTAACTATTAGGCTGGGCATTTTTAATAGGCCTACATATATAAATAAGAAAATTAATTTGTATGCCTTATATTAATTCAAATTAAATTCATAGCCTATTAAACTGCGAGAAAGAATTAGCCTAGTAAAATCCTATAGTGATAGGCTATTCATTTTATGAAATAAGTTGACCTTTCGCATACATTTAAATGCCTTTCTGTTGTAGTGAAATAATATTGTGTATGTCCAGTCCGTCTGTCTTTGTTAATAGCATAATATTATTAATATTATTAGGACATGTCTTAAAATTACCTACCTGTATAGGCGTTCTTCCGAATTTATTAACGTTGTTGACATTCACTTTGTTAGAAAGTAAAAATTGAACACGGCAAGTGTTTCCAGTGGCGGCTGCTTTGGTCAGTTCATCCTCGGCATGCATCCTCTTCATCATCAGTCAATGAAGAACTTCACTCTGACAGGTAAAACCAACGAGGACGATATGCGAAAATAATCACTTCATTTCAATCTTCCCTGTCGCTGCGTAAATGAGTCGAACCATTCAACTCAGCTCCTCCATAAGCTGTTGTGTCTAATAATTTTTACACGTAGGGAGATATTTGTTCGGACTTGTCTCTTATCAACGTCACGCACTGCAGTACTGTACTGCGCAGACGCAGTCAGCTGATCCAGGAAGACTTGGAGCTACAATGACACGATAAAGCAGGAGTCTGGTATTAAATCAATTAAAGCAGAACAATCGCGTGAACGAGTTTTCTTATTGTGTCCACAATCGTAATTATAAAAAACACATTCTCAGTTAAAGTTAGTCGAATTCTGGAAGTCAAAGCGGAACCTCGGCTCCGCTAAGAAAAAAAAAAAATCAAAGTAGCCTATATTGAAAGATACGTAGGCCTAATGTTATAATAATAATTATTACTCCCCCAGCTTCCAACATTACTGTAGATTTAGCAATTTATTGGTCACCGTATTGTTAACACTACTATTTACATAGCCTGTTTAAATGTGTAGGTTTCATTATTTTGTCAGTAGTCTACTCTAAAAAAAAAAAAAGGTGCTAAATAGCACTAAAAGTGGTTCATTGGCTTGTAATCATAGGGGAACCACTTCATATGGTGCTATAAGAGGTGCCATAGAGCATGTTAACCACCCCAGAGAACCACTGAAGAACTGCTGAAGAACCAAACTGGGCTTAGTGGTGCTATATAGCACCATGACCACCGCAAAGAACCCCTAAAGAACCTTTTTTTTGAAGTGTAGAAGGTCTCCGTGAATGGCGCTTCATCTTGCGCGGTCCAGCAGAGAGCAGAGTGACAACTTCGGCATTGAACACCTCGAGTCGATCCTGCAGGATTGATATTGGTTCTTCACAGTGGACGCAGCCTCCCGACAAAAAGCGAGGGCTGCGTGGTCTGGGCCGAGGCATAGAGCGAGAATAGAGCTCAGAAAAATGAAAACGTCGCCGGATAGCATAGCAAGCACGGATGGCTGAAGGTGGCAAAAACGACTGGCTTCTTCAGGCGCTGTCCTAAGCTGGGTTTTCACTTTCTCAAAGAGAGGTGGCTTCTCTCAGAATCCAGCGATGTGAAGAGCTTCGCTGAAGAGATGAACATCAAGGAGACAGCATCCGAGCCCCGCTTATATACGCTAAGTTACGAACATTCTGGTGGGCTAAGACGTAATGAGGGCCCTTCATTGGGCGAGACTTCACGACAGGCTCAGTGGTAGGCTGCTGCAGTTGCTGCAGGGCCGCCAATGAGCACGCTAGACAGCCTGCTCTAGGTCTGCTAGCTGCTGCACTGCGTTGACGATGAATAGATTAGTTATTATTTTTTGGCTTCAATTTCTCAAAGACGAATCTTTCCCTGTAGCGTAAGCTAACTTACACAGTACGAGAGAACCTCTCGTAAGAGAACTGTTTAGTTACATTTTTCAAAAAATCTTGATTTCTGCAGAAGAAAGTCATACAGTTTTGGAATGATGTCAGGATGAGGAAATTATGACAGCATTTTATTTTGGGGGTGACTTATTCCTGAGTGAGGCTGTGTAAGTTTTAAAACCAGTGTCATGAAGTGGGCCGGTACAGATGTTTGAAGCGATTAGAGCACCTGTGCTAGTGCTGACCATTGAGGAGAAATAAAGAGCAGATACTGTTCTTAAGAGCTTGTGCTCTGGCTGTAAACCTTTGTCCTCTGCTTCTCATTTTGTCCTTTTTTTCTGGTCCTCTCAAAAAAAAAAAAAAAAAAAAAAAAACTTTTTCCTTTGCCTATCTCACTTCTCCAGGTCTCACACACTCCATCTCTTATCCCTCCAGTCCACACTCACTCTCTCTCTCTTGGTAAAGTGGTGTTCCCTGTGGTAGCGGAGTGCTCGCTGACAGTGACTGATGAGGTTCGGAATAAACAGCTTCATTAATCAGACTTAGAGTAGAGGCACTGGTACAGTCAGCTGATTACACTCAGGTCTGGGGCCTTGCAGACACACCCACCCACAAACACACTATCACAAAAATCACACATACACTATCACAAACACACTTCTCTGTGTACATTATCATAAACCAACACCTACTACAAAGATTTTATGCTGATGTGTAAAAATAGCAAATTTCATTTTAAGTGTCAACTACAAAAGCTTAAGCTTCTAACACATTCTGCAGTTTGCCGAGTGAAAAGCTATGACCCTGAACATTTTTTCCTCTTCCAGACTGCCATTTTGAAATAACAATAATTACAATCTGGCAAATCTGGCATTGGATGAGTTTTGCTTAATTTAGAATGTGTTATTATTATCAGTTATTTCAACATTTCTCTCACAATTGATTTGTTTGAATGCCATCAGCGATTAATGTAATCAATAATTGTAGTTAGAAGGAATAAATTGTATCTAACTAACTAAACAGTCTGCAGTGGATGGACTTAAAACAAACACGTGTCAGCTAAAAAGTAACCCTAATCCTTACTTCTACAAACTTAAAAAGCATACATTTTTGATAATGACAGTGCTAGATATATTGAATATGTGCATTGCAAAGGCTGAAGCAGACACTCTCAAAATCCTTTCAGAAACAACTTCACTTTCTCTAAAACACATTTGTTTCTCAAGGCCAGTTTCAACCAATTTAAATTGGTTTCTTGTAAAAAAAGTTAAGAAAGATGGCCTCATGTGGTATGGCCATGGACCCTCAGCGTTCACCGTCTGATATATGGTTTTTTTTTCAAGAACGGCAAGAGCTGTCTAAAACAGACACCTCTAATCTGACTGATATGATCATCAGTCTGATACAATACTATGCTGGTCCACCTGAAAACAACATTTTGTTTACAAGGCAGCAAGCTACTACAATGGACACCAAAGGAGCTGTATTAGACACAGTTTTGGAGGGAAAATAAAATTTCAATTAAACACCCATTGCCAGTTTTCAGGAATTAATATAGCAATGATGCTGCATTCACAGGAGGGTAGGAAAGCTCTGGAAACCACAGGGATCACTCTGGTCATTTGAAAGAAACGCTAGATTAGTTGCAGAACATATTTGTTGTGTTTACATGCCTCCATCGTTGAAACCAATCTGCACACAGAATCAACCATCCTTTCAGACACAATTGTCCGGTTTAATTGATTAATCAGAAGAGCTGGAGAACATTACACGGAGTAACAGAGAGTAATGTGAATCTCAGACAATTAATCAGAATAATTTGATTATACATGTTGCAGTAATGTACAAAAATATGCCTTGATTAGCACTCCGATTCACTTCATGCTGTTGTTTCCTTCACTAACAGCATGCAGGTGACTCAGTTGCTATGCAATCTCACTTTCCCAGCTTGCTATGGGAACATGTATGGCATCTTGAGCAGAATGTGCACATTATTTGTTTACTGTTTTTCTTTTTACATTACACAGCTGGCACATTCCCTCCATTAAGGTATTAATATTTGAGAAAGCCGTCAGAGTTAAATAATTGAGGAGCGCCTTTACATTATGCGTCACGTTAGACAGAGGGGAGGGAGATATACATACATTATATGTGAAGTGTTAATAAAACATTACACGGAGTGATTTTTAGAGGCCATTCAGAGAAAACAAATAAAAATTACATGACACTAAAGTTAAAGACATTCGTCAAATCTGATTACAGAAATAAATATATGCAAAACAAGCTGTCTAATGTTTAATTTGTTGAACCATTGAATGCCAATAAAAAAAGCACCACTTCTGAGCATGAAACACTAACTGTCACAAAAATCACTTTGCATAAAGAAACATTGTTACTATTCAGGCTATATAAAGCTTATCTTACAAGCTACAAAACAATGTTGTGCTAAAATCACTGTGCCTCTATTTTCCGGCACACACAAAGCCAGTCGTGTCGCCAGAAGGGAAAATGAGACAGATCTCATTTATCTTCCACCATCACATGTGGAACAACATGGCAAGTGGAATAATGACAATAGCATCCCCCAAAAAAAGTGATTACGTAAGTTTTCAAACATTCATAAAATATAGGGGGGAAAAAATGCACACATTTAAACTAGCTAAAATGGCAAATAGGGGTGGGCGGTATGACCGAAACTCAGTTTCACGGTATGACTAATTTTATTTCACGGTAACGATATATTTCACAATATGGTAATTTATAAATAGTTATTCTCGAGAAAAAAAAAAAATAATCGACAAAAAGGTCTTTGTATTATAAACAAACCTTTTCTTTAGAAATGAAAAGTACTTCACCTTGTTTGATTTTTCTTTTATTTGGTAAATTATTTCTTTGGTAAACTATTTTGATAGCTAAATATAGTTAACAAAACACACTCATCAACTTTTAGATGAACCGCCCCCAATTGATTGATGTTAAATACAACTCATACGTGCAATTAAACTTTAAATAAAGTGTTGCTGAATATTTTTTTTTGATCTCATGTTATTGCTTTTCATCAGTCAGTTTATAATATCTGAATATTTTATATTGAACTATTCTATTCATAATAAATTAGTTATTTCCTTTTAATTTTGTAGGATATTAGTAATACTAGTTTAAATGTGTTCCCGGTACATATTAGGTAAGTATTTTTAAGGAGCTTGTTTTGCTCTTTTTGTTATATCCCGCAACCCGTCACCTGGAGCTTTAATCAAGAGAAGGTCAAGTTCAGAAGTGACTGGAGAGCAACAGTATGAAAACCGAACAGCAGCTACTGTTAGTGTTGACTAAGTGGCCTAGTTTAAATTATTATTTTAATTATTAAATTATTACACAACTTGTAACTGCGTCATTATTCGACCATAGCCGGGTGAACACTGACACATCGCGCTCCCTCTCAGTGCGTGTGCACGCGCGTCTTCTGCATCAGTAGAATGCCATCGGTTTAAGTATCAAGTTGTAATCAAGTATTGAATCAAAGGAAGATTTTAATCAGCTGGTTTAGTGTGCGCAATGGGCTATATACACGCATAAGTTACACATTTGATGCAAGGAAACTCTACAGTTTCCAGTTGGGGAGATTAAAGCGGAAGGAGGAGAAGAGGAAAACCGAGGAAAACGGGATTATTGCAGAGTCATCATAATTTACTGTCCTCCCGTTTTTGAAACGAAACTTATGTTTATATGTAATTTTATATAGTTATGTTTATTTAATATAATTTTAAAAAGAAGCAGAAACACAACAAGGGGTTTCTGTTTTATCTGTTTTTGTGACTAACGTTTCTTTAGTATAACCATGGAGTATAAAATTCAATATAAATTCTCGCTATTGCGATCGGCGGAAGTTATCGAGCATCCTTACACCTTCACCGGAAATACCGCCGTGCACAGAGCTCATTAGCGTTCACGCAATATCGTTCTGTTTATTATAAGCGCTGCAGTTTGGTCGTCTGTCGCTTTAAATGCTGGAGCTCTTTACACAAAGATGGATTCTGATTGGCTGTGCGTGATTTTAACGGTCATCAGTTGGAAAAAAATCGTTCAGTGACTTGAGCGATAGTGTTACTCTGTTATCGTTATAGTCGTGATGTGGATTCTGATATTCTTTTATATTTAGAGCAATTTTTAGAACTACATCGTTATCAGTATAGTTATCGTCTTTGTTGTACACAAACCTTAATAGGGCACAAATAGAATTGTACTCTTGATTTTTGTGGTCTGCGTGACACTTTTATAAGGTTTTTACTATTTTGAATCCCAGGTAAGATTTTTTTTATTTAAAGTCAATTAATAAAAATAGGTAAATAATGTCTAAATTTCCATTTTAACCCTCAATATTCAGTCATGCAGTGTTTATTCGACATGATTTATGTGCACATCATCATTATAGTGTTAATAATGTTGAATGAGAATCAGTTCCTCTTGCAGCATCTCTTCTCTGATGATGTGGGCGGGGCTTTAACCTGTCACTCACATGAATCAAGCCCCGCCCACTTGTGTTCTTGTTCCAGAAGCGTTTCTATCCACATACGGCACTATAAGTTGAAAATTAATATTAGTTAAGCATTAATGCATCTCAGTTAATGTTAATCCCAACAGTGACTAATACATTTTTTAAATCAAATGTTGCATCTGTTAACGTTAATGTACTTTAAACTATCATGAATAATGAACATTGTATTAATAAATGCTGTAAAAGTTAGTTCGCGTTAACTAATGCATTTATTAATGTTGACAAATATGAGACCTTGTTGTAATAGGTTATTGGAAAATCATCTGAAGCCGTACAATAGTTTTATTTGAGGAGGTGAAAGCCACAGCCGTTTTAGCACCACTGGTTACTTCACCTTTGGCAAAAGCACACGCATAATCACATTATCCCCAGTACAGCAGGTAGAGCGGCGCACTAACCGAAGGGAAAGCCTGTCGGAAGCATCCGGGTCGACGACCTTGTTCAAGGGCGTAATAACGATGTAATCTCAGTATCTCTCCAGTTCCTTGGGTCATTTGACCTCTGCGTCAGCATCATACTTACTGAATGAAGAATATGAGGACAATAAAGAAACATTGCATTGTAAAAACACCAATACGATACATGCATCTTTTATGCGTTCTCGTTAAAAACAATCAATTTGAGCTGACGTTGATGTAAAGTCCTTTAATGGCACCCTATAAAAATCCTTCATGTTAATGAAGCGAGGCGTTCGGTCTGCGATGAGAGCGTCTGGGAAAGGGGAAGAACAGATCCGTCAGTGTAGATCAGCTGAAGCAAAGCCCCCCCGTGGCGCCGCTAAACACGTCAAAAGAACAGTGTAATGTTTTAAACACTTTACATGATACAGAAATGGCCTTGCCGCAGGTTCTGCATGGCCGGGAGCGTTCCTGACACGACGCTGGGAGTGATTTCTACGAGGAGAAGAAAAGGGGAGAGAGAAATATAGTGATTTTGATAGAATGGGGGATGTTTGTGCTTCACGAGTCAATGGAAAGAGCTCATGAAAACATCATGACGATTTAGGGAGAGGATTGTTTTAGAGGGCATGTAGGATTGAACGCCTGCATCTCTGCCAGCAAGTGCTTAGTCTTCTGAATACACAATAAAAATGACACCAAAATCAAATGTATTACGGGCCGGAGTCCTTAAAGTGCCATTTATGAGCCGTCAAATCATTGCCAACAGCATTTCGCAGATTCAAATAAACATACCGTATAAAAGCCATTTTATAACTAAATTATAGGGTAAACATTGGAAATGAATTGAAATCATTTTTGTCTTTCACCTCATAACCTGCCATCTTTCGAGCATCTCTTCCGAAATTATTGTTTATTTGGTTTTTTTTATTGCAAGGGATTTTGAAAGTGTATTTTAAAGCTTGCATCTTTTCAGTGGTTTCCTTAAAATCACCATGAAATCAAAATGACCCAACCCGATCTCACGACCAAATTGTACGAATTTGACGAATGATTAAAAAGTGGCTTTGGCAGTCAAAATTTTAAAAAGTTAAAAAGTGGCTTTGGCTTGTAGCAGTTAATCTTCAAATTCGTAACAATTCATACGACCTCACTCACACTTTTGCTAAATCGTACATATTTTACGAATTGGCCAATTCGTATGAATTCATACGGTTGACCTACCCCTTACCCCGCCCTTAAACCTACCCATCATGTGGGTTTAAACAAATCGTACGAATTCGTTCAAATGAGGTCGTACGAATTAGACACTTTTTAATCATTCGTCGAATTCGTACGAATTGGTCGTGAGATAGCTTAGAATGACCCTGTTAGTGGTTTTAATGACTGCCATAGTCAATGATATGTATATAAAGATACTGACCAAGAAACGAACATTTAAAATGGTTTAATTCATATTCAAAAATGCGACCACATGGACATTAGGAAATCGAAATGTTGCATTAGAAGATGGCTTAGTGTTTTTAAAGCTTGCATCTTTTCAGTGGTTTCCTTAAAAATCACTATGAAATCAAAATGACCCAATCCAACCCATTCTCATCCTTTAGCGTCATATAGAACGCTATATGCAAAAACGGCGCTATATTACGCACACAGCACCCGTTATCGTTAATATAACACGCGTGTGATGGTTAGGTTTAGGTGTGGGGTAGGGTAGTCTCATATTATGCTAAAGGATTTATAACGTCTTGGGTTCGCGTGTTATACGATAAATAAATATATATATATATAAATATATATTAACGATAAAGGGTGCCATGTGCGTAGTATAGTGCCGTGTTTGCATATCACGTTCTATATGACGCTAAAAGATGAG
>JAOTRC010000012.1:16355159-16372461 GCA_027497675.1 Cyprinella lutrensis
ACATAGGCCAATCAGCTAACCAGTATTTTCGCCCCTTACCAAAATTACTTCAACGGAAGGTTTCCAGATGGATATGCAGAGCAAATCCATCTGGCGGAGTCAGGTTATAGCTTTAAGGGTTTGGGTTAGCAGAATAAATTGACAGTATACTGTAAGTACTTGCAAAGTCAGTAGAATATCTGTTGGTGTATCAAATAAAGCAGACAGTCTACTAGTACTCTAATGACTGCTATTGACATGTAGTTGCAAAGTTGGTGGAATGTCTAAAGTGGACCTTCAAAATAAAGGTCTGCTCTGAAACCCATTGTATCATGTCAATGTGTATTACATGTCTTGCTTTCCTGTCTTGTCTAGTTTGGAGGGGAATATTCAAAACAGTGAGCCTGGCCCTTCCTTGGACACCAGCATAGGATATGGCCGTGGCCCTGTCCCGCACAGTTCTTCCTTGAGTCCTGACCAGTTTGAGGGCTCAGTGTACGGCCACAGCATCCAGTCGGGCCCACAGCGCCCTCAGCGACCCAAACTACAACACTCTCAGTCTATCCTCCGCAAGCAGGCAGAGGAGGAGGCCATCAAACGCTCACGCTCCCTCTCTGAAAGCTATGAGCTCTCCACAGACCTGCAGGACAAGAAGGTACAGTGTCACGGACCAGATATGCTGCATTTTGTAGTTTCCGCAGTCATGAGTATCACTAATGTTGTGCTTCAAACTGGCCTCATCTTCTTGCTATGTACTTATTAAAGTAATTAAAATTACTAGGTACTAACCCTGAACCTACCCCTAACCCATGTACTTACCTTATATTAGCCAGTACTTTCTAGGTAAGTACACTTAAGTACTGTACTGTAAAAGGAAGCATTACCCACTGTTGTTTATGTGTGTTGTACCCCCTAATTAACCCTAATCACTTTGTTGTGATACCATCTAAAGTGTATATTTCCTGGTTTTCCCAGGTGGAAATGCTTGAGCGGAAATACGGGGGCCGCTTCATAACCCGCCATGCTGCACGCACCATCCAGACAGCTTTCCGCCGACACCAAATGAACAAGAACTTTGAACGCCTCCGGAGTTGTATGTCGGAGAACCGCATGTCCCGTAGGATTCTTTTGTCCAACATGAGGATGCAGTTTTCCTTTGATGGAGGAGAGAAAGTCCACGGCTCTGTTTTCGAGGGCAAGCAAACGTCTCTCCTGGAGGACACCAGCCAAGTAGGAGGAGCCATGGCTCAAGCTGGAGAGATGGTTCCTGTTATCTTGGAGGCCCCAGAACCTCAAAACGATTTAACAGATACAATCACGGAGCTAGAGGACACTTTCTCGAGGCAAGTAAAGTCACTGGCGGAGTCAATTGACGATGCACTGAACTGCCATAGTCTACGCAAAGAGGAGATCCCGCCTGAACAAGAAGTTTGTCTGCAGCCCCCTCAGCCTGATGAGCAGCACAAGCTGGATGAGATCTGTGACGTGACACTCTTCATCGATGAAGAGGAGCTCTCTCCACTTGTCCAGCCTTCCAGCTCCGCTGAGCAGCCCTCCAGCTCCCAGGCCGGGCAGTCCGGCGGCTCCTCGCAGGAGTGCTGGTCCTCGGGGGCCAAGGAGGACAAGGTGGACAGGGACACTAGCTACAGGAGCCCTCCGCCCCTCGAAGGCCAGGGGCCGCAGCTCTGTATGGACTTACCCCTGTTGACCGTCGAGCCTCCCAGTGACGGTTCAGCAGACACAAGCCATGGCTCGGGCCAGCCACAAAACAACCACGAACAAACCGTAGCAGGACCACCGGCCAGTTCCAAAAACATCTCGCACGGACTACCTCCCAGAGTTCCCTTGCTCTCTCAAGACGAAGAGCCGCTTAGACACCGGCAGGTGGAGAGCCACCTTCCCGCCAACGGCAACCGGCAGAGCAAGACAGAATCGGACTTTTCAGATGGAGACAATGACAGTCTCAACAGCAATTCAAACTCCATCGACACGATAAACTCAGAATCCTCATCTCGAGATAGTCTCAGCAAGCAGACCTACCACAAAGACACTCGCAACAGCTGGGACTCTCCGGCCTTCAGCAGCGATCAAGTGCGGAAAAGACAATACCGCATTGGCCTCAACCTCTTCAATAAGTATGCATTTCAATGACATCATTTGTACACATTTTATCACCAGAAGAGCTGGGTGTGAAGGTAGCCTCTGGTTTGAGGTGTCCGTCTGCATGTCCGGTATCGGCTGTGTTCAGAAGGATACGACGTTAACTTGAGCTGCTCCTCTGCTTTCAGAAAGCCAGAGAAGGGAGTGCAGTACCTGACGGAGAGGGGCTTTATCCCCGACACGCCCGTGGGAGTCGCTCACTTTCTCCTGCAGAGGAAAGGCTTGAGCCGACAGATGATCGGGGAGTTCCTGGGGAACCGGCAGAAACAGTTCAACAGGGATGTTTTAGAGTAAGTGCTTTCGTCCTACTTACCCGTTGTGTTATTAGATAAATGTACAAAAGGCCACAGGTTTGTGTAGACGTGGCATGTGAAGTGGTGTGTGTGTGTGTGTCAGCTGTGTGGTGGATGAGCTGGATTTCTCAGGGATGGAGCTGGATGAAGCTTTGAGGAAATTCCAGTCTCAGATCCGCGTCCAGGGAGAAGCACAGAAGGTGGAGCGCCTGATCGAGGCTTACAGGTGCTGTCGCATCACCAAACACGCGTCTACTACACTGAACCTTGCAGGTTTTATAATTCTGAAACAACAAATAAACAAGGTTAAAAAGATAATCAAGCAGCCAAAGATGATACAGCACTAATTGTCGAAAGATGATGTTTATTGCATTCAGAGATGGAATGATGTGTGTGTGTGTTGTGTGTGTGTGTGTTTAGCCAGCGCTACTGCATCTGTAACCCTGATGTGGTCCGCCAGTTCAGAAACCCTGACACCATCTTCATCCTGGCATTCGCCATCATCCTCCTCAACACGGACATGTACAGCCCCAACGTCAAGCTGGAGCGCAAGATGAAGCTCGAGGACTTCGTCAAGAATCTGCGAGGTTTGGATGGAAACTCACTGTTGCTTTCACTCTATTCAATTCACCTTTGGCTAAGCCACGCCCTAGAATGGAGATTGACCAATCACAGCCGGTTGAGCTCCCACACAGACTCTGACACTTTTTCATAGCGCTCCATTGACTTTCAACACAGGCGTCTCATATTTTTGGTCTCGGCAGGCTATTACCGTCGAAGCTTTATCCGAAATATGGTTGAACGTTGTGCCTCGGGATTGTAACACAGATACGTGTTTCCCAGAGAGTTTGGAGGGGGGTGTCCGTTTTTTCCCTTCCCAAAACCGAAGTCAAATCTTGACCGTGACAAGTGTCGTGTTTGGATTAAACTGTGTGGACGTCCTCAGTCAGCTAAACCCCGCAAAGATCAACAAGCACATCTTTTTTTACTTCTAACATTACTGTGAGTGTGTAGTTATTCTAGTTAGACAGTTTTATAATGTTTTAGGTTATGATTTCAGTTCTCATACCAGTTGTTGATACGCTAGCACACGCTGCTAATAAATACAACGTTATACTTGTGTAGTCCATTTTCTGTTAATGACGTAACAGACGAAACAGATAGAAGAGGAAACAGCCAGTAAATCCTCCAGAGATGAATCAGATCCTGATTTATCGTCAAATAGTGAAATCGATGACACTGTCTTGGAGGAGGACTATAGACCTGAGAAAGATGACAGCCCAGATAATGGTAGTGATACAGACACAGCACAACACAGTGAAGAACATGCAGGAGCTTCTGCTGTTCAATGTTATAGGCGTCCAAGGCCAGATACGTGGAAGCGAGAGGTGATAAAGGAGAAGCTTCTTAAGGGGGAGAGTTACAAGAATACAATGGGACAGGAGTGACCACCAAACACCATGGGTCCACCCTGCACATCACAGCACTGCTTAAAGTCGGAGAAACGAAGTTGTGAACTACTAACTGAAGAGGAGACAACAGATATCTTCAACAATTTCTGGTCTATGCCCTCCTGGGAGACACGCAAACTGTATATCCAGACTCTAGTTGTGTCGGTGTCGAAAGGTGGTGAAAGAAAGGTGGTGTCGCATCAGGGAGAACAATGTCCCTATTTAACCACTTGCAACAGGCAGATAGATCTAAACTACTTGTGTATAAGAATATTTTTCTGTTCAACGCTTGGCATTGCCCCCAGAACCATTAGATCATTATTAACTGTGGACATGAAATCTAGAACTGATCCGTGTAAACCCAAGAACAACAAGACTGGCTCACATGTGCCCATATCAGATGTTGACCAGACCTTCCTGAAAGAATGGCTCTCTGGATTGCCTACAGTCCCATCCCATTACTGCCACCAGGTTCCCTCCTATCAGGAAAAGGAACAGGAACAGTTCTAAGTGATCTTCACAAGGAATATCAGAAAGCTACTAGTGAAAATGCAGCACATGCTGTGAGTGAGACATGTTTTCGAAAAGTGTTCAGTGAGCATAATTACTCCGTGTTCATACCAAAAAAGACCAGTCTGATGTATGTCTCAGCGCCAAGGTAGGAAATACAGATCAGGATACCCTTACTACTCACTTGAAATTAAAGACTCAGGCTCAAGCAGAAAAAGTTAAGGATAATAATAAGGAGTCCAGTTACAAACTTTCAGTGTGGACAATGGACCTTCAATGCATACTTTTGTGCCCCCAGACGAAAGCGAGTACCATGTATTACAAAACTAAATTACAGATGCACAACTTTACGTGCTTCAACATGAACAACAAAGATGGATATTGTTACGCTTGGGAAGAGCATGAAGGCTCCCTTAGCAGTGAGGTTTTTGCCCATCTGCAGTCCAAAAACATTTCGAGTCGATCCTAGAGGCCAACAGAAACATTAAGAAAGTAATTGTCAGGAGTGATGGCAGTGGGTATCAAAATCAGTGTGGTGCCATCAGCAACACCTACCTTCATCTGGTCATGAAGCATTGTGTCACCATAGAGCAGAAGTTTCTGGTAGCTGGGCACACACAAATGGAGTGTGACTCCATGCATAGCCTCATTTAGCGGCGCATCGTCAAAGAAATTCACACTCCATGTGATTACATTGTCATCTTTGAGACTCCACGAATGCATCCATCCCCATACAAGGTGACTCAACTACACCACAATGACTTCATGAAGTTATCTGGGGCCTATGTCACCAATATTCAACCAGGTAATATGTTTGTTGACCCCACAGTCTATGGCCTCGGGCTCTCCAGTACTTGGCTGATGGTCAAATCCAGTACAAGTTGGAATTTGAGTCTAAATGGGAGGACCTGCCTCAGGGAATAAACATCCCCAAAGAACCATTCAACTGGGTCCCACTCTTTCCTGCCCAATTGCCAATTACTCTCAATGAAATTCAATGACTTGCAGGCAATAAAACCAGTATTACCAAGAGTGGCCCACCAGTATCTACTATGACAACTGCCCTCATCAATAGACAGTGTGAAAATGAGTGTGCACAGCACCTGAGTAGAACTTGGTGCGAAAGGAAAAGTGGTTAAGGTTAGACATTAAGAAACAACTTGGTTATGGTTAAGTTACACATCTTGGTTATATTTAGGAGAATAAAAAAACTATGGTTATGTTATGTTTGCACAGCACCTGAGTGGAACTTTGTTTAAAGCTGCAGTCCTCGATCCCTCCACAGCTTGTCCCCCACAGCAGAGCCGGCCATGAACGCGTAGGCTAGTAAACAGGGCCACCGATGACGGCAGATAAAAAGTTATATGGCACATTCACTAATAGGGACAAAACGTCAACGATATGCTTTACATTGACTATGGCCTGCCCATACTTTGACTACAAACTTGGTCCTCAAATGCTTATGTATTTTCCAATACATGTAACTTTATGTTGCACCTTTTCTATAAGTTATAAATAGCTAGTAAGATAACATTAATATAACGGTAACTAGCGTTACAGTATGTAAGTAATTATTCTAGCGATATGTAATGCTGGATAAGGTGTGTTAGTACATTATTTCAGCAACATGACAAGCAGTGAATTAGCAGCTTTCAATATTTGTTGTTTTTCAGACAGCTGCTATACAAGAAAAATTGGAATTGGAAAGAAAACACAATTCTAATGTGAATGTCTGGCCACTTAAGTTGAATTCAACCAGAGGTTTGTGACTAGCCTGGCATGCCAGACCTACATCAAGATGTTTTAGCACGTAAAAGTACACTAATTACAGTTCAAATTGTGCTTTTCTACAATTTAATTACAACTAAAATATATTAAGTACAAAATTTGTTGTTCCAAAATAGCATGCTTCAAGTATACTGATGATTAGTCTGGCTTCAAGTATGCTTAAGTATAAGATTTAATATACTTAACTTAACATATTTATTTTTCACCAGGGGTTACAAGAGGTAAAAACTATATAAATACTGTTCGTTTTCTCACACAAACTGCTTGTTTCGTGTCCTATGCCATCAATGTGTAATTACATTTACGAGTCATTAAATCATGTTTAATTTGGACTTTTCTGTGCATGCTCTTTAAGATGTTGACAATAGTTTGCATTACATGACTGACAGACAAAAACGTTTTGACCTAAAAATATCAAAATTGTAACTACTGCAGAAACAAAGACACCTACACCTTGGATGCCCTTGAGGTAAGCTAAAACATACCAAAAATTAATTTCAAAGTGAACTCTCCCTTTAAGCCTATTAATAAATGATTTTATGAGAAGCAGGATACCATATTCATTTGAAGTCACACAGATCCGAAGAACAATCAAAAAAAAAAAAGAAAAGTTTTTTCTGCTAAATGCATGCAGTTTTGTTTTCTAACCACTAGAGGATAAAAGCATTGTAAAACATTTACATAGTTTACCTTTAACTTAGTGGAAGGGAATTTTACACAATTTCATGTGTGAAATTTACTTGAAAAATGTCTGCCAAAACTTGCAAAAGAGTAGGCTAGCCTACATTTTACATTCCCACTTTTTATTAGAGTGTTTCTAATTACTGTGTACTTTAGTTTAGACTATGTAAAAAAAAGTGTTTGGTACAATGTGTTGTGTTCATGTAAAAAAAAAAAAAAAAAAAAAACACTGCTGCTATTGCGATGCGATGTGATTTAAGGTTAGGACAGGCTTTATGGTATAGTTAGGTTTAAGGGTGATCTAAGTAGTAGGGGTATAAAGTCTAGAGTCATTAGTGTACAGAAATAAATTACAGATGTAGGCTAATTAGCCTACAACTTTATAAGCACAATGTAAAAACAACATAGGCTATGTAAACATTGAGCATTGTATCACATGATTAATTTAAATGTTAGTACATAGTTAAAGACACTTTGTACAAAATAGTGTACATTGCCCTGGGATCCACAACTGCCAAATGGGCTGGCAGTCCTGAAGATATTGAACGCTGTTCTTTAAATCTATACGAAATGTCTTTGGCCACTGAGCAAAAAGTTTATCTGCCCACCTGGAAAAAGTGTCCCACACATCATACCCAAAGAATCTGTAAGCCTTAGATCAGATTTAAACCCAGTGAATCATAAAAGGCAGCCTGTGTCTTTTTTGGCATATGCAAATTTTTTGATATTCTTTGTAATTTTCTTTTATTTGGTCCATTCCTCTACATACTCTTACCAGATTGTCCAGTCAAACACGGCACCTTGCACATAGTCTGCTGATTTTTAAAATATAAAATGCTAAACTGGTTATTGCAATCCGTATGGGTGCAGTGGTACTAAGCTGGCCACTAGATGGCAGACAATCAATAATGATGTCATAGATAGAGTGACCTTACTCTGCACCTATCTAATTATGCATTAGCTTGTAATATTGCAACTTTCCAGTGTCAGGTGAATGGTCTCAGCTTTCTTCCATTCCTTCTCTCTACATTCTTGCCAGCATTAGGATTTGGATCTTTCATCTGCATAAATCAAGTTTGGGGTCAGATATAATTTTGTTGTTGTTGTTGAGATAATTGATCAAAACAAATATAATTACAACTTAAAAAGAAAAGTTTTCTATTGTAATATAATGTATAGTGTGATTTATTCCTGAGATGGCAAAGTTGAATTTTCAGCATCATTTCTCCTGTCTTCAGTGTCTCACTGTAACAGTGTGTGTAGCGACAAATGACCATCTTGTCACTCAGAGGTGTTTGTAGGGATATCTGACGCGTGGCTCCTAAACAAACTCACTTCAGTCCAGTACTTCATTTACACAGTTTATTTGGTTTCAGCTCAGATGTTCAAACAGATTACCATCACCAGTTATCATGTCCTCTCTTGCTCTTGACACGGTCAAAAATTGTTTGCTTCCCATTACACCTGGTGTCTCTTACTCGTTGGTTACCTTTATACCAAATTAAACCCATACTCCACCCAGTGTTCACCAGTGGAAATACAACAGACATTAAATGAACATAATGGCTCTTACACTCCGGCCCCTAATTGTACATGACAGGTAGACATTACAATTCAATAGAATAATTATGCAAAGAGCCATTAAAGTCCAACTCGACTCTATATAACATGGTGTTTGAACAATCTTCTGTTTGTTATAACGTAAAGTCCTTGCAATCAGTCCTTACTTTTCCAGGCTGTCATACAATAGACAAAGCTTGGTCACAGGTCTCTCAAGTACACTGGTTTTAGTTTGTACTCGCACAGAACGTACAAGTCCATTTTTATCAGGAAAAACTTCCAAGACTCGTCCCATCAACCAAGATCCACGTGGGGCTGTAGAGTCCACAATGACTACAATGTCACCAGGAACAAAGCTCCTCCTTTCCTTGTTCCATTTCTGTCGCTCTTGAAGCAAAGGCAAATATTCATTTGTCCATCTTCTCCAGAATAAGTCGCACATGTATTGGACCTGTTTCCATCTCCTCTTGCTGTATAACTCTGATTGGTCAAAGAGTCCAGGTGGTAGAACTGGTTTGCCTTTCATTTGAAGAAGGTGATTTGGAGTAAGTGGCTCTAGGTCATTAGGATCATCTGACAGCTTTGTTATTGGACGATCGTTTAAAATGGCCTCAATTTCACATAACACAGTATGAAATCCCTCATCATCCAGAGTTTGTTGATGTAAGATAGAACTCAAAATTTTCTTGACCATTTTGATCATACGCTCCCACACTCCTCCATAATGTGAGCCCCCTGGAGGATTGAAACTCTACTGAACGCCTTCCTGAAGCATTGCCTTTTGAATCTGGCTCTTATTCCATGAATTAAGTGATTCTCTTAACTCTCTTTCTGCTCCAATGAAGTTGGTACCATTATCTGATCTTATCTGAACAACTTGTCCTCGTCTGCAAATAAATCTGCGAAGAGAATTAATGCATGCATCAGTGTCCAAGGAATAGGCAACTTCCAGATGAATTGCTCTACTTGCCATGCAAGTAAAGATGACCCCATAACGTTTCACCATGGAGCGTCCTCTTTTGACCTCTACAGGACCAAAATAATCCACTCCTACGTTAGTAAATGGAGGAAGGTCGGGAAGGAGTCTCTCTTTTGGCAAGTCCGCCATCTTCTGCTCACCAGCTTTAATTCCATGACGTCTACAATGGCCACAGTTAGATATGATTTTTCTAGCAGCTGCATTACCTTTAATGATCCAATATTTCTTTCTCAGCTTGGAAAGCATATGATTTCTTCCGCTGTGTCCCAATTGTTGATGAATATGCCGCAAAATAAGTGTGGCACAGTGCTGATCTTTATGAAGAATAATAGGATGCTTCCTTTCCTCAGGCATAGCAGCATTCCTCAGTCGTCCTCCAACTCTTATTAACCCATCTTGAAAGACAGGATCCAACTTATACAACTTGCTGTCTCGTTTTACCCTTAACTCAGATGAAGCTGATAAGGCAGCAATTTCCTTTCCAAACTGTTGCTGTTGACTAAATGCAACAATAGCGGATTCCGCTTCAGTTAGGTCCTCCAAAGTTAAGTTCCTTGTAGTCGTTGAGAATGTTAGCTTTTGAAGCTCATTCTCTATTTTCTTGGAAGATGGCAATACACCCAAGGAATCTAAAGAGGTTTTGATTTCTTTTCGCTTTTGACTCCGTTGCCTAAGAACTTTCTTCAGCTTTAAAAACCAGGCAACAGCAACTTTCAGCTTGAGCCAGTCTGAGAAGTGTACAATCAATCTATGAGTGGCGTTTGTTGCACTCGACACTTCATTTACACCAATGGTGTTCACAATCATGTTCCTCTTTACCTCAGGATCGTTGACCTTGAGAGTAGAATCAACTATTTGCACTTGCCACTCTTCCTGCGGTTTCCAAAGAAAGTGTGGTCCACTGATCCATTCTTCACTTGATAACAGCTGGTCTGCTTTCATACCTCTTGAACAACAGTCGGCAGGATTTTGAGATGTAGATATGTATCTCCACTGTGACGGTCTTGTAACTTCTCTTATAAAGGAGATCCTGTTGGCCACAAAGGTCAGAAAGCGTTTGTCCTCATTCTTTATGTATTTTAGCACAGATGTACTATCTGTCCAAAATACTGATTCCACCAATGGAAACTGTAACTCTGCCCTCAACATCTTATCCACTCGAGCAGCAAGTACAGCGGCTGTCAGTTCAAGACGTGGAATTGTCACATGCTTCAATGGCGCTACTCTTGATTTGCCAAGCAGGAAATTAACATGGACATCCTTGTTTGTCTCCATTCTAAGATATGTTACAGTACCATATCCAAGTGTACTTGCGTCAGAGAAATGATGCAACTGAATGTTGGTAAGTTGGTCCAATCTTGTGGGCTTTAAACATCTGTCCACCTTAAAGTCTGCAATCCTCTCAAGCTCTTTTAACCATAAAGACCATTGTTTTTGAAGATTTGAGGGTAGTGGATCATCCCATCCATATCTTGTTCTACATAATTCTTGAAGAAGAAATTTGGCTGTAAGTGTGAATGGTGCCAAGAATCCTAAAGGGTCATACACAGAGCACACAATCGACAAAACACCACGTCTAGTGCAAGGATTGTCTTTGATGTTCATTTGAAACTTGAAAGTATCTGATTCAACACACCACAACAAACCAAGAGCTCTCTCCACTGGTAGTTGATCCTGGTCCAAATCCATAATTTTTATGCCATGTGCTCGGTGTTCTTCAGGTACAGTTTGTAGCTCAGAACGGCTATTACTGACCCATTTGGTCAATTGGAAACCTCCAGTTAAACACAGAGCTGTGAGATCTTTGATCATCAATATGGCCTCTTCCTTTGAAGCTACACTTTTCAGACAGTCATCCATGTAGAAGTTGGCATGAATTGTGTCAATGACCTTTTCGGGAAAATTGAACTTATTATCTTCTGCTGTCCTATGTAGTGCAAAACAAGCACAACTTGGGGATGACACAGCTCCAAACAAATTGACATTCATTCTGTATTCCACAGGTTCTCGCTTAAAGTCCCCATCTGGCCACCACAAGAAACGAAAAAATTTGTATCCTCTGTGGCAACTTTTACCTGATGAAACATCGCTTTCACATCAGCCATAAATGCAATAGGCTCTTGTTGAAACCTCACAAGAACTCCCAAAAGTGAATTTGTCAGGTAAGGGCCCTGCAGCAATTGATCATTAAGCGATGTACCTTTGAAAGCAGCTCCACAGTCAAATACCACTCTTAACGTTCCTTTCTTAGGGTGATAGACCCCATGGTGAGGGATATACCAAACCTTCCCTTTATCCTGTTTTAACTGATGCAATGGTACTCTTTCAGCATAACCTTGACTGATGACCTCATCCAAGAAAGCACTATATTCTTGATGAAACGTCTTATTTCTCTCCAATTTCCTCTTTAATCCTACGAGTCTCTGTTTAGCCACACAAAGGTTATTTGGCAACATGGGATTTTCCTTTTTGAATGGAAGATTCAGTTTGTAGTGTCCATCCTGAAGCTTAATTGACTCATTTACCTTTTCCATAAATGCATGATCTTCTCTTGACATTTCTTTGGTTTCAGAAGCAATCTCGTTAAAATCGTGGTTATACTGTTTATTGAGCATCTCCTCCAGCTTGTCAACAGAAATCCTATTAACAGTAATGTTCAGACTTTCACTTGGGGTTCCATTGTCCTTTCTTCCTTGGAGAGGTCCATTGACAACCCATCCAAGTAGAGTTCTAACTGCATAAGGTCCTTCTCCATCACTGTTTTTAACCTCCCAGGGCTCCATTACCTTGGAAGCATTTGCTCCAATTAGCAAATCCACATCAGCAGGAATTTGGGGAATCTTAACACCTTTCAGATATGGCCATCTATGTAAATTCCCTTCAGTGACAATGTTATCTTTGGGCACAGGCATTTTCTCCTGAGTGAAGACTTCTGGAAGACTGTAAAAAATGTTATCATTAAGGCTAGACACTTCCAGTCAAAATGGAACTACTAACGGATCTTTGATCGCCCATTGTTTTCAAAAGAATATTAGTCTTCCTTCCTTTTAATTTCAGACGATGCATTAAGTGTTCTGAACAAAAGGTAGCAGAACTTCCAGGATCAAGGAATGCATATGTTTGAATTACCTTTTGTCCTTTACAGGATTTAACTTGAACTGGTACAATTGATAATGCACATTCTCCATCACCGGCCCCTGTTTGACCATTTGCTTGAAGGGCACTTTGGACAAAGGCATTACCTAGTGATTGAAGGTCCTGTCCTTGAGTGCACACTCTCTCCTTTTGTTGAATATGCAGAATGCTGGGATGCCTTTGGGCACATATTGTGCAAGTCAAGCGCTTATCACAGTCTCTGCTCATGTGTCCAACACAAAGACAGCCAAAGCAAATACCTTTCTCCTTTAGAAAGTTCAGCTTTTCATTGTGCATCTTGCTTTGCATTTGTGTACAGTGCTCCAATAAGTGATCACGTTTGCAGTACAAACATATAACTTGGGAATTTGATCTGAAATCAGACACACAGCACTGACTTGATTTGTTGTTGGTAACAACCGTTGTTGCAAAGCTATTTCTAATTGTATTCCTAGGTTGAGGTTTCTGCTGCACAGTTTGAGTACTCTGAATATCACCAAAAAATGGATCAGATGACATTTGACTTGATGTTCAACAAATGTAACAATGTCCCTGAACTTCGAATCGCTCTTCGATTGTGCCTTTCCATTAGTTCACAAGCAACAGTTCTCCAATTTTCCAATTTTACCAAATTAAACCCATACTCCACCCAGTGTTCACCAGTGGAAATACAACAGACATTAAATGAACATAATGGCTCTTACACTCCGGCCCCTAATTGTACATGACAGGTAGACATTACAATTCAATAGAATAATTATGCAAAGAGCCATTAAAGTCCAACTCGACTCTATATAACATGGTGTTTGAACAATCTTCTGTTTGTTATAACGTAAAGTCCTTGCAATCAGTCCTTACTTTTCCAGGCTGTCATACAATAGACAAAGCTTGGTCACAGGTCTCTCAAGTACACTGGTTTTAGTTTGTACTCGCACAGAACGTACAAGTCCATTTTTATCAGGAAAAACTTCCAAGACTCGTCCCATCAACCAAGATCCACGTGGGGCTGTAGAGTCCACAATGACTACAATGTCACCAGGAACAAAGCTCCTCCTTTCCTTGTTCCATTTCTGTCGCTCTTGAAGCAAAGGCAAATATTCATTTGTCCATCTTCTCCAGAATAAGTCGCACATGTATTGGACCTGTTTCCATCTCCTCTTGCTGTATAACTCTGATTGGTCAAAGAGTCCAGGTGGTAGAACTGGTTTGCCTTTCATTTGAAGAAGGTGATTTGGAGTAAGTGGCTCTAGGTCATTAGGATCATCTGACAGCTTTGTTATTGGACGATCGTTTAAAATGGCCTCAATTTCACATAACACAGTATGAAATCCCTCATCATCCAGAGTTTGTTGATGTAAGATAGAACTCAAAATTTTCTTGACCATTTTGATCATACGCTCCCACACTCCTCCATAATGTGAGCCCCCTGGAGGATTGAAACTCTACTGAACGCCTTCCTGAAGCATTGCCTTTTGAATCTGGCTCTTATTCCATGAATTAAGTGATTCTCTTAACTCTCTTTCTGCTCCAATGAAGTTGGTACCATTATCTGATCTTATCTGAACAACTTGTCCTCGTCTGCAAATAAATCTGCGAAGAGAATTAATGCATGCATCAGTGTCCAAGGAATAGGCAACTTCCAGATGAATTGCTCTACTTGCCATGCAAGTAAAGATGACCCCATAACGTTTCACCATGGAGCGTCCTCTTTTGACCTCTACAGGACCAAAATAATCCACTCCTACGTTAGTAAATGGAGGAAGGTCGGGAAGGAGTCTCTCTTTTGGCAAGTCCGCCATCTTCTGCTCACCAGCTTTAATTCCATGACGTCTACAATGGCCACAGTTAGATATGATTTTTCTAGCAGCTGCATTACCTTTAATGATCCAATATTTCTTTCTCAGCTTGGAAAGCATATGATTTCTTCCGCTGTGTCCCAATTGTTGATGAATATGCCGCAAAATAAGTGTGGCACAGTGCTGATCTTTATGAAGAATAATAGGATGCTTCCTTTCCTCAGGCATAGCAGCATTCCTCAGTCGTCCTCCAACTCTTATTAACCCATCTTGAAAGACAGGATCCAACTTATACAACTTGCTGTCTCGTTTTACCCTTAACTCAGATGAAGCTGATAAGGCAGCAATTTCCTTTCCAAACTGTTGCTGTTGACTAAATGCAACAATAGCGGATTCCGCTTCAGTTAGGTCCTCCAAAGTTAAGTTCCTTGTAGTCGTTGAGAATGTTAGCTTTTGAAGCTCATTCTCTATTTTCTTGGAAGATGGCAATACACCCAAGGAATCTAAAGAGGTTTTGATTTCTTTTCGCTTTTGACTCCGTTGCCTAAGAACTTTCTTCAGCTTTAAAAACCAGGCAACAGCAACTTTCAGCTTGAGCCAGTCTGAGAAGTGTACAATCAATCTATGAGTGGCGTTTGTTGCACTCGACACTTCATTTACACCAATGGTGTTCACAATCATGTTCCTCTTTACCTCAGGATCGTTGACCTTGAGAGTAGAATCAACTATTTGCACTTGCCACTCTTCCTGCGGTTTCCAAAGAAAGTGTGGTCCACTGATCCATTCTTCACTTGATAACAGCTGGTCTGCTTTCATACCTCTTGAACAACAGTCGGCAGGATTTTGAGATGTAGATATGTATCTCCACTGTGACGGTCTTGTAACTTCTCTTATAAAGGAGATCCTGTTGGCCACAAAGGTCAGAAAGCGTTTGTCCTCATTCTTTATGTATTTTAGCACAGATGTACTATCTGTCCAAAATACTGATTCCACCAATGGAAACTGTAACTCTGCCCTCAACATCTTATCCACTCGAGCAGCAAGTACAGCGGCTGTCAGTTCAAGACGTGGAATTGTCACATGCTTCAATGGCGCTACTCTTGATTTGCCAAGCAGGAAATTAACATGGACATCCTTGTTTGTCTCCATTCTAAGATATGTTACAGTACCATATCCTCTTTGTGGATCCATGTGCTGGCAACTGCGCACAAGTTCCTTAGGTTGACCTTGCGTATGTTGTTCCAGAAAGTACAAACGATCTCGATTATTGCTGGTTTTGTCCTCTATTCCATGTTCAAAAGCTCTGATGAAAGCTCTATATTGCAGAGGATTACCATCAAACACGTTAATATCTCTGTGAGGCAGTGTGCTGGCTTGTTGCTGTTGTACAAGAAGAGCAGTAATCTCATTTTGCTTTTGCATAATACTGTAGATGTTTGACGATGTTCCATTACTGTTCTGTATTACACTTGAAGTTTGCATTTGTGAAACAGAATGAAGATCAGATTGCAGAGCACTGTGAGTTTGCTGAATCACATTCCTTGGCATATATTCCTCAACATGAGGATTAAGAGTAACTTCTTTGCCTCTCCTTGTAGTTCCTGTATCATAATATGCATTCATACCATCAGAAAGAGTTTTGGGATGCTGATTATCAGAGTTGTTTAGAACCGCAATTTTAGCAGTAGCAGCAGCGATTTCTGCATCAATATCCATTTGCTCTTGTCTTCGCCTCAGTTGTTCCTGTTGTACCTCCAAAGCATGTTTCTCCTTTAAAGCAGTTGCACGTGCAATTAATGCAGCCTTTTCTGCCTCTGCTATAATTCGTGCTGAAGAAGCAGACGATCTCCCAGTACGCACACTGCTAGAACCTTTTCCACTTGATGATTTGTTTGGCCCACGTGAGGAAATGTTTGAAACACTATCATTTGGTTGAATGTCCTCTTGAAAAGCATTACCATCGACACCGGAACGTGAAACTTGACTTTCAGTATTCAACCACTTTTGAACATCATCTTTGAACCCACTGAAAATTAACATCTTTCCGTTGAACCATGTTTGTTGCTTTTCCTGTTCGTCATTGGGCAAAAGAACCATCACAGAATTGTGCACTTCTCTTGCTTCATCACACAGTCTTATGAATTTCCCAAAAGAACATTGCACTTCCTTTTCATACTCTCGGTTAAGCATAAAATCTTTTATAATAACCATCAAGTTGTTTGCTTTTTTGAGTTTAGTTGTTCTTGTTTTCTGCAATGCTTCCAATTTTTCTAGTAATGCCTTTGGAGTAAGTTTAATACGCCGTTTTTCTTTCACGGACTCAATCCCAATCTTTTCAACCGGTACACTTGTCTCTGTTTGTTTACCAGCCGCCATATCCTCTTCAACACCATTATTCCCACTCATTTTCACAGTGCGCCAGGTTAATTTCCCTTATCAGTAACTTGTCAGCAACCAATGCATTGGATTTACGCTATTAAAATGGCACTTCATATGTAGCGCTACACATACCTTGAATCCATTAGCTCGCTTCATCGCGACTGGTCCTTAAATCACGTCCGGTCCAATTAATCCAAAACCACATCGGAATCCACAGAAAACTCAAAAGTTCCAAAAGCGATGCGTGATAATCCACAAAGAAGCAATTTTTGACAAAATGTAGCGACAAATAACCATCTTGTCACTCAGAGGTGTTTGTAGGGATATCTGACGCGTGGCTCCTAAACAAACTCACTTCAATCCAGTGCTTCATTTACACAGTTTATTTGGTTTCAGCTCAGATGTTCAAACAGATTGCCATCACCAGTTATCATGTCCTCTCTTGCTCTTGACACGGTCAAAAATTGTTTGCTTCCCATTACACCTGGTGTCTCTTACTCGTTGGTTACCTTTATACCAAATTAAACCCATACTCCACCCAGTGTTCACCAGTGGAAATACAACAGACATTAAATGAACATAATGGCTCTT
>JAOTRC010000012.1:16385741-16398418 GCA_027497675.1 Cyprinella lutrensis
CGTCTGTGACGCTTACATGAACCTGACATGCCAGCATTGATGTTAAAGTAATAGTCTCAACAGCTTTGCATTGCATTCCTTTGGATTTTTCACTGATTTCAAACTTTCCTTTTTTGAAAGATAATGGACAGCTTAATATAGGGTCATGTATTGCACATTCACTCATTTAATGGAAATGGACAGATTAACCAGACCTCAATAGTTCCAGAGGGCTTGCTGTGCTTTTATGGTTTAATACAATAAGTAGCCTTTTCTTTCTTTTTTATAAGGGAAAACTGCTTATGATTGATTGGTCATCAATCTAAATGTGCAATGACTCTCAGCTGGTGACATTAAAATGGGTCACAGGTCTGTTCCGATTGGGTTATGAACAGGATGTAAGAATCTGATGCCAGTAATAAAATGCAATGAAGCATAAGCATTGTCAGCATAGCTAATCAAATATTTAAAAAAAAAAAAACCTTTAAGGAAACAATCTCTCCTAGTTAGGGACAATTTTCAGAACATAAAAGCATAAGTTCTCTGAGGAACTTGTGAAATGGTGATATAAAATAATTGACAGTGAGGCAAATTAAAATTACTGTGCTGGATCAGCACTTGATGCCAAATGTAAAATTTCATCATCATCATCTTCGGCTTATCCGGGTCGCAGGGGTAGCAGCAGAGATGCCCAGACTTCCCTGTCCCCCTAGACATTTCCACCAGCTCTTCTAGGGGGGAGACCGAGGCGTCCCCAGGCCAGCCGGGAGACTAATCCGTCTAAGGTCATTTCTTTATAACAAGAAGTTCACAAAACTTTTACAACAGCATCTACAGAGTAGTTTTGATTTGTTACAATCATGAGGATTAAATTGACATCTGTGTGTCAGGATTTGTCCTTACAATACTACACCACACTGACACTTGAATGACAATGACACAGCAGCAAACCTCCTATTCACTTTTAGCTTTTGTCACACTCAGCAAAACTCTCTCTGACCTTAAGTTCTACCCGAAACTTTTTTATAAAAGACGATTTTTTTATTTCCATGGTGGAAATATTCTTTTGACTATGGTCTATATTCCAAAGAAACACTGTATTTTAGTCCCTTGTCATGCCGAGGTGTTCTTTTTATTGCTTTTATTAAATTTTTTGACTAATGGAGATCAGAAAAGAAAGAATGTAGCCTATATTCAAATCTCAAAGTACACACTGTGTCCAACAATGAACACAGATAATCTGAACTGAATATCTGATTCACAGTGCCTCAACAACATGGTAAGAGAAGTTAGTCTGAACATCATAAAGCTGTCGAGGTGTTCTTTTTATTGCTTTTATTAATTTTTTTGACTGATGGAGATCAGAAAAGAAAGAATGTAGCCTATATTCAAATCTCAAAGTACACACTGTCCAACAATGAACACAGATAATCTGAACTGAATATCTGATTCAGAGTGCCTCAACAACATTGTAAGAGAAGTTAGTCTGAACATCATAAATAGCTAAAATAGTCAACAATATTTAGCTCACATGGGGGTACAAATGACAGAAAAATTATAGCCTTTTAAAGTCATGTGCCACATCCATATGACAACTAGTATTTTATCAAGAATGTGGGACCATTTAAAATACTGTATTTACGTTCCTGTGTGAACAAATAAGCTGGATTGGGTCATTAAACTTTGAAGATGTTTGAGTAATTTATTTTGCAATTTGATAGACTTTTGTATCATGAATGGCTTCGATGTACCTTTTGTGTGTGTATAAATTGTAATCGGAAATTCGTGAACACTTGCTGAAATTGTCTTTCTCAAACAGCGATCAATCACAAACAGCATACACAAAAAATGCTGGGTTGTTTCAAACCAAATTTGGGTGAAATATGGAAAAAGCCAAATGTTGGGTCAAAAATGTAATAAAAATACAGTTGAAAGTGAAAGTTGAAGTTGGGTTAAATTTGACCCAAATTTGGGTTAAAACAACCCAGCATTTTTAAAGTGTAGCAAGGAGCTCTGATTCAAATGCTTCTTTCTTGCAAGATATACATGGATCTTTAACATTTTACGTTTGTTTCTGGATAGTAGTTTACTAAACTCTTTTCTCATCATTTGTTTTTCCCTCTATGTGCCATAAAGCATGACATGGATTATTATAGTCGTGAGAGCCAGTACAACTAAAAAATGTTCGGTCATAATGACTCATGAATCCCACTCTGAGCATAAACAAATATCCTTTAACCAACAGTCCCGGGGGTTTTAGGCCAAAACGTTCAAAAAGAAGAGACACATTTAAATTTGGTATGGGAATACAGCTGTGCTTCTTTGAGCACTCCTTTGTCACTGTTATTTCAACATGTCTTAGATTTACGTCAAGCTAACGTGACACTTAGTTATATGAAAAACAGTGAGGCCAGATACTCACATGGATCTCTATGAATATCAAGACA
This sequence comes from Cyprinella lutrensis, assembly GCA_027497675.1. Taxonomy (NCBI): domain Eukaryota; kingdom Metazoa; phylum Chordata; class Actinopteri; order Cypriniformes; family Leuciscidae; genus Cyprinella; species Cyprinella lutrensis. The sequence goes on from JAOTRC010000012.1 coordinate 16,388,168, forward strand.
TCTTAGTTAACTATTTCAGCTTTGAATGCGTGTTAAAAACGCAGCAGACAAAACACAGAGATCGAAAGAAAATGCTAAATCAAAATACTACATTTTTCCTATAAGCCGAAAGGTTACAGTCTCATCAAATCTCTCTCGCCCTGTCATCGCCCTTCCCTGTTCCTGTTAAAACTTTGACTGACTGCAAAAGAACGGAAACCTTTGCATTTTTGAAGGAAGAGGATGAAAAAAGACTAAAAGATAATGAAAGACTCTGTAATCTATTCATATTCTACTCACAACTATCTGCAGACATATTCAAATGGACAGATTTGTGCATATATTTTTGGGAGGTATAGATAAAGGGGAGGGGTTATGATGCGTACCATCACCTCAGAAGCCATCATCTCCCCCTCCGCACCCTCCCTCTATTCCCTCTCTCTCTCTCTCTCTCTCTGAAAAATGAGGCTAGAAATTGTTGTGACGTCCTGAGGAATTGCTTTCTCAAGACAATGTTGCAGAATTGTTGCGCTATTCCTCTTTATCGAAGGATCCGGGCTGGAAATAGCATTAGGGCTGCTTTGGATTTGTCTAAAACGCATATGTTAAAATAAAGGTGTGCGGGTAGAGGAAGAAAAACGCTGGATTGTCAATGAGGCGATGAAGAGGGAGCCACCTGCAATATTAAGTGAAAAATGAAGAACTGCACAAGTAAACAACATATGAGAACGATTAAAATGTCAAGACAAGAGCAAAACGTTTTAAGATAACATATCTCTTCTTCAGGAGCGAATACTGTAGGAATAACTCTCCTGGTTCAATATTCACACACAAGATGCAACTTCTTTATAAAAAGTTCAAAACGAAAAGACTTTCCTTTTTCTTCCCTTTTAGAAAGTACCAAATCACCAATTTTAACTGGAATTTCTAAAAAATGTCTTTGACCTCAAGAGACTTTCGTTCTCTTGCACTGATTATGACATCCGAAACTTATAAATACATAACATGAACACATTTTTGTATTCAGTTAACTTTTGCAAATGGCTTTCTGCTGTATATCATTTGTAAATGTTAACATGAGTGATTGCTGTGAGGGGAAAAAATGGGACAACTGGAGGTTTTTCACTTTTTGGACTTATCTTGACATCCTGTTATCTTGACATCCTGTTATCTTGACGTCTTATTATCTTGTCTTGAAAAGGGAAGGATGAAAATATCTCCTTGTATTGAATGGGAGTACGAGTGATGGAAAATATTCTAAAAGGAGAACAGAGCACAAGTGTTGGCATGGAGGGCAGTTGCAGCAAAATGGCAAAGAGGCACAGATGCATTTAATTAAAAAAAAGCAAAATCAACAAAGCTAAAAAAAGGAATAAAGGAAGTGTCTACAAGTCTGTAAAATGATGGAAAACATAGTTCAGGTTGGTACTCACCTTAAAGAAACCAGAATCATACAGCTGGGTTTTCTCAAGATGTTAGGTTTACTGACAAGACATGTTAAAGGTTATTTCTTCTTTAGGTTGTATACAGAGTGATGAATGTATTCTTACACATATGCATCTTTTCTTTTCACCGAGGTTTCTTTTCACCTTTCACCATTGCAAAAGCGAGCATCTGCCAAACAAAAACTAAAGGTCTGCTTTAGGTACAACATCGATTCATATTCTCTAACAAAACTAGTCTATGATCTCAATTGAAAACAACAGGTAAATAAATTTACTTTCATTATGGTTTTCCATCCTTTCTGCTCACTATGTGAAGTAATTGATAGTGAAATCCACGTCCAATGTCCTTAAGTCTCCAGAGAGCTGAACCTTAACCAAACAAGTAAATGAAAACGTCTATCTGCATGTTGCCCGATTATTCAGACCGATTAAATAAATTTGCCGTAACGAAAACAAGGGCAAAATGTTACATAATGCATTGCAATTGTTTTATTTTTTAAATGCCAGCCATTGTCATGTTTGCAGTACAATACATGGACCTTTTACCTCTCACTGGCCAACAAAAGAAGTACATGCCAGCTGGACTGAATCCACACTCTCATTTGCACACTGTCCTCTTGAGGATGTAATTACAAATAATGGACACTAGGTGAGGCAAAAGCCTCCTTCTCAGCAGGTACAGGATGGTGTCCAATGGAGTTCTCCCTCTCCCTGTCCCTGTCCAGGCGAGAAGCTTTTGTCCTTGGGAGTGAGCATGTGATGCACTGCCAAAATCGGAGCGGGGGCAGGTGAAGCTCCCATATGCCAGCACTGCTGGAGCAGATTAATGGCTCCTTCATTTGATGTTTTATTATGTCTATCCATTTTCTCCCAAACAACACGTTTCTCTTCAAGTCTTCTATTTAAGAATCCTCATAAAAAGGAGATTGTCAAGGGGAGAAAAGAAAGGTGTGATTGCAAGAAACAGTTTAAAACGTGTTTAAAGGGATAGTTCGCCCTAAAGTAAACATTCTGTCATCATTTACTCTACCTCATGCTGTTTCAAACCTGTATGACTGGCTTTCTTCTGTAGAACACATAGAGAAGTTTAGCAGAATGTTCACACTGCTCTTTTGAAAACAATGGAAATATGACCAGAGGCTGTGAATATAACTTAAGCACTATATACACATCGTTTTAAGCCATATCATAACATTGTGTGAGGTTATGATTTATGAAGCCACCAGTGAATTTAGGCATCAAAACATTATAATGTATAACATCAAAAATAGATGTTATACATTGAAAATAGATGTTATGCAATCATAAAATGATTGCTAATGGTAACATTTACCAGTGTTATTCAACTATTAGCATTTTTAAAGATTAACTAAGTAACTTTTTATGATAGAAAAAGGTCATATAAATCAAGAAAATGATCATTGTCTAATATTGGCATATTTTGTTTCCTTAACTTTTATGATGCTTTTTGTCATTGACAGTGCCTAGACACCATTAACTTTCATGGCTGGGAAAGATGCAACATGAACATCTTGCCTAAATTTTGTTGTCCAAATGAACAGAGAAAATTGACTAGATTTGAAACATGATTAAAGGTAGGGTAGATAATTTGTTTTATTAACACTTTTCATTATACTGGTGTAAGGGGGGGTGATGAACTTTTTTGAGTGTAAAAACCAAGCGAACGTCATACTGTAAGTTGACCTCAAACAACAATATAATAAAATTTAAAAAGCCAGTTCATGACCCCTTGAAACTTTCTTCACATTCTGATAGTAATCAATAATAGAAGTGGCGCCCTCATCCAAAGGCAGGGCGGGGATATGCTCCTCATTTGTATTTAAGGTGGTACACACCAAAACAGCTTTTTAAAACAGGCCCCAAAAACGATATTTTCAAATGGTTCTAATAAATTAACTGTGGGGTATTTTGTGCTGAAACTTCACAAATACATTCTGGGGACACCCGAGACCAATATTACATCTTGTAAAAAGGGGCATAATAGGTGTCCTTAAATACATAATACATAATAGCAAGAGACATGTTTTCTTAAGATTCATCAGTGGAAAGAAAGAAAAAGAAGAAGAGGGATAAAAGGAAGAAGCCAAGCAAGAGAAAAAGGGGGGACAAAACGAGCTACTTAAACGAAAAAGAAGTGTTGTAAATCTGTTTTGAATTAAGTTGTTTTTCAAATAAAGGTTTCCGACTCCTGTATGTATTTTATTGTACTTAACCTGTAACTATATGTAACAAGAGGGTAACAAGGAACGCTATTTGAAACAAGAGTATCTTTCCCCAATATTTAAGCAAAAAGTGCAATAGTTTTACTTTTCAGTGCACTTTTGTTAAAAAGATTAGTGTATAAATGCATAGATATGTACCCTGTAATTTTTAAAAAGCCAATATAGTATGTATTGGTACACTATTATTACAAAAAGGTGTGCAATGTATGTGCTTGCTATATTGCTCCCAAATGTAAGATTATTGTATCATAATAGTAGAATAAGTACCCTTTCTACAATACTCAAAGTATAAATATATATTTTTTTATTCTCCTGGTTGTAACCCATTTATTCCCCAAACTGTACATATTGTTTCCTTATGTAAGTACTTTATAGGTACACTATAATTACCGAAAGTTACACTGTAAAATCGCTTTAATTACGCAGTAGCCTACTATCTGCGCTGTAATCTAAAGCGTTACCAGAATTTGTAAATATTTTCCATTTCTATATTTGAAAACATACTGCTTACGTTTTAGATGCTGCCAATACGGTACATCCATATGCTACATTTCAGCATCTACCCATGTGTACAAAAAATTATGTTTTTGTATCTGTTAGGAGTACCCACATATACACAATGAGACCAGGCTGTCATATCAATTATTATTTATAACATAACATAGCATAATAATGATCAATTATTTGTATCTGACAAAATGTCCAAATCAGTGTACCTCAATTCTTACCTTATGCCTTCGATTATCAGCATGGATGTATTTATGTGATTGAGATGTACTGAATAAAGAATACAGTCCTATGTCCTGCTCACAAAAGGAAGACACATCAGAGTCAAAATCAGGCAGGCTGAATGAAAGAGAGTTCTGGATGCAGTGGGGGTCCTAACAGCCATTGACACTGATTGGGGATGGCAGGTGCAGTTAATGACATGGGCCGTGTATGTCCTGCTCTGATTGAGGTGAGAGAGAGTAGAAGGAAAGAGAGGAGAGATGAGTGTTGACTTATAATCAAACCCTAATCAAATGGCAAAAAAAAGAAACACAGACATATTTTTCACGCAAAAATACACACACAGATTTTTTCTCTGTCACACACACACAAACAGAAGTACACACATCCCATCCAATCATATCCCTTCTCTCCCACCCCCACCAGCACTGATATGGTGATTCGTGGAGGCCACAGATAAACCACTCAGACCATGAGGATGATAATGGCAGATGCTGCCGAGACTCAAATTCAATCAGCAGTGGGCTGTCAACGTGGATGAGTTTAAGAGTGAAACACGCTTGCTGACGTACATTAAAGATACATCAGCTATAGTATGACAAAAACAGCCCTGGATTTGGTTTGCCCAATCATGACACACTGCCACTCAAAAGTTTTGGATAAAGAATATACTGTATATATAAACACAATTATAGATAAACACAAAACGTTTATTTAGCAAAGGCACATTAAATTGATCAAAAAATACATTTATGAAATTAACACATTCTTTTAAAGTTCTATTTATAATGAATGCTGTTCTTTTAACCTTTATATTCATTAAAGAATATTTAATTCATTCATCCTAGAAAAAAAAACACATTTTCCACAAAAATACCAAGCAGCACAACTGTGTTTAACATTAATAATAAGAATAAATGCGTCTTTAGCAGCAAATCAGCATATTAGAATCTGAAATATTAGAATTTCTGAAAGATCATGTGACACTAAAGACTGGAATAATGGCATTCAGAGGAATACATGACATTTTAAAATATATTACAACAGAAACCAGTTAATTTAATAATATTTCACAGTATTACTCTTTTTACTGTATTTTTTATCAAATAAATGAAGCATTGGTGAAATTAAGAGACTAATTTCAAAAACATAAAAAAATAATGTTTCCAAACATTTGACCGGTGCTATATTTTATATTTATTTTTGTATATTTTCTCTTTTTTCTTTGTATATTTTCTAAAAATGTGTAGGAATGTCAACTACATTGCTTGAAAGTTTTCTGTGGGTTAAAAAAGAGGGTAAAGTTTAAGAAACAGAAGGCTGACGGGGAAACAAGGGGGGTTGGGGGTTCACTGACAGTGGCTGAGACCCTTGTCTCTTCACGAGATGAATACCAGTCCAGGCAGTGTGCTGATGTGCTCCAGAACGCTCATTATAACGCACAGCCCATACGTTGCCCTGACATATCCATTATTTATTAACGTATGGACTAGGGAACCAGGCCACCATTCAAGACTGCAATCCTTTGGAGGCAATTCTGACAGGTTCTTTCAGAAATAAATAAATAATCCTTCACTTCTTCCTTCCTTCATGGCTTATGCGCCCAACACAAGAATAGCTCATATGCTCAGACTGTTTTTGCTGCGGAACCTGTAAACATATTTCACATGCATTCACTGCTCAACATAAAAACCCTAGAATTGTGACAGACCGTTATGTTGTCCAAGCCCATTAATCCAACTCATATTTTGAATAAATATCATGCATAATAAATGTTGTTTATTTCAGCAAATGTGTACATCTCAAATGCAATTATTAAACAAGGCATGGTAAGTATTTTACCCTTCAGTATTTTATTATGGTAACGATATTTACGATGCTACAGTTATTAATACTGTAAATTCTAGAAAATAGTTTAAATCCTATATTATTCATTCTCAAATGGTGGGTCCAGACCCCAAAAATATGTTACAGGTGTCAGCAAGCAGGATTACAAACACGCAAATAATAAGATGCAACTAACCATATAATCATGACATGTGCATAGCTGCCATAAAAAGAATAGTTAGAAATTTTAAAACTTCTAAAATACTTTATAAAACGGATAGTTCTGGTCCTTGATTCTGATTGGTTGAACCGTGTTCCGTTGTAAAATTAATCAACAAACATACACCTGTGACTGCATTACATTAGTATTACTGCCATTTATGATTCTTGCTGCATGTGTTGCTTGGCAACCTCTTTGGAACTACATTGCTTGGCGGAGGAATAAATCTGTTACAACGTTATTATTATTTTGTTGCTGGTGTTTATTTTATGAATAAGAATTACTAAAATGAATATTTTTATGGAAAAGCCATTTTATAAAAGCCGTGTTTTACAGTGAATTTAGAACAGCTAAGGGGGTTTTAGGCTAAGGGGTTTTCTTATTGCTTTAATCAGCTCTTTAAAAGCACTTTGCATTTCATTTTGCCATTTAAAAAAATTTCATGAATGATGAATTAAATCTAATATTTTAAATTGGTAATAAAATTGTTTTCAACCTTATAAATTGTTTTCAACTGTTATTCCATTTGGATGAGCTGCATTTGAAGCCAGTCAAATAGTCAGTATATGCACAAAATACTAACACATAATTTGAATACTATATTAGTGCATCAACGGAGTGTTAAATGTTAAATATTCTGTATTTTCAATTTTTCATACTAATTAGTGTAAAAATAACGTAAAGCATTTATGCTCACTCATATGCAGATCAGCATTACTATCTATTATGAGATAAAAAGTAAGAGCAAAATCTCCAGTATTATCGTATTACTATGCAGGTAATGTATAGAAATATATGTTATACTGACCATCCTATCATTAAACTGTTTTATATCAGTATGTATTTATAATGTAGCCTATTTTATTTTCCAAATTGTATTTTTATCAGTATTAAGCTGTCCATCAGCCACCATACTCTCTAATTATCGCTACTCAGTCAAACATCGCATTGTTGTCTTACTGTTAGTAAGAGAGAAAGAGAAAGAGAAAGAGAGGAAAAACAGAGGACGACGTAACGGAAAGAGAGGAAAAATTCAACAGATTTAAGCAGTTCAGGGCTGCTCTCCAGACAGAGAAAAATAAAGTTTCTCTGGTGCAGTCAGCCCAAACTGATGTGTTATATATTGCCTGTCACTCTATTCTACTGGAATATTGGGGCGTTGCTTGGCTCAAACCTGGAAGGTACAGCAATCCATCACCAACATTCACAGGAGGAGATCTCATCTCAGCCTTGGTAGCCAATATCCCAGCCGTTGAGTGCCACATAATAGGGATCCTGTTCAAGGCTGTTTCAAACACCACTCATCTATAACTTCCACATTCTGCAGTTAAATGCTTTAGCCTTACATTGCAACGCCTTCATTCAAACAGAATGAATGATTAAAAATAAAGGCAATCATTCAAATAAAACATTGCTTGTACTAAAATAACTTATTTTTTTTATCTCATCCTCCTGAAAAATCCAACATTGCTGGTCACCAGCATAAGGTATGTTTTGCATGCTGGGACCAGCATGGGATGCTGGTTGCTGCTTTGCTGAATGCCAACAGGGATGCTGGTTTCTGGGTTGCTGGTCCCCAGCATGGGATGCTGGTGTGCTGGTGGACCAGCATAAGGTATGTCTTGCATGCTGGGACCAGCATTTGTTGTCTTTTGAGTGCTGGTATGATCCCAGCAAGACCACACAAAAAAAACGTCCTTATGTATTAAATATCACTTTTCTTAGTGTGAACAAACTGCTTATGATTATGTTTTTGTTAAGCTTTTTTCTTGGTTTTCATATGTTTTGCAATTACACAAACTCTTTTAAACTGATCGTAACTGATTTGTGTACAGATCTTTTGAAACAGGAGACAATTCATTTGTTGCTTTGAAAAGTTTTTTCCAGTTTCCTGGATTAATTATGCTATCATAACTAAACAATAAAAAACAGTTATACTTTCAGAAGAGGAAGCAAAAGAAGTGACAATGTTATAATCATATGATTTATTAAACCTATGACCTGTAAACCTCTCCAACGATTCGACGGCTGATGAGGGTGACCTGCAAGTTGATGACAAGGATTCTCCTACTGTTCTTGCAACGAGTGCTCTTCTGGACGAGCAGGAGATGGTTAATGAGGGTGATAATCATGTAGATCCTAAGCCCTCTCAACCACCCTGCCCCCTGTATGGAGTGCGAAACCGGCAGGCTAAAGCTGCCTTGGCTTGACGAACGGTTTCTACCCGGCCATAGGCCACCAGCTCATGTGAGCTTTCCATTCTCCCTGATCTTCACAAGAAGATCAAGAGGGCATGGAAGAGCCCATACTCTGCCCGACATCAGCAGGGTAGTTTCGCTGATGTCGTGGGGATCGCAGAGCACGGGTATGTGTCGATGCCACCCATTGACGAGACGTTTGCTAACTATCTCGTTTGCCAACTATCCCACGACACTGAGAGCTCCAACCCTGCCATCCAAACCGATAAAGACAACATGCGTGTTTGAATGGCAGAGCATACACGGCAGGGGGTCAGGCCGGTGGTGCTCTGCACATCATGGCGGTACCAGGCCGACCTGCTGCAGGATCAGGGGGCAGGGGGCATGGATGTCCCCCGAGGCAGTCACTGAGCTGAGCCAAACCACGGATCTTGCTCTCTGGTCCACCAATAAAACTGCTGCCGCAATCGGTCGGTCTATGGCGGCGATGGTGGTCACTAAGAGACATCTGTGGTTAAACCTGGCTGACATCGGGGATAAAGAGAAGGCCTTGAACTCTGAACTCTTCAGCACCTCCGTGGAGGTTGGGAAGTTCAGGGAGGCGAAGGCACGCTCAGCTGCTTTTAGGACTTGGACATGCTGCTGAGATCCAGGTCCACGCCCAGGCAGGTGGGAGGGCCTGGCCCTTCATGGTCCGAGGACCGTAGACTGGGCCAGAGAGCCGGTGTCGCTACTCATGCACCTCCTCCATGGAGGAGCGGGGCGCAAAAGAGGCGTGACTCCTGCAAAAAGAGGAATCTGAGGGAGTAATATGTGTGTGTAACTAACACTAAAGAGTAACTCTCTACCTCCTTTCCTCTATAGAATTAGGGGGTCATGTCAATGTAATAAGGTAAGAAGAAATTTCTTGGAAACATTAGGGCAAAAAGCACCACAATATTTTGGGCTGAGCAGAGAGTTCTAAACTTCATTTTATTCTGTTTTTTTAATTTACACTTCCTTTGTAGCCAGAGCATTGCCATGGTTCACTGCCAGCTTCGCAGTACCTCGGGTTGAGGGACCTAAAGGCAAGTGTCCAGGGGCTCTGTCTTCAGACAGACAGGAAGTGGTCAGGCTGAAGTGTCTACAGTAGGGCTGTAACGGTACATGTATTCGTATTGAACTGTTTCGGTTCGAGGCTTCCAGTTCGGTACGCATACAAACTGAATGATTGCTTGAACCATTTTTCCTGCTGGCAAAATTCGTGCTGACGCAGCCAACACAACATCAAATGGCAAGCGTGATGAAAGCAGAACGAAACTGCGCTACTCGTTATGTGCTTCACGGATTATGTGCTTCACAGATCGTTTATCAGTTAGGACCAGCAACATCTGTTCAGCGCGAGCCGATCTCGATCAAGCAACACTGTTACCACACAGCGCTAAGAGATCCGGTAAAGAAGACATTTGAATTCGTCACTGAGGTAATAACATCGCTGCGAGATCTAGTAAGATGCATTCACATTTCTCTGTTATTAACCGTAGATCTCTATTCGATCAAACAGCGCTGTCATGGAAACCAGGAGAAACATTGTGCCGTGAATGAACTAGTAATACTTTACGTCCACAGAC
>JAOTRC010000012.1:16399665-16415426 GCA_027497675.1 Cyprinella lutrensis
ATATTCAATGAAAAAAAATGGGTCTTAATTATTGCATAAATATTAATTATAAATCATAAAATTATCTCAAAACACCAAAAAAGAAAAGAAAAAATATTATTGAACAAAAATATATTTCATTGATTTTACTCAAATAAAATGTATCTTAATGCCGCCCTCCGGGTCATTTTTGACGCGAATGTCCTGAGTGTGACTGGAAAACGAAGAACCCCAGAGGTTAAATAAACACACTGCATTCCAAAGTGGCATCACATTTTATAAAAACACAGAAATATTTTTAATATCTTCCAACCAAAAATTCCGTTTTATGATGAATACATCTCTATTCTAATTTTAATGTTCCACAGCATTCAGTGTCTCTAAACACAGTCTTCCCCGAAGAAGACCATCCTCCATGTAAGCTTTCAGTAAGGGCACTTCTAAGATGACATCATTTCATACAGACCACAACCCCATAAACAGAGATAATAAAGGGATAGGCAAGCGAGAAACTGGGAAATGGAGTTGATGTCACTGTAAGCTGTTGATCTACATCAAGAAAATTAAGATTTTTAGAAGGAGGAGAAGTGACTCAAGTAGAGAAGGTTCAAGACAGGATGGTGAAAGAGTGAGAGAAAGACAGTGGCAGCAGGGTGCTTTCTAAGGGCTCTCAGGGGACATTTTGTGGAAAGCTTCCCTCCCTGTGGCGGCCCGCAGGCCTTTAAAGAATGGCAGCGGGACGTCAGTCACTGGCATCGGCACAGGAGAGTGAGTGAGAGCAGCATAGCGATGAGCCATGTGGGTGTATCAGTACGAGGGATAAGCAATCTGAACAGACTGCCTGTTCTCTGAAATGTTAAATCAAAATGCAAAACAGGAGTTGACCGGTCTTCCTCTCTTAACAGATTCACCAGCATATGTGTGGACAGCTTCTTGTGGATCACTAATATTTAAGGTAATTAAGCTAAACCTCCAACTGCCTGAGAAGCCTTCAGTCTGTCTGTTTGCAATGTTATTTTAGCCATCTTCAGAACAGAAGATTTTGTGCTTAGTATAATATCTGTATATTAGAAAATATACTGACTAATATATTGTTAAAATATATTACAATATATTGAATAGAATTTAGTATTTACTTCATTGTACCCAAAAAAGGCAGTGGGTTACGGCCAATCTTGGACCTGCGAGTTTTGAATCGGGCCCTGCACAAACTTCCGTTCAAGATGCTCATGCAGAAGCGCATTTTCGAATGCATCCGTCCCCGGGATTGGTTTGCAGCGATGTTTTGCTTTCGAGGGTCGAGCATATCAGTACAAATTCCTACCCTCGGGCTGACCCTGTTGTCCCACGTCTTCACAAAAGTCGCAGAGGTGGCCATTGTTCCCATGAGAGAACAAGGGTGTTCGCATTCTCAACTATCCCGACGACTGGCTCATTCTGGCTCACTCGTGAGATGTGTTGTGCGATCACAGGGACATGGTGCTACGGCACCTCAGCCGGTTGGGGCTTCAGGTCAACTTGGACAAGAGCAAACTTTGCCCTGTGCAGAGAATCTCTTATCTCGGTATGGAGCTGGACTCGGTCGCCCAGACAGCGCACCTCACGGAGGAACGTGTCCAGTCAGTGCTCACCTGCCTCAGGTCCTTTCAAGGCAGGACAGCGGTTCCACTGAAACAATTTCAGAGGCTCCTGGGGCATATGGCAGCCGCAGCCGCAGTAACGCCACTCGGTCTGTTGCATATGAGACCACTCCAGCACTGGCTTCACGGTCGAGTCCCGAGGTGGGCGTGGCAGAGCAGCATGTTCCGGGTCAAAGTAAACCCGCACTGTCGCCAAACTTTCTCCCCGTGGTTGGATCCTGCGTTTGTTCGGGCCGGAGTGCCCCTAGTCCAGGTTTCCAGGCATGCTGAGGTTTTCACAGATTTCACAGCCTCTGCCATGGGGTGGGGGGCGACGTACAAAGGGTATGCAGTCTCGGATCTGTGGACGGGGCCCCAGCTGCATTGGCATATCAACTGCCTAGAGTTGCAAGCAGTACGCTTGGCTTTGTGCCGCCTCAAGGGGTTCTAGGGGCAAAGACAAGCACGTACTGGTCCGTACGGACAGCACTGCAACCGTTGGTACATCAACCGACAAGGTAGTCTACGCTCCCGCCGCATGTCGCGACTCACCTCCCACCTCCTCCTATGGAGTCAGAAGCATCTGAGGTCGTTTCGTGCCACTCATGTTCCAGGGGAGCTCAACTGTGTGGCAGACGAGCTTTCATGGTAGCCTCCGCTGCCAGGAGAATGGCGACTCCTCCCCAGGCGGTTCAGCTGATCTGGAGTGTTTTCGGAGTCGCACAGGTGGAACTGTTTGCTCCTCCAGACACGACCCACTGCCAGTGGTTTTACTCTCTGTCCGAGGGGACCCCTGGCTCACTCCCTATCCGAGGGGACGCCCTGGCTCACAGCTGGCCCCGGGACCTGCGCAAGAATGCGTTTCCCCCAGTGAGCGTTCTTGCACAGACTCTGTGCAAGGTCAGGGAGGATGAGGAGCAGATCCTGTTAGTGGCGTCGTATTGGCCCACCAAGACTTGGTTCACGGAACTCATCCTCCTTGCGACAGCCCCTCCTTGGCCGATTGCTCTGAGGAAGGACCTTCTTTCTCAGAGATGGGGCACTCTATGGCACCCGCGTCCAGACCTCTGGAAACTCCATGTCTGATCCCTGGATGGGACACGGAGGTTCTAGGTGATCTACCACAGGCAGTGGTAAACACCATCACTTCTGCTAGAGCCCCCTCTACGAGGCGCCTCTATGCCTTCAAGTGGAACCTATTTGTTGAGTGGTGCTCCTCCTGCCAGAAAGACCCCCGAACTTACCCAATCAGAGTCGTGCTTTCCTTCCTACAGGATGGGTTGGAGCGAAGGCTGTCTTCCTCCACCCTCAAAGTGTATGTTGCAGCAATAGCCCATGTTCCAAGGGGGAAGCACAACCTGATCATCAGATTCCTTAAGGGTGCTAGGAGGTTAAATCCACCTTGTGTTTTGCAATATGTCTTGGGACCTAGCTCTGGTACTGAGAGTCCTCCCTTTGAGCCTTTGCTGACAGTGGAGCTGAATATCCTGTCCATTGAGACTGGGAGGGTCGGGGATCTGCAGGCTTTTCCGGTCGATGAATCGTGCCAAGAGTTCGGGCCGGCCTGTCTGGCGTAATATTGAGACTCCGGCCCGGATATATGCCAAAGGTTCCTACCACGCTTTTCATGGATCCGGTAGTGAACCTGCAAGCGCTGCCCCAGGAGGAGGCAAACCCAGCCCTAGTGTTTCTCTGTCCCATTCTGCCCCACGTCTGCAATTAGTGTGCAATTGGTTGGGTGATGGTAGTCTGTGCTTGTACTGTAAGTATTGTGTATGTACATGTGTGTGTATAAGTGACAGCCTGTGTATATACTATATGTATGTACTGTAGTGTCTAGAGCCCTATAGGCTAAGTGCACAAGCGTAGTCACAAACTTCCGCTATTGTCAAAAGTCAGCATATCAGTTTCCGGGTTACGACTGTTCATCCGCATCAGCTAATAAACAAACAAGATGAGTGCTGCTGTTGTATGAAAAAAAGGGTTCTTAAACACATCTAAGATTCTAATAACTGTAGGCGGATCTGCACGGCCGTTTCACACATACCCCGTTTGCAGTGCGTGTTGCGGTGCAGGAGCAACGCGTGCTACAGTGCTTTCACATTTTATGATGTTATGATATTGTTTTAAAATTGAAATGCAAAAGAAAAGGCAAGTCGGCTGGTTTTGTCAATTTTAAGTTTTAATTTAAAATATTTGCAATTTTAATATAGTAAATATTTGACCACTTGCTTGTGCAACTTATGTGTATAAGTAATGCATGGAATAATAGCCCCAACTTGCGTTGTTTAAATTGTGTTTAAACATGCATACAAATGAATCGCAATGCTAACACAATTTAAAAAAAATAAATAAAAGTTGCAGCATAACTTCTGGATTAAAAAAAAAATAGTAAGTATGTGTTTGTGGTACAGCCACGGATTAATTATTCACTGCAAACGCATCATAATATGTGAAAGCACTACAGCACGCGTTGCTCCTGCACCGCAACATGCAGTGCAAACGGAGTATGTGTGAAACGTGCGTTAGATCCACCTACATTTCTTAGAAACTTATATGTGTTTAAGAACTCTTTTTTTTTCGTACAACAGCAGCACTCATCTTGTTTGTTTATTAGCGGATGCTAATAACAATAGCTAATAACTTCTGACAATAGCGGAAGTTCGTCACTATGCTTGTGCACGTAGCCTATTCGGACGAGAGAGGTGTGGTAAAGTAACAATTTTCAGAGCTTCTCTGTAATTTTAGTCCTGTCCGAATGTGCCATCTCAGCAAATATGTATGTAAATATTTTGTCATTTTCTGTTTAAAATTATTAAATAGAAAATGATAAAATTACATTACTCCATCTATCCTTGTAAAGTTCGAATAGGGCTCCCATCCAAAAAGGGCTCAAGACAAATTTTTTTCAGGACAATAAAATCTATCCTATCCTATCTTCTCCTATCCTATAGTCTTTCCATCACATGCTGCAAACTACAAAAATCAATATCAACAAAAAAACTAAGATTCTACATTTTTCAGAATTCATAACAATTCTAAAGAAATACAATATTACAAACTAAAGAGGTACATAGTTAATAAAGTGCAATGGATTCATGTGTTAACTTTTCCAGCCCTAAAAATAATATACAATATGTATTATAATAATATGTTGCTTTTTTTAACTTTTTCCCCAAGGAAAAATGGCATGACCTCAAGTGCATGAACACAGCAATCATAGACAGAAGAAGAGAAAGTTCTTGAGCCAGCCAGTTACAGTCCAGCATAAACCATAATATCATTCAAAAGTTTATTAGGATTGAATCCAAGAATGTCATTTTTATTTATGTATGTTTTCAGAGACTAGGAAAAAACATGTGGCAGCTTAACCATAAACTGGTTTGCTCCAAAATAATGACAGTATCATTTAGAAGTTATATGAACTAAAAATTTACAGTTTCTCTCAACCAGCAATACAGATCGACAACTTTAATGACATCATTCTGCACCTCAACTTGTTGTCGGATTTTTTGTCTTATCAAATGGTCACTAGAATCTGAAGCCTGCCGCCCCCTGCATTACAAAAGAAAATTAAATCTGCTTATGAAATCTGTCACGTTTACTACATAATGTACTATTAGGCTATAGTGAATGTGCACAAATTGTGTTCTAGTCCAGAGACATAACTCAAAACGGGTCATATGCAAGAGTTGTGCTAACAACAAAACTTATCTGACCCATTTTAATTCTACACAGTGCTGAACACACAGAGGAGAATATGAGGAGAAATGGTTAGACACCCATTACAAACAGCGCTAATGATCAGATTAAACAACACTGGTGCCACCCACCAACCTGAATTTTAAGATTTTCAAACTGAACATCACAACTATTTCTAAAGATTATCACCATTTTGCTGTAATATCAGTTTCATATTAAATATGACTTATATTTTTATACAATTCTGGCTGTTATAAGCTGTCAAATGTGTATTTGCTTGTCTGTAATGGAAACAAAATGCTACTTAGGCTATTCAAAAAAATAGGACAAGTTCTTCAATATGCCTCACCCAGACTCACCTCATCAGAAATACGCCATAAGCAACAATCTTTTAATTTGTCAACATACTGTATTTTTTTGTCTTGCTTGCTTACTTGCCATTTCTTTGTAATTATTTGTGAAAGTTACTAGTATTTTCTCAGTGAAAATTGTTTCAAATTAAATCCTACACCTATTTTAAGTGCATTGTTCAGAGGAGACTCAAGTCATTTGACCATATTACAGTATTCCATGCTGTAGTTAGCTGAGATATAGTGTGATTAAAAAAGTTAGTATAAAATAAGTAAAATGGTTATTGAGCAACAGTAGGATTCAGCATCAAGTAACGCAAAAGATTTCAGTTCAGAATGACACTGTCAAAAAGTGACATTTTATGTTATTTTAGTTTACCATAAATGCTAATCAGTACATTCAGCAGTGCACTCTAACCATGTTTCAAAGACAAAAGAAGTAAAAATGAAATTACATCCTACTTAAATGTTAAAAAAATACATTCTAAAGTTCGAACATTCCTAAATACGGATTGCATTTAAGATAAATTTAAACTATAATACATTTTCATTTAACTGCGATCAATATGATCAAAAACATAAACAACAGTTTGCATTTAAGTATTTAATTTTAAAGTATATAGCCAAATTTCTGTCTCAATTACTCGTTGTAAGTATTCTAAAGTGTACTTCCTTTTTACAAGGGTATATATCAGCCTTGATCTCATGTGACACAAGTTTTCAAATTTGTGAAATTCAATTGTGTGAAAAAGTATGTATTCTTTCATTAGGTTTTTTTTTAAGTGTACCAATAACTGAATCAGTAAATATTACTGAAATGTGGTACAAAATGTACGGAATGTTGGCATGTTATCTATGCCCTTAATGTAAATACGTTGACTTTCCTCACAAACAGGTCACTGCAATGATGGGGGAACCATTTAACTTCTCAGCCAGAGCTAGCTATCAATTATTTACAGTCACCTGTTTAAAATTTAAAGTGCCACACATTAACGTTCCCAGCACCTACACTTTCACCCTGACCATCCTCCAATGATCCGCCACCCCTCCCCATCCTAGAAACGGCCAATGATAATGAGTTGCTTTCGCCAGTGAACTGGAGATGTTAAATCAAGCCAGGTCAAAGGAGATGGCAGGCGTCACGGTAAGGGCACAGGCCAGGCATGTCTGATTACGTTTCGGTCTTAATTGGTAGCACAAGCAAAAACAATACATTCGGCAACAATGTTGCAGCACATTGTAGAGAAAGCTGGGATTTGGAGCAACAGAATGGTGGAAAATATTTGCTGAAAATAAAAACAGAAACCCTGTGGTGGACAGTACAAATGTATTTTTACTTTGTGTATTTGTACTTTATCAGAGCATTTTTTTTTTCAGTTCATTCCAATGCATACCTTTTACTTAACTACATTTAATAAAAAAAAATTCATTCCCAGTTATTTGAAACTGAAGAAATCGCCACGAGCTCTGCGACTTAATAGTGGTGTCTGATTCTTTTGCACTGAACATTGAGCTTGAGTGATGGCGTGAAAAGCAAGTTACTAATGCCGAAATTTATGCCCATCCAAAAAATCCAAATTAATGCATTCTTATTTACTTCTGCAGAATACAAGAAGAAAGAATCATTCAGGTTTATAACGATTATAATTGGAAAGCAATTTTTGGGTGAACTATCACTTAATATTCAAGTCTGTTTCTGTTTGTTGTATTTTGAGCGTGTCATTTACTGTACATATATGTTTGATTTTAATTAAATGTTTGTGAATAAATTATCCAAAATGGTCCAATTCATAGAACAAACAAAATCCTTAATTTCCTCAAGCAAAAAAATCAATAAATTATACAGCATCTAAGCTGTGGTACTAATGGAAGATAATAATCACTAAGATAAAAGGCCCTGTTGTATTACTAAATCTCTCCTCATGCATTACCATAAAAACAGCAACTTTTGCTTACATTACACACTATACAGCAGTGTTCATGTTTTCACAGTGACAAAAAAAATATCAGTTGCTTCATGTCCTAAACAGACACTGCATGTGACATATTCCTGTAAATAAAAATAAAACCAATCAATTTCCAATATAGATCATGCTTTATGTCCCCATACAGCATCTTGATCAACATATTAAAAAAAAAATCCAACACAAAACCTGTGCTCAAACTGTCTGACTAACCTGGAGCATTACTGGACCCAAAGCAAGCTCAGGAAATGTTAGAAAAGATAAGATGACTCTGCTAGACTAATCCATTCTGGTGGCAGAGTGAGAGAGAGAGAGAGAGAGAGAGTAGAGCAGTAGAGCAGTGACACAGGGTAATCCTCCAGGGTCTTGCATTAGCGTGGTAAATTAAAGGCGGTATTAGATTAAATTGGCTCTCCGATTTCAGGGGTGTAAGTAAAATTCTAATTTGCATTTTCCACTGCCGCTTAAGATATAATTAGTTCAGGGTGATTCCCAGGTGCAAAACACTGACAGCAACATCCAGCTGCTTACTGGGCGTTTATCATTTGTTAGCAGCAAAATGTGCAATCAGCTGGGTCTACATATGCGTGTTTGTGGGTTCGTATATGCTTATTTGGAGCAGGTCAATTATAAATAAAAAAAAGAGTGGATCTTAATCTGAATGTGTCTACAGACGCTTGTGTAAAGACACATGGTTCTCCTATACTGGTCATTACAATATAAATTAATTTTGGCTCAATATAAATTAATGAAGGAACTGTGTGTGGGCAGAGGATGCAAATCAGTCTAACAGCAAACTCTGATCATTCCTCACACATTGAATACAACAACAAAGAGTCTAAAGACCTATCACAAGACAAAAAAAATAATTCACAAAAAACCTAACCTTTATTAATAAATGTCATTAACCTTTATTAATAAATGTCACATTCGTACCCTTTCTAGATCTACATAGATTCACCTCTGTATCAGTCCATTTACACCTAAAGTAAGTTCATTAACACTTCCACCAAGGAAGTTTGCGCTACAGAACTCAAAACTGTATTCTACAGGACAGAACAATATTCCACAACCCAGAATCCCATAAAAAAATAATAATAATTTCTTAATTTAAGATATATGAATACACTTAAGGTGAAGCCGGTCACCTCTGTTCCATGAGAGGCACCAAATGGAAAAACAAAAAAATGACATGTTTTCAATCAGTTTTTTAGACCAGAACACATCCCTGTCTGCCACTAGTCAGCCAAACTTACGGGATATTTAAAGACGGAATATTTTGATAGTGCTGCGAGAAGCGCTTTTAATGGGAAATCAAACTGTAAATGGTTTACATATTGTCCCTCCATATTAATCTAAGTATATTAAAATCGAAAAATCTACACACTTCACCTTTCACACATAACAACTACATCAACAATGCCTAGTTTGTGATTAGCAACTTGGCGTGTACAATCATGTTAAAGTAATGAAAAAAATAGTAGAACAACACTACTTTATCCTAGCTGTTACAACACCAAACACGTGTTACAAACTTTATTCACATACAACCTTAACCTGAACACAAGTCATCACATTTAAGAAACCTGTATTAAAAAATTACTTTAGGAAGTATTTCTACGTGAATAAATGCTTAGGTGCCATTTACACTTGGTTTTTACATTCCTCTCAAATGCATTTCCTGTAACCACTTGTGATTGTATTTAATTGAATGGAAGGTTACTGAATGTTGGCATCAGACATACAAGTCTAATGTGCAATTTTTAATCCTTTGTTTTGGTGCATTGATTGCATATTAGGTGAGTAGGCAAATCTTTGATGTTGTCTGATTAGCATTAGCACACATTAGCGTTTACACTACAAATTTATGTGCCTTTATGTGTCCCTATGTGTAATGATAATCAGATCAGATAATGGTACATTGTAACCTGTTTACACTTGTGTTTTGCACTGTCCACATCACCTCACACAAGACGGATGTTCATGCCATATGTAAACAGAGCCTTTGTTCGCTGAACTAAATTCTCTCAAGAAATATATCCTCTATTTATCTCAACTCTCAAGCAAACATATACAGCAATAAACCCAAATTTGTATTTTTAAGCTATTTGTTGGATCATTATATTTGTATTTTACTTGGACCAAAATTATGGATAAATCACTGCCTGTAAGCCCTTGAAAATAGAAAATTTTATAGAACTCTCATGTCAGAAATAATAAAAAGTTGAATGCATTTGTTAATCCGTTTGATTATTTTGATATTATCTTTTTCAGTGTGTAAGGACATCAGGAAGAGAATCTAGACTTTCCACATCCCAAGTGATAGAAGAACAGCAGCAGGATTTTTTCTATTGCTCTCATTGTGGGGGAGATCGACTAGCCTCGTCAGGAGACAGTTTCTATAATTGGTTAAAATGACCAAGTGCAGAGAAGGATGGCTCTCTGCTGAAAACCATTTCCCAGCTCAGCTTGGAGCAGAGCCAAGCCCTGGGTTGTTCGGATGCGTTCCAGCCCCAGCCTGACTGGCAGCAATTAGGGGTGTCTGAGCCAAGCTCAGCTTGCGCTCCGCACAAACACCCCTAATTACTGCCAATTAGGCTAGGCGGGTAGGCAGATTTGAGAAGCCGGGGGGATGTTCAGGCATGGGTGGGCATGGAAACAATTTTCAAGGGCTTAGAAACGTGACTAGAAGGAAAGGTTAATGCTTTTGAGTGCACGGAGGGAGGGAGGGAGGGGGAGTGTAGTGTCTGAGTCGCCGTCTCACCTCTAGTGATGAGCCAGGCTTCTTTTTTAGCTCCTCGCATTTCCGAAACTTGCAGATCTGGTGGCCCGTTTTACGGTTCCGACAACTGCTGCACACTCCACAGTTGATTAGCCTCCTGCAGGGAGCGCAGACCCCACACCTTTTCCTTTTCTTTTTTGCAGGGTTTCCGCTGGATGCAGAGGAATTATTCTGTGGGCAGTCTGCCAGATTGGCAATTTGAAACGCACTGTCTGTAACGGCTGCTGAGGCTGCGGGGGAGTGAAGGGCTGTCATGACGATGACCCCGGGAGGTAATGAGATGCCCCCTAAAGCCGGAATAGCGGAAAAAGTTCCAACACGTTCCGGGAGATTCATTATCTCTGCTTCAGCAGCACCGCATTTCAGCTTGTTCATGCATTCTCCTGCTAAAGGTCTGCAGTGTTCAGGGGATAAGCTAGAGAGGAAATTATTATTTGCCATTTGCAGCGTCTCTGGCGGCACGCCAGGTTTCCCCGGCCTTTGGGAGTCATTTCTATGCATGCTGGTCCTATTAGGGTTTATTGCAGCTGATTTCCTTCCCCAGAGCATGCTGTTATCACAGTTCCAAGGGGACACACCAATTCTGGCACTGGGAAAAATTGGTGTCGTTATGCGGGCAATCTTAGCAGTCTGTGGAAATGCCCCATTAGTTTTGTAAAAGTTTGCAAACGACCTGTACCTTTCCATTTCGGCATTGTAATCCAACAGCTGGCTTAATCCACCGTCCTGAAGATTATCCTTTTGCAAGAGTGACACGTCTGTGCTTTGGCCGCTTTCAATGCAAAGTGCATTGTTAAGATTAGACATGACTGCTAAGTTTCAAGCGTTCACAAGAAATATTTGGGGGAGGGTAGCAGTTGGTTTTTGTCAAGGTGAAGCTTGTTAGACACAAGACGTTACCATCCTGGTTTATCCTCTCTACTAAAACAAGAGAACAACAATTCAACAAAACAAGTGACAAACATTTACTGTTCATCATCTGCCACTTCAAATTACTCAAATCTAGTGAAAGTTTTTAATTCACACATCAAAATTGTGAATTAATGATTTCTAATCTTGTGACTTACCATTGTAGCTATGAAAATTTAATGTTGCAAAACAACAGAAAACAGTCATTTGCATATGTGAAAATCATATGATCAGTACAGTAAAATTACAGTAATTTTAGAATAGGACCACTACAAATAAGTAGCATCATAATAGAACAAGAATAGTAGAAAAATAACATTCATGCAAATTTTTACGTTAAAAATAAGTTGTTGTTTTTTTTAATAATAATATTATCTTATTAAAATCTTGTACTCTAAAGTCTTGTATTTTCACAAAATCACATGATAATGCATCAACCAAGTTCTTAAGAAAATATGTAGAACAAATAATCACATTGTCAAGATTCACCAAATGATACAAAGATGCTTTGTTGGGCTCTCTCCAACCAAGTCTCAGACCTTGACAACTGTAGTGTGTAGGGGGATCCATTTCCGATCTCCCAGTCTGGCTGGGTTTTGTTGCCACAGATAAAAGCCCATTAGACACATCTTCCTCTTCTTGCATTACCTTTCACTAGACTCTCTCACTGACTGCCTACTATACTGCAAGAATACTACATCAATATAAAGCACTGTGAACATCTAAATCTAAATTTAATGGAACATTTTCACCTGAGAGACAATACTGGAAACCCATCTAAGACCCTGCCATTAATCATTTGAGACCTGTTTGACCATTTGAGATATGTTTCTTTATTAAGTTTATTAAAGAGGCTCATGCTTTTTTATAACTTCCTTACTAAAGGCAAAAAGAACAAAACTGAGTAGCAAATATGACTTTACACTTGCAAGCATAATAAGTTTGAGAAACAATCCACACTGTATTGATGAAGCATGTTATTTGTTTACTATTATTATCATCGCTTGTTTTAAGTAAAAATGTGCTTTTAAAACGTCGATGTTCAAGCTGAAAACAAAGTTAAGAGAATACTGAAAAATATCCGATACTCTGATGAGACAGAAATAGGTAGAGAGTAAACAATTGTGCTTTCGATTACAGCCCGAGACACATTTCAAATTGCATAATGGGATTTAATCACTCTGGTGCCAATACAAAACCACACGAAATAAATAATAAAACAGTGGACATTCAGAAAGCATGCGCCACTATCGCTAAGCCAGAAAAAAAGGAAAGAGCATCACCTACCAGACAATCCAGACACTAGAGCAGCACATTACTGCGATGAATACACCATAAACACGCGCCGAGTGATCACTACACAAACACCATCTTTACGCACAAAACGCCATTGTTCATGCGAAGAAAAGTAGAAGGAAAGGTATATGTTTGTGATGGCGTCCGGGTTAAGGCTGTTGTCCGTGGAGCGATGACTGGAGGTGAGGTGTCTCCTGTCGCTGTGTGTGGCTGATTGGTGCTGAGGTGAGGAGGATGGGGATGTGGACACCAACTGATCATTGGCTGGAAATTACTATAGAAACACCAGGAGCTCTGGGGAGGGGGATGCTCATCTATCGCCACCGGGAAACAGCGTGCTTTCTCTCGCTATCTGTTTGGTAACTCTTTACATTACAGTCCCAGAGAAAGATTGCGTAATGAATTACAATAGCCGATTAAGTGTATTTAAAAGCAGTTACACAAATATTTCCATATTAGCTATAGACAACCTAGTTCATAACACTGTCAAAAAGGCTGTCAGCTTGTGTGACAACAATAGGATAAAGTGCACTGGTTAAAACGAAATGTTAGTTTGGTAAACTAATTTGCTTCATGTGACAAAAAACCTTTAACTGGTTTTATTCAAGTCAAATTTGTAATTTAATTTGACTTGACTTCAATTAAATCAGCTACATTTATTTACACTAACAAAGGCCATTTTAAAGAAACAGGAGCCTACAATACCTGTCCTGTCTTGTGTTGCACATGGGTGTTTTGTTATTTTGGGCCATTTCCTCTTGTCATTGTCTGATCCCTCCCCCTCGTTACCTTATTATTGTTTGAGTTCTCCCACCTGTGCCCTCTTGATTTGTTCCCTTTTTAAGTGTCCTCTTGTTTGCAGTTTTTGTCAGATCGTTGTCTATGTCTCCCATTCCCTGTGTTCATGTTTTATTTATTGTGTTTTCCCCCTTGTGGGTTTTTGCTTTGTGTTTGTTTTATTTTTGTAAATAAATATACCTTGTACTGCACTTGAGTCCTCACTCCCCTTTTCCTTCACCGTGACGTTACAGACACACTGAACTGAGTGGTATGGCTTATAACATCTCTTCCCCAGTCACCGAGTGGGAAAGAAAAGTTTTTAAGGGGGACCCGATTGGTCAAATTTTGCGGAATCCGTGTAGGCCGAAGTGGAGGAGGTGGTCCAGAGTCGGTTCACGCGACAGAACGACTCTATATTCAGTGTTAAATTTCATTTTTGTATTTTTTTGTAAGATCTCATCCCCAGTCACTATGTGGATTCCACGTAGTGAACTTTCTCCCACAGACAGAGAATGGAATCTTTTTATTAGATTATTTCTCTAGATGTGCACAAAGGCATGAGGAAATGAGGATAGCTGAAGTTTCACCACTGGTCTTATTGAGCATTGGGACTCTGCTGTTCCAGAACCGGAGCCAGTGTCTGCTGTTCCAGAGCCAGACACAGAGTCAGTGCCTGTTCCAGAGCTGGAGCCAGTATTTGTTTCTGTGTTTGTGTCTGTCCTTGTGACCATTACTGTTCTAGTGGCTGTTCCAGAGCCGGTGCCTGCTGTTCCAGAGCTGGAGGCAGAGCCAGTGCCTGCTGTTCCAGAGTCGGAGGCAGTGTTTGCTTCTGTGTTTGTGTCTGTTCTTGTGGCTGTTACAGTTTTGGTGTCTGTTCTTGAGTCGGTGTCTGTGTCTGGTCCTGGGCCACCCTGGCCGCCCGAGGGGTCTTCGCCGCCCTGGCCGCCCGAAGGACTCTCTGTTTCTCCCTGGCCGCCTGACGGACTCTCTGTTTTGCCCTTGTCCCTGGTTAAGCCCTCACCCCTAGTTCCTGTCTCACTTCGTGGACCTGGCCCACCATCCCTCCCCCTGATCCTCCACCGTTCCACCTCCCTCCTGAGTTCTTGTGTTGTGTTTGTTTCCGTGGAGCATCTGGTAGCCGCTCCGTAGAGGGGGTTATGTCACAGTGTCTGGTTGTGTTTCCCTTGTTTGTCACTAGAGGTCCTCGTTCTCACTGTGTCCTTCACATTTGCATTCCCTGCATTCTGTCTGTCACTGTCACTCATTAGTTCATTGCACTCAGCTGTTCCCCGTATCATTGTTCCCAGCTGTTCATTGTTAGTCTTGTTGGATCTGTGTATATATTCCCTGTCTGTGTTAGTATGTGTCCGGACTGAGTTGTTGTTTTGTGTTGCCACACTTCTTTGTCTGTTTTCCTGTGCTTGTTTTGGATTGCTTCTCTGGATTTTTGACCTCTGCTTGGAGTAATACGATTTTGGATTGCCCTTATATAAATTACTGCACCTGGACTTACTACACTTGGATTCCTGTGTGTTCGTGACAAACATTCCCTCAATGAAAATGAAAATTCCTTCACACTCATGTATTTTAAAACCTGTGGAATAGCCTACGAAGGAAGCTATTATGAATAAAATCAGGGTTCTAAAAAATGAAAGTGAATTTTTATGAATATATTTTATGTTCCACTGAAGAATTAATGCAGCTTTGGAAACGACATGGGTTAAGATCCCTTTAAGATAACAAATGCACAATATCGCTAATTTTGTACTTTACATGATTGGTTCTTTTGTACTACTTAGTACTTGATATAGAGTAATTAGATAGTGTAAAGTATTTTCTGTTCAGTTTCTTGATGAGGTGTTTAAAGTGACCTCTATCTGAAGACATCTGTGATAACATGTAGACAACTGAAATTGGGTGCTTAAAGTGAGACACTAAAGGCAAAAATAATGTTTTTTTTCATGCATCTATCAATTTCGACATTTTGGGCTTTTCATAAAAACAATGTTTAGACTAGTGGACAGAAAACATTAAAAATACACTTTTAACTGTAGAGAACTTTAAAGGTCCAACATGTAAGAAATTTGTAATAAAATATCCAAAAATCATTTGCACAGTGTGATATATTTCCTGCAGTTGTGTGCTTGCAATATCCCAAAAATCTCCAAAGTTCTTTTATTTCAGAGTAATTCCAATTTTAAATAAGTGGCCATCCCGGGAAAAAAAATGTCGCCTGTCAATGACACAATATCTGCACTATCCTCATTTCCGCTCGTACTGCCATCGCCATGACGTAACCATGGCGACAGACGTGGACAACTGCGTGTCTATGCTGCGTAGTGAGTAACGTATAGCTGCACCCAGTTCTTGTTTCTTTCAA